>JAJOZX010002808.1:0-602041 GCA_023014485.1 Bathynomus jamesi
ATGAAATTCACCTTAAAATTAGCAAGGCCCAGTTACCCTGCAGGTGCCCAGTTACTCCATCTTACGGTAACTTACAGTAAGTTATTATTACACTATAAATAAAGTCGTCATTGAAGATATATGAATACTATAGAAAGAAATCAATACAGTATTAGACATAACAGATGAACAAGTAATGTACTGTTATTATGTACATTTAATCCTACATTTTTATTAATATTCCATTATTAATCAAGATTTCAACTTGTTTTTAAACAAGTTTACATTCACATTACTTTTTATATCAGCTCATGTAAATTATTTTACTTTCAGTCCAATGAAAATTAATAACTTTTAAAATGAACACAATCTAAATTGAGGAATAATATGTTTTAATCTATTTCTAGCCTGATCTGAGTGGATTTTTTGACTAGTCACAAAATATTTATTTACCTATTGTCAGTAAATGTGTCAGTTTGATTGCATCTTTGAGCTTTAGTAAGTTTAGCTCTTTAAATAATGCACTAGAACAGTGGTTCCCAACCGTTTCACCACAAAGGACCCCTTTTATTTTTATTTTTTCCCACGGACCACATGTTTTTGAAGGATTCCGTCTACCAAACAAACTGTTTTTATTGACTAATAGTTAACTCGTTTTCTCATTTTTCACTCTCAAATAAAGGACATATAAGAGAGTATGCAATTAAAATACAGCCTATTAAAAAAGTATTAATAATTCCAGCCAAGAGCAAGGAAACTTGAAATTTTAGCCTGAGCGCCCTTATCGTGGTAAATGTACGATTTCCATTGGAGCCTCTCGAAATATTGAAAGCTCACGGACCCCCAGTACTACCTTCGCGGACCCCCAGGGGTCCGGGGACCCCAGGTTGGGAACCACTGCACTAGAATGATCATGGAAATCGGTATCAGATAACCTTATTGCTCGTTTTTGGATAACAGACTGTTTAAAGTGTTGTTAGCAGAATTTCCACATACGAGGGTGCAGTACATCATCCAAGGAACAACAAGAGTATGATAGTTAGGTTAAGTCGTGATAGTTTCGTTAGTTAGCCTTATAAGGCTGGGGGCCCTGATCTTCAGGTGAGCCAAAATGTTTTACTCTATTTATTTTTTCTGGCGTTTTTAGACTTTGGATCATCTTTTCGAATTTTGAACTCTGAATTTTGACTTGTGTGTTACTTCTCTTATTGTAACTTTTGTATTAAATGAATACCTTATTAATGTAGGAACTTTGTTGGGTGTGTTATGACGACTAAAGTGTTTTAGAACAGTAGTGTACTTTTTAATTTCTATGCAATATAGATTCATTGGTTTCACAGTTACTAATGTAGAATTCACCAGTCTTAACGTCTTTCTAGTTTATTATAGTTTACCTATCGCTTAAATTTTCTTTTATATTTTCTTTTTGTTTCAGAGTAACTCAAAAAAATTATAACTTTTATTGGTACTGGTAGGTTATCTCCCCCCCAACCAATTTTGACAGAATATGATAATAAAAACCCACTCTAATAGACAGAGTGAGTTTTTATTATCATATTTTGACCTTCACATAGAAAAAAAGAAGTTTTTTGCATTTGACAGAATATTTTCGTTAAAACTAACGAAAATATCACGACTTAACCTAACCAATTATCAAGGGCGTACAGTTGATCTATTATTAATTATAACATGGTTTGTTTCTGGAATAGTATTTACTATTTACTAATAGATCAACTGTACGCCCTTGATAAGTGGTTAGGTTAAGTCGTGATATTTTCTATTAATTATTATTTTTTATTTAAATTTTCAGTTACTAATTTAGGCAGTGTTACGACAGTTACTTTTTTTTAAGTAATTACAGTTACTAGTTATTGCCTCAAATAAGTGATAGACGACGGTACTAACAATCCTATCCCCGTCGTCTATCAACATGATGGTGCTCCTTGTCACTATGCCAAAATTGTTCAGGATTATCTAAATGGACGTTTTCCAAATCGCTGGATCGGACGCGGAAGCAACCAAAGACCTTGGCCAGCGAGATCACCAGATTTAACCCCTTTAGATTTCTTTGCATGGGGCTTTATCAAATCGCACGTCTATCAGACGAACATTACGAGTCTTGAAAACTTACGTACACGTATACGAACTGCTGCAGATAACATAACCCCGCAAATGCTCCAGAATGTGTTTAGAAATGCTGCGGAACGATTTGAGCTGTGCAGGGATACTGATGGGCTAACGAAAATTGAATTAACTTTTAACTTAACATTGTTTTGCCGGCATGCTAACTCTGCGAGGCTGCCAAAAGATTAATAGCTACATGGTCTAAATTAATGGGTTAGGTTAAAAAATACCATGAGTCATCCACGCATTATGACGTCAGTATGTAACCTAACACCTTATCCCCCACCAGAAGCAGCAGAAACTCGCGTAGGTAATACTAGTACGCGAGTTGCTTTTGAAGATTTAAAAATAGAATATGACTCATCATGGAGAAATGAAAAATTTGCAGTTTTTGTTTTATTTCTTTATTGTTTTATACCATACAGCTTAACATAAAATACAATTCGATTAACATATGTAAATGCATACTCATTTTTTTGAGATCCGTCAGGTGTATATTTACCAACATAAATACGACCTAATGGTTTAGATCAGTGGTTCCCAACCGGTTTTGGCTTATGGCCCCCTTAGGAACCTTATTTTTTCCTGTGGCCCCCATAAGCATTATTTTCAGTAGGTAATATGCAGATTAACTCTATTTTACAAAAACAAATATATATAAAGGATATTAAAACAACTATTTGTATTCAGGTACAATATTATTTGTCACATAGGACTATAAACATAACAAAAACTAAACAGTGGTTAACAAAAATTTGCAGTTATTTACTTATATTATGTATTAATTATAAAAAAATATAATCAAAAGAAATACTGTACTTATAGCAATCTATTATAAATTAAAAAAACTAGTAAAATTACTACAACTTCGCAATATTAGGGTAAAAAATAAGAGCTACTTACACACTACAGCGATGATCCACGTGGTAAACAGACTGTAAGGATTTCAACCTGAAGTATTTTTATCAAGTCAACAACGCTGCCAGGCGCATAACGATCAAGCGCACAATGGAGTGCGCCGCACATAAGCTTGTAAGATGCAAAATATTTGTTTACAGATAAATTCAAATTCTATTATAAAATATCTAAAAAAAAGGAAAATATATGTATTAATAATTTTTTAAAATGTAATTCAACTACATAAATTAAAATTATCTATTGGCCTAACTATAATTTAGGCTTCAGTAGGTTGAGTTCTGTGGCCCCCTTCATGGAGTCTGTGGCCCCTCTAAATCTTAACATTTTCCTGTGGCCCCCTTCAAATGTGCCATGGCCCCCGGTTGGGAAACACTGGTTTAGATAAATCATTCGTTGATATCATAATTAAAGTATTAGGGAATTGGGCAGTAACCTGTTCACCTAATTCACACACGTGCTTAAGTCTACGATACATTCTAAACTCTTTAAAAGGTGAGTACCACTTTGTTCTTGGATGATGCATTACTTGCTCTGCACTATGAGAGGAGTCAAGATTAGGTTCAAACAAAACACAATGTGGAACAATTAAATATGGAGATGGTGATATCCCTACATTAGGTCCCTCTATCCTTTCCCTACCCTCCTTCTTACGACTTAATGAATCTTCATAATTAATAACATATCAAGACATATTCAATTCTGGAATACTATGGAATGATACACCTGTTACTTGATAATAATTAAATTTTAAAATGGTAGATTTAGCCTCATTAGTTAAAAGATCCAAACACAAGGTATAATATCCATCTGCATTAACATCAAAAGTATTTTTAGACAAATAAACAAATTTCATTGAAGCTTTAAATATCTTCTCCTTTGAACGCCTTCTAACAATCTTTCGAGGAAAAGTCCGAACAAACTTCCTTCTTCGATTATGATGACGAAAGTAACCACGACGATACATCTTGAACAGTAATTAATACACGTCAATCCGAAGCAATTGCAATGAAGAGAATGAAGTTTAAACAATTTGTGGGTCTATTTATAGATTCTGTTTACGTCATGTTATGACAAGAATCCTATCCCCTTAGAATCCACCAGATGGAACCCTTGTCACTATGCCAAAATTGTTCAGGATTATCTAAATGGACGTTTTCCAAATCGCTGGATCGGACGCGGAAGCAACCAAAGACCTTGGCCAGCGAGATCACCAGATTTAACCCCTTTAGATTTCTTTGCATGGGGCTTTATCAAATCGCACGTCTATCAGACGAAGATTACGAGTCTTGAAAACTTACGTACACGTATACGAACTGCTGCAGATAACATAACCCCGCAAATGCTCCAGAATGTGTTTAGAAATGCTGCGGAACGATTTGAGCTGTGCAGGGATACTGATGGGCGTCACGTCGAATCCTACTCTTAATTATTTAATAAATGTTACCACTTTATCATTTTATGATTGAATTCCATATAATTTCCAAGTGCTTCACAAAAATAGATCCTGACTTTCTGTACACCCTGTATAAATACATATATGGGCAGTTTATGAATGAAAAAACAATGTTTTGATGCATATTAAATATTAATAACATTATAACATTACCAGATTGATGTGTATTTGTAGGTTTCAACGTCACTGCTCAGAATATCTTTCAATTGGGAAATGGACGACAGCTGAATAGATACTACTGATATGGCATTGTTATATTCAGAGCAAATGCTATTTCTTGATCAGCAACACTAATATAGTAATAAACAGTCACTGAGAGAAATATTATTTACAAGCGAAGAATGTTTTGTATTGAGGCAGCACTATAAATGTATATAATTGTTTTCTATTAATAAGTTCCATGTTACTACTTAAGTGTTGAACCACTGCAGTTGTGACTCTTGGCGGTCTCTCGCCTCAAAGGAGAGAATTACAGAAAATAAAAAATATTACAGTGATTTATATCAATAAACATAGAGCCATTTAAATGATGATTTAAATGATGACAATTTTGAAGGCGTTACACATTCATAATTACCATTGTATTTGAGAGATATTTTATACAAGAACACAACAAATTTAATATCTTGTCTAGCTACCATTGTTGTCTATGACATCCTGCAGTCGATGTGGTACAGACGCAACATGATTATATACCAGCTGTTGATTCTTCCTCAGCACGTCCCACTCACTAAATGAGTGTTATAAAAGCTGGTCCGTTGTTCGTTCCTCCGCTGGTTCGCACACATTTACAATATTGGTCCATATATTCTCGATGGGATTCATATCACAACCCTTACATGGCCAATCCAGAAGGTCGATATTTCTTTGCTCAGAGAACCAGCGTGTGACGAGCCCTGCTGTGTGAATTGGGGACCTGTCTTGTATAAAAATGATTCGCTCAGGAAATGGCAGAGCATATGCAAGAGGGTGGTTAAAAAAAAAAAAAAGTTTGAAATTTATAGGTGATGGTATTTTTTCCCATTATATAAGTCAATAGAAGTCCATTGATACCATTTTTATCAAAATCAAATTTTGTTTAGGGGTTCCTCATTGAGGTTGAAATTCTTGTATTTAAGGAAGTTAAATTTTTCCTTAATTATGAACCTAATTATTATATTTCTATTGAAGTTTACTTGATTTTATGTATTCTTGATATAAAAATGCAATTAAGAACATTTGCTGATATTTTTGTACAAAAGATAAATGAATCAGTGTTACCAGACATTTATTTGAATTACATTTTGGTACTATTATGGTCTGTTTCTTTAGTTCTGCATGGTGTGTCTAACGTCGAATGTTCAATGTGGATTCATTGAAGTTGGGTATGGTGTTTCGATGCTTTTCAACTGCTTGTAGAAGCCATTACAATTGTTCTTCGTTTTTGGTTATCGTTTTTGCGAAGTCCTGGATCATGGCAATCGGCCACATCATTGGTGACTTTAAGACATTTGACAAAATTATAAAAAGTATTGAAGTCTTGATCATCAATCCATTCCTCTACCGGTTTGCTCATCCACGTGGTTGAAGTAGCATTCAAGAGCTGGAAAACAAACCACGATCATTCGTCTAGTATATGTATCAGCTGTGTGTCATTGTCTAGGAGGACTAGGCTTTCTTCATTTTCTTCCAACAATGGTAGTGAGGCCAGCTTTTGTGCCATATCCTGTTTCTGTTTGCTGGTCACACAATCGCTGCAACGAGCAAACACTACCTTTTCTGGCCTCATGTAAGAAGTGTGCCGTCGGAGAACACCTAGAGCATTCTCAGCTACTTCTTTGTCCACCATCTTGTAGCGGATCAAATCCAGAGCTGGGCACTTCCGCAAACCGCAAATTCCGCAATTGCGGAAGTATGTTTTTCGTTTTCGGATTTGCGTTTGCGGCAAATTCATCGCAAATTAGTGAATTTGCGTTGCGGAACTAAGACCGCAAACGCAAATCTTTCCGCAAATTTCCCACGTGGCCACTGGCCAAGCCCGCTAGTGCTGTGACGCTGCTGTCACTGGCCGCCAACGTGTCTAAGTCTCAAAATTTATGAAATTCAAATGATTAAATTTATTATTTAATTTATTTACTATTTACTTGCAGGAGGTGTTTTTGTTCAATATAATATATCAATATAAGTCTTATGTAGTATTTTTATTTCTTCTACAATAGTGATTTATTGTAATAAATTATTTAGCCTTGTTTTTAATAAAAACAAGGCTAAAACATTAAACATTAAAAAGATATAAAAACTTTTTATACCTCTTTAATGTTTTGGATACTTTTTATAGTTAAAATTGCGATTGCGGAATTTGCGGTTTGCGGAAGTGTTTGCGGAAGTGCCCAGCACTGTAAAAAATTGGAAATATGGTTGCGTTTGCGGATTTGCGTTTGCGGCACCAAAAATGGCAAGCAGTTTGCGGATTTGCGGTTGCGGAAGGTAAGGTTTGAGTTTGCGGATTTGCGATTGCGGAAGTGATTTTGAGTTTGCGGTGCCCAGCTCTGATCAAATCTCGATAGAGGCAGAGGTCGTTGACAGGAGCATCAGCAGCAGGCGTTGAGAGCCAGGCTCGGACGTACAGTACGGCGGTAAACTGTATCATTCTTTGCAACGTCAGTAAGGTGTGTTCATCGTAACCCAGCTGTTCCCGAAACAGGTACATCTTCGTGTTATAAATCACCTAAAATGGATAAATTCATTCATTTTTTTATTAGATTCTATGCCAATGTTTTAATAATGGGCAACTTGAATTATTTAAAATATCTATATACTATATTTGTCTATAATTTTTCTAATACGTTGTAATATTTGTCAAAGAATTTATATATGTATTATTTATACTATTCTACATGTTTTTACAAACCTTGGCCATCCAACGAGCGTGATGATATGCACCTGGACGACGGAACTTCACTTCGTGAGGCTCACGAGCTCCGACCACAGTGAGTGTTAGCTCTGCCACCTCGCAATAGTCGTCACGGATAAAGTAACTGCACTCTTTCTTCTGGACCAACGTTTGAAGATTGCAGATCACCTGATTCCGCATCTGTTTTAACCACGTGTCATTGATAGGAAGTATCTTGAAGGTTGATAGATCTATATCTAGCCATCTGCACACAAAATATAATGCTTCATGTTTGCCGTATAAATTATCTTTGTTCAAGCATAAGTACATATTTTTTGTATTAAACTATCTGTGGTTTAAATTATAATTTTTTCATATTGTTTCATATTCAGTATTTTCTAAAACACAATGTAACAAGATATCTTACCTGTCCTCTAATTCGAGAAATCTTGGTTCAGATGGACCACTTGTTTTTCCAAATAGTTCAGCCGATACTGACCCTACTACCAATTCTAAAACATGATGGTGACATTCTAGATGGAGTAGCCTTCTTCCCAACATGCTTTGAAGCCCGACTACTGCTCCCTGAATTCTTCCTGTGTTACTAGCAGTTGTGTCGTAGCAAAGTCCAACTACACGTTCCTCTATATTCCAGTCTTCTAGAGCATCCATGGTTGCACGTGTCTGCGATTTGCCAGTCCCATCCTGAAGTCTATTTATTGAAAGAAATTTTCCATTTACATGGTCTGGACTGCCTGAGATAAGGATGGCTTATCTGTGCTCCTGTATCCCGAAGGAATCCTGTATTCAAAAAAACATTATGTAATAATGATTACGGATTTGTAAAACATTCAAAATTTTAAAATGCAGCGTCTAGAAATATAAGCATTGTATAACTAAGTGTTTATTATACATCTATTTCTATACCTTCATCATCTTTCCATCCCAATGTACTACACCATATTTTTGAGGGACAAATTTACTCTTAACATCTTGTGCCACTTCACGTCGATGTAATGCTCTCTGTCTCATTGTAGTTGCCTTGGAGATGTTAAATTGATCAAGATCCACCGGTGGAACTGCTGATCGCACGACTGTACTGACAACTCCAGCAACCTAATAAAAATAAGATACACAACATTTTTAAGAGAAGTAATTGTACAAACAAAGCCAACTCATATAAATTAATTGTACAGATATATATACGTTATACGAAAGTAGATCAACCGGTAAACAAACCTAATTGTTGGACAGGCGGAATCGATTGGCCATCTCAATAATGGGAGTTCATCTCAGAAGCTTACGAGGCAGATTGACAGAAACTGTGTCTTCAATACATCGTTTTGTGGGTGCAACGAAATGACTATCCGAATCATTGATCCTTTCAGAATTACTGTATCATTACTCTCAGAGTCATTCGAGTTGTCAGAGAAGGCTTCAGCATAATGCTGTTCCTTTGAAGTGGAAGCTACAGAATGAAGGCTCGCATCTTTGGAGTGTCGGGCTATCTTATTTTCTTCTCGTCTTAACCTTTCTGCTTGTTGTTTTCTCTTTGTGCTAAACACTTTGTCATTCCCAGACATTGTACCAAGTCTTTCTGAACGGTGATCTATATAAAACCTGATATCTTCGTCTTTATCGTATGCATTTAGGAATCTGTTGCATTTGATTTCTTCGATCTCATCATCTGCTCCGATGTCCTAAAATCGATCAATTTTGTCTGTAAACAGCTTTCTCTTTTCTCCAGGGTCAGATTCCCTTTTCCCGTTTCCGTTTAGCGCATTCCACTCACTCCACAAAGCTTCCAACTTCTTGATGCAGTTGCATGGCCACATTGTCTTAATTCTAGCCATCGCCCAGAATGTAAGAACATTGTCAACAGTTATTTTGACCGCTTCTCGCCTATTACAGCACTTTTAGTTAACGTAAAAGAAATAACTAAGAACTTCTCGGGCAGTTGGCAATTTCGAGCCGCAGATAGAATGTGACGGCTGTCCTATCAGGAAACGTTCGTCGAGTGTCTCAGTACAGGAAGTGAAGGCGAAACCTTGTCCTTTTTGTTCTGGTTCATTTCGCAAGTCGCAACCACTCTTATACCATTACTAGAATATTTCAACAAACAAAATCAATCTGCAACAGAAAATTAATTGTAAATGAGGTAACAACCTTACGCTAGACAGACTATACAGAATTTAAGAAATCATTGACTGAAAAAAATACGTCTTGAACTGTAGTGGGTTTGACATGGCCCTACATTCAATTACATGAAACATGCATATAATCGTCATCTGTACAATAAAGAACAATGTTTTTAGTTACGTTTTGTTATAGAAAATGGCCTTGTGGTCGCCCACAAAATATAAAAAACAAAAATAATGGAATACAGAAGAAAGCATGCGACACCGTCATGATTCATATGTTTATTAAATGATATACAAATCAAGAAATAAGTGCCTTATTATTATAAATTAAATTACACAATTAAATTTGTGAACAAATGAATGTTATATTAGTAAATTGCAGTGCTACCATTATTGCGAATCACTAAATTTCCCTAAATTGCTCTAAATTGAAGAAAAACTGGTTTCCTGAAATCCGAGAAATTCAACCTCGATGAGGAACCCCTAAACAAATTTTGATTTTGACAAAAATGGTATCAAAGAACTTCTATTGACTTATATAATGGGGAAAAATACCATCACTCATAGATGTGCTCTTGAGTATATCGAGTATTATTCCTCCTCCAACAATGAAAACGGCCATGGGATGTAGAGGAAAAGGTCTTTTCGTCGGTAAATATCACTCGGCTCCAAAAGTTAAGTCCTTTGTCAACATGTTGCTCAGCATATCGAAGTCTGTTTTCTCGATGTTGCTCATTTAACTTCTCCTTGATAGTCGGGGTCCGATAGAGTAACCCAGCTTTATGTAGCCGCCGCCTTACTGTCATTGCCGAAACATCAAGCTGCAATTGTTCCCTTATGGCAATAGCATTGGTAAAGGGATGGGCTTCAGCAACATCGCAGATCCTCCGATCATCCGCAGCAGTTGTCAGTCGAGGTTTCCCCGTTCTGCGGTGATCTCGTAGAGTCCCTACCTCTTGCCACCTCTTCAACCATATATAAACAGTGTTCCTACATATTCCAGGTTCTCTTGCAATTTGAGTTGGAGACAGCCCGCTCTCCTTCATGCCGATGATTCTTCCCCTTTCAGCAATTTTCTGGTGATGATAATCCATTCTGCAGAGTAGTTGCTTCGATGAGATTCAGGAATAGTGTGAGCTTGTTCTTAGTCACTATACCTGTTAACACCTCTGTCATGACGTCATGTGATGTCACGTGATATGTTAAAAGTCAAGTGGAATTGTTGGAATGCGGAAACAGTTTGGAATATGGTCATTAAGCTGCTGCACCAGCGGTTACCAAACTTTTT
Organism: Bathynomus jamesi; assembly: GCA_023014485.1. Taxonomy (NCBI): domain Eukaryota; kingdom Metazoa; phylum Arthropoda; class Malacostraca; order Isopoda; family Cirolanidae; genus Bathynomus; species Bathynomus jamesi. The sequence goes on from JAJOZX010002808.1 coordinate 10,776, forward strand.
TTGTGATTGCCCCTTTTGGTTAATCGCCAAATGGAAATTACCGCCCTGCAAAAAGCACAGGAAACTTCTTTTTACAATAGAGTACTCGTATATTTCTATATATACAGTCCCTTATGTATAAGTTAAAACATATGATATTGGTCAAAGAATTGCTACAGCATCACATAGGAAGCAAGCAAAACGTGTCACCACCAATTACTAGCCTAGTACGAGGGCTGCACCTGTTTCTGCTGAACTAACGCCTGAATTCTGGGTTCAGTTTCGTTCAAGGCACAGTGTAAATCGCCTTCAATGTGCAGCCGATTTTGTAGTTTGTTCTCTATAACCATCATTGCTGAAAAGCCTGCTTCGCAACGATAACTTGTCGCGAAAGCCACCAGCACTTTCTTTGCCTCTTCAGCAAGCAAAAGATAGTCCCCATCCACGTTTGCCCAAAAGTCTCGATTTTTTTCTCTGCAAACTCAAACTTCAGGATAAAATCTTGCAGCATTTTCAGGAATTCTGCTTTCAGTTCAGGTGAGTCACTGCTTTTCAGAGCGTAATAAGTGAATGGCCTCTTTTTTAGAGAGCATGACTGCCTATTAAATATGTTTCTGTACCACATCGACTGCAGGAAGTTATATACAACAACGGTGGCTCGACAAGATAGTATTAAATTTGTTGTGGTCATGTATAAAATATCTCTTAAATAAAATGGTAATTATGAATGTGTAACACCTTTGCAAAATTGTCAAATATCATCGTTTAAATGGCTCTATGTTTATTGATATAAATCACTGTACTATTTTTATTTTCTGTAATTCTCTCCTTCGAGGTGAGAGACCGCCAAGAGTCACAGCTGCAGTGGTTCAACATTTAAGTTGTAACATGGAACTTATTAATACAAAGCAATTATATGCATCTATGATGCTGCCTCAATACAAAACATTCTTCGTTTGTAAATAATATTTCTCTCAGTGACTCTTTATTTCTATATCAGTGTTGCTGATCTAGAAATAGCATTTGCTCTAGATATAGCAATGCCATACCAGTAGTATCCATTCAGCTGTCATCCATTTGCCAATTGAAAGATATTCTCAGTACTGACGTATGAAACCTACAGATGCCCATCAATCTGGTAATGTTTTAATGTTATTAAAATTTAATATGCATCAAAACATTGTTTTTTCATTCATAAACCGCATATATACAGGGTGGCCCCAAAAAAATGGCACCAATTTGAGAAGTGATATCTCAATAACCATTGCAGCTAGGGACTTAAAAAATCAACCAAATGAAAGATTATTATTTTCTCTTTAAATACTTATTCTATGGCTTGATGGTTATAAACCCATGTAATGCCAAAAATTGGCTTATAAGAAAAATATACAAAAAAAAGTTGCGCATTTATATTTATTCCTTTTATTTTTTTCTAATTAATTATCTTCTAATTTATGGTCTTTAAACGAAGTTCTGTGGTTTTAAGTTAAACCTAATTTTCAATAAATGGCTCAATCTGCCCTCCATTATGGTCAACCACAGCCTGTAATCTCGCCCTCCATTTTGAAATTGCCTTTGAGATCGTCACTTGTGACAGATTTTCCCATGCAGCCTGAATTCGTTCACGAAGATGGTTCACATCACGGATTTTCTGACCATGGTAGACTTCTCTCTCTAAGGCAGACCACACAAAATAGTCAATGGGGTTTAGATCTGGGCTGCATGGTGGCCAATTATTTGGTTCGATAAAACCAGGACAATTATTATTGAGAAATGTTATTGTTTCCTTGGCTGTATGAGATGGGGCTCCATCTTGCATGAACACAAAATCAGTGCTCGTCTCCTTGATCTCTGACAACATTGGAGACAAAATGTAATTACAGTAGTAAATTGAGTTAATTTTAACGCCTCGCTGAATAAAAATGATGGATGTTTTGTCTCAGATGACGCTGCAAGGGAAACCATTATCGAATCTGAAAAGTGTTTTTTTTCACGCAAAAGTCGTTTTGGGTCAACATGAGTTTTTGTCGCCACTGCTGCACGAACCCGATCATTTTGAGTATTTCGTGGTGTTTCGACCGTAAATCGTTTCTCATCAGAAAACCAAATTTTTTTCACAGACTCATTTGACCGAAATCTTCACAATATATTTTTACATCGATGGAAACGTCTTTCTTTCACAGGCTCCGATAAAGCAGTAACCTACATCCTCTTAAATGTTTTCAACCAAAGATCTTTTCGAATTATTCGCTGTACTGATGAACGTGAAATCCCGGTTTCTTTCGCAACTTCACGTTCACTTTTACTTGTTCCCGGTTGTTCCTCTTGACTTAAAACCATTTCATTTACTTTTTCAATGTTTTCTGGCGTTCTAATACTTTTTGGTCGACCACTTCCCGGACGCCGTTGACTGCTGCCGGTTTCTTTAAGTTTTTGTAAAAAATGTGCCACAGTTCTTTTTTTCCAATTTCTATTTGGAAATTCGTAAAGGATTCTGTTTAATGAATATCCTTTTTCTTCACGTAGTGCTTGTATAATGTTCTTATCAGATTCTCTCAACCCCATCTTGAGGGGTCTGGAATAGAAAAATTTCATTTAAAATTAGGATCAAGGAATAAATATAAATGCGCAACTTTTTTTGTATATTTTTTTTTGGAAGCCAATTTTGGGCATTATATGGGCTTATAACCATCAAGCCATAGAATAAGTATTTAAAGAGAAAAGAATTATCTTTCATTTGGTTGTTTTTGTAAGTCCCTAGCTACAATGATTATTGAGATATCACTTCTCAAATTTGGTGCCATTTTTTGGGGCCACCCTGTATATATATATATATATATATATATATATATATATATGTGTGTGTATGTATGTATTTATATACAGTATATCAGGTTTTTGCTCTGTCTTTGTTATAACACAAAATAATATCTGAATCTATGTACAATATTAAATGTAAATAAATAAATGAATCAATTTGGAATTTGCTGAGGGCGCAAAAATGTCCACCAATGACAGGCTTGCCAATACCATGAGCACTGTCATCACGTCCGACCGAAGGTTTCTTTTTAGTTTTTACAAGACCATTTTTTATTCACTTCATTGTTAATATATATCCCCTTCTTGAATTTATATTTAATTATTTATTTATGTTTCCTTTGTAATATGTAAACCAGTGATGAATGGAAATAATTATGTTCTAAAGACATTTGGCAATGAGTCAACCAATCAGCGCTAAACCCGAGATTCATTTATAAAATGTTACAATCGTTTGTAGTATACACAACGAATATATGCCAGGTGTTGCTATGTGTTCTCAAGAGTCTCCCACGAATAATGAGAATAATAAGTACATGATGTAAGGCATGGGGGGAAAAAAGTAGCTACAGTACTAACTTTTTCCCCTCACAGAAAAAAGTAATTGGTGGAAGTTACCAATATTCATGATTTTTTTAACTAGTTATAGTTACAATTATTCGCCCGGAAACTGTAACTAGTTACCGTTACAGTTACTCAGAAAGGTAACGATTGCCTAGTAACTAGTTACTTCACAGCCCTGAATTTAGGCAATGCAGTAGTTTCAAATGGCGGTAGAAAAGCGTTGGTCCATAAGCCTATTTTCTTTACCAATCAACATACAAGACAAAGAAAACCATGACTATAACTTATGTGACCTATGGTCTAGATTCTCAGTACCATTTACTATGCGACATATTCGTTACATTCTATGCTAATAGAAGGTAGGAAGATTATGTTTCTTCCTTTAGAAGTGTTTTTCAGTTTTTAATCTGCTGAAAAATACATATAGCTATTTATTGCATCAGAAGCGTCCTATCCTTCACAAGATTTTTCTTTTAATTTTATAGCTGTTTATTGATTAACTTTGAAACAATAACAGAACCTGCACCACTGCATGGTGGACAATCCTGTATCTGGAGTACCAAATTGAATTGAAGAGAGCTCTCTATAAGACCACGTCCTATCAGTCCTAGGAAGAACGCTGCCAGCATCCAAAAAATGATGTGCCACAAGAGTCTCAAAATGTTGGTTCTAAAATAAATAACGATTTTTCACTAACCTTACAATTATGAGATGATATTTATGCCTTAACCTAATATACTGTATACAAGCAATGTACATTAATTGTTATTTTATTTATTTTGATTGGGTTCAGAATCCCAGCTGAGCCTTGAACGACTAAGCTCTGAGGGGCTACTTTAACTTATAGTCTAAGTTAAGCTAGACTAAAACAAACTTACGGACTTGGAGGTCCTATTAGGTCCTACCTCAGGGTTGCTGACTCAATGTGGGCCTACTTTAGGCCTCAGTAGCATAAAATTAAGAAAAAAACAAAAGGGGCACTATTTATGGTCTTCTTTCTAAATCTTGCAACAACAACACAACCTGCACCATTGCACGATGCAACAATCTTGTATCTAAACAACCAAACTGAATTGCAAGAGAGCTCTCTATAAGACCACGACTGTAAGTGCCGCATTCAACAAACGAGTAGAAAGGACCCCCAAAAATGATGCCACAAGAATGCCAAAAAATGCTAGCTGTAAATTAAGTGAATTTTTCACTAACCTTACAATTATGGAGATATATATATATATTAGGGTGGGTCGAAACACACAAAAAAATAATTTATCCAAAAGCCACGCAATGCATGGATTTTCACTTTATGTCCTTATCATTACATAAAAAATAAGCACTGTGCTATCCCCCTAGGGGTCGCACAAAGTGCCCCATTTACCCATTTGAAGAGCCGTTGTTATCATTTTCCTTTGACTTACTTATATGCTATATATTGTGCTATCAGCTTTCTAATCATGTGTTTTTTTCTTTTCAGATGATATAGATTTATGACTTAAGTATTTGTCTCTTAAAAAATGGCCACACGTAGCAAGATGGCTAATTCTGCTTTTGGCCAGCCAACTAGATTTCCACCTGCCATGATACCTTCAAAAGCTGATATAGTGAGGCACTGTTTTTTTTGTTCGGCAAATAAAAGATGCTGAGGGTAAAGGTTCATGTAGTGCCAACGAATGTTACAGGATTGTCACTACTGATATTGAAGTCATCTGGAACCGATTATCATTTCCTACCATTGGTACAGAAGGTATCTTCATGAAAGTATGCCGACTGATGATGTCAGCATCTAAATTAAATAAAATACCCCAAAACAGAAGAAAGGAGGAATTCTTCACAAAGTTGTTAACGTTTAATGATATGTTTGACGTATGCAGTTGCGATTGCTATGACAAAAAAAGAGAAAGGCCACAGTGCAGGTGTATCGAAAGAATTCCAGTCCAAGAATGGAATCTTTCATAGGACAAAAAGAACGCAGAAATCAACTGAGACCAATTCATCGAGCTACAACATCTGCATTAAGAAGAAGTGAAGTTAGACGAGAAGCGCAACAACAAGCTCAACAAAGAGCTCAAGAGAAAGTGGAGGGTTCTTTCAATGACATTTCTGGAAGTTTAGACATCCTAGATGATATGGAAGTGGATGAAAATACTGAAGAAAATGATGATTTTAAACCTGAACTGGAGTTAGCAGATCATGACCAAAAAAGATACCGTTATGATGAGGTGGCTATTACTGCAGATCGCTATCGCGTCAGCTGCAGAGCAGCGGCCGCCTTTGTAAATGCAGCTTTAAAAGACATGGGAATTTTGAATGAATCTAGCATGTTTGATAGGAAAAAAGTGGAAAGAGAAAGAGTGCGAGTTGGTAAAAGAAATATTGTTAAGGCAAAATCGGAGAACTTACATCTAGAATGCATAGGATTTGATGGTAGAATGGATGATACATTAACGCTGGGAGGTAAAACAAAATAAGAGCACTACACCATTGTCAAAGAGCCTGGAGGTTTATATGTAGACCATCTCATGCCAGATAAAGGGACATCTCGATCCATAGCAGAAGAAATTTTGACTTTGATTTTGGATACAGACGGTAATGACACTTTGAAAGCCTTACTATGTGATGAAACAGCATTAAATACATGAAAAATTGGTGGTGTGATTAAATTGATTGAGATTCAGCTAGATAGATCTTTGCAATGGTTAGTATGCCAGCTCCACATGAATGAATTCCCTTTCAGGCATGTATTTGAAGCAATTGATGGGCAGACTAGTGGACCAGACAGTTTCAAAGGTGATATTGGCAAAGCGATAAAAAAGGATTTGACAAAATTAAAAATAGTTAATTTCACTCCAGTAACTGGAAGAATAAAACAAATTCCTGCTGATGTTGTAAAAGAGATCAGCACGGATCGGAAGTACTTGTACGACATCTGCTTATCAGTTCAATCGGCCAGCGTTCCCGAAAACCTGAGTTCGAAATCTGGAAATATTCATCATGCGGATGGCTCATTCAGGCTAATCGTGTTCTAAGATTGTATGTATCAACATTGAAACCAGAACAGGGTTTCAAAGACACTGTGAAGATTATAATGCAGTGCTATGCTCCCGAGTGGTTCCAAATTAAATCACATCCAAAAGCGATCGATGGAGCCATAAATTTTTGGTACCTTACACAACTGGTAAGAAATGTTGAAGAAAAGTTCCAAAACATTATGGAACCAGTCTTAAAACGTAACTCCTATTTTTCCACACAGGAAAATATTCTTTTAGCAATGATAACGGATCAAAGACAACAAGTGAGAGAAATTGCGATCCAGCGAATAATTGAGGCCAGAAAGTCTTCCCCCAAACTGAGAAACTTTGAACTTCCGAAAACACTCAACTTGAAGGCAGAAGATTACACCGAATTGGTTAATTGGGAGAGAGAAACCACATATTCACCACCTTTGCTAAATGAATTCAGCGACAGTGACATTATCAAAGCTCATGCCGAGTCACTGATGATTCCACCATACCCGTGTCATGGTCAGAAACTAGAGAGCGCTGTCAGTCTCGTGAAAAAAGCATCAGAAGAACGATATGGCTATGAAAATCGTCAAAAATTTATTCTAAATCTTTTAGAATCTAGGAAAAAAATGTCTAATTTTAACACGAAAGGGCAATGGAAGTAAGAATTTACAGGAATAATGAAGGAAGATCACTTTAGAAAAACGTCTGGTTGTAACATTGTTTCATTTTTTAAAATTTTAACCTTTTCTATACCTTCTTCAATATATCTATAATTTAAAATCTTAATATAATGCTGCTAAATGGCTATTGTCAATAAATAACAACACATTTTGTCTCATTTATATATCATATTTCAATTAGCATTTAATTTTGCATCATTGCATTAGGATTTAAACCACCAGGAAAAATGTTATTATATGTCAGAGTACAAGACATGAGAGGCAAAAAACCCCAAAATTGTACTACCCCTACAGCACTTCGCACAGTCAAAAAAGTTATCAGAAGGCTTTTCGGAGCCATAGAAACCCCTTGCAATGCGTGGTTATTCAGTATAAAATTTCGACCCGCCCTAATATATATATATATATATATATATATATATATATACACCTTAACTTAATATATACAAGCAATGCTGCATCAATCAGCTTAGTCATCATATCGCATTGGGACAACAATGGCTCGTCCTCTTCTAGATTTTCTAACATTAATCAGCCTAGTCATCGTATCACTTTGGGATAACAATTGCTCTTCCTCTTCTAGATTTTCTAACAGAGCAAGAGGTTGCAAGAATCAAGTAAAGGAGGAGATTGTAGAGACCAATCGACCAGGGAAGTACTCCAGGGGGAACGTTAGGCAGGAGACGGAGTGCTGGAACTCCCGTTTCTCCTATCACTGTTCTCTTTAGCTGATCTTTTTCTGTCTCATCTACCATGTGAGCAGTCCAGCATGGTCTCAAACACACGCTTCTCCCTCTATTCTTCACTACACATGCATGCTTTTAATATACTACACAATCTTTTCAAAATTTATAAAAAATAAAATGGCATTGTAAGCCTCGGAGATCTTGATTTTGGCTCTCTCTCTTTCTTATAAAGGGGGGCATTTTTGCGGACACACGCCCTTGGCCCCACCTTTCTACATAAAAAAAAGTGAATAGAAACCCTGGTCTCATTATCATGTATTTAATAAGGATGTTATCACAATCATTTCATGAAGCGTAGCACTGGATCTCTAAAACTGAGATGGTACTTTTCCCAGGTGATGATTCAACCAATTCGGTCCAGTTGCACAAACTATAATGGTCGTTTATGGATTGGTTGTTTTTAATGCTGAGTTTAGATGTGATTTGAAGAATGGTAAATGGATCTTGGATAATTGAGTGAAAGTTTTCATGTATTTTTTTAGCCTACTGAGAAGATTAAACCGTAAAAAGAAAAACCATTTTAGGGGTAATAGGAGGGTAATATTCCTTAGTATTTCTCTTCTCCCATAAAACGCTGTGTTATCCTTTAACTCCCGTTCTTTACAAATGTACCAGAAAGAGTTTGAAGGTAGCACAGCATCACAGGATAAATTACTGTCTGCTTCGCGAGTTAAGGGTATAGCATTCATCCTTATAGATAACAATTTAGAAAGAGAGAGAGAGAGATAAAACGTACTGTTGTCGCTCTTTGCTCACAGTGAAGGAAGGGTTGAAATAAAAAGACTAATCAACTTGAAATTGAATAAAAACTCTTTAATTCCTTCGTTAGTTACAATGGCATTATGACATAATAATCGGCCTTCCTATGATGAAATTTTTTGATGAATAAAAATGAAGTTATCAATTCACACCTCGTACTGAGAATAATCCCGAGATGACAGCTAAACCCAAGTATTTTTGTACTTAAATAATCTGACAAGGTTTTTTTTTTTCTCTCTCCCGTTATATAACTTCATTATTTTTCTTAACGAGTGCTTTTAATTAGTGAAAAAAGTGCTTTTAAGTGCTTGTAATCAATAAAAGTAGAGAAAATTATAATGCACTTAATAGATTATCAGATATAAAAGCTTGTATAGAAAATAAAACATTTTCAGCGAAGAGAGAAAATAAATTCATAGATGAGAAATATAACTAACACTTATTGTTCTCCAAATATCGTTATTTTATTCTGAAACATTTAACTTGCAAAATATTAAAAAATAGTTCTTTAACTATGGTATAAAAAGCTTTACATATTATTATACTTATATATTTATGTACATTTTATATATATATATATATATATATAATATATATATATAATATTATATATATATTATATATATATACTGTATATATTATATATATATATATAGATATCCATAATATCTAGTTTGACACACACTCCTACATTTATATGTTGAACTACAAGTCACATATAGTAGTTCATTCATATACCAACGAGGATCAGCTAACTCGTTTAATTAATAATTACATTAAACATTTTTATGTGTAATTAATACTTCATGAATACCTTATTATTATTATTAACTTATATATTTATCCTATAACCACGTGTAGACTAAATCTAATCGCTGGTGTCGGAACAAATGAATCTTAAAAGTTAAAACTTTTTAATTAAAAAATGCAAACAGAATATGTAGACACATTAATAAACATTAAGTTTTAAGAAGAGTGCGTTCCTATGAGTCACAAAGCGTCAATGCCGTGACAAAATACTTAAAATAACTAGCGAGTGACATTTTAACTTCAGTCTCATTAAAAGCGAATCGGGCACTTTACTTCACTCGAAATGAGGGTTGACTACTACATCTGCTAACTAGCTATTGGTGGGTCCTTTTAAACTTATTTTATACCTAAGGTAAAGGTACTTATAATAGGTTTTAATTAACTTATAATAGGGTTTAATTAACTGTGCAAATTGATTTACCATTTACCTTTTCATCTTTCATCCGCCTCCTAATTCCATTTCACTGTGGTGTGACCATGTGGCATTTTATGCATATACAGAAATACAACGTTTCTATAATAAGTATATTGTAACCAAGGAAACGAGAGACTTGACAATTCAACTCTCTAAGCAAGGTTCCATCTAAATAATACAATACTCCGTTTTGAGCATTTACATAGATTGAAAATCAAGTGAAAGTCATTAATGCGCTTTAAACTCAAGGGAATCAACTCTTTTAACTTAATTTACCGTGAAGTGCAACAGCTATTCTAATTATTTTAACGAAATACTGTCTTCATAATACATAATATACTAAAAAACTGTATAGTTAATTGATCCAGGCTGGTATTGTATTGGTATTTAATTCTAAACTCCACAAACTGAATTACATTTTTACATTTAAACTTATATAACATGTTCAGTACATTAATAAGATATGTAAGCAGAGATTATTATAAACTTTAAATATAAATAACCGATACAAAAATAGTGATGATACCTTTAGGCCTTTAAGGTGAAAAGTAAATATATATATGATATGATAGTTCTGAGAAAACGTGATATGGTTCATAAAATGGAGTAGGTAAAGAAATACTTTGTATTCAGTATAAAGGCTCTATGTATTAAGTAATAATCTGGTTTAAACGGAAATTTATTTTATATGAGTATCTTTACGCATAAAGAAGAAAGACTATGCAGTATGCACATCAAACTGGTGTCATAAATTTCCTGTGTAAAATTTCTCGCCCAGCCTGAGCTCAACGCAAGTATAAGAGGAAATTAACGCCGTTCCTTGTTAGTGACTGAACACCCGCATCCACTAGGTCGTTGTGAACAAGGAACAAGAAAACTAAGAACGTGATACCTTTTGCATTAAGTTAGAAATATGGTCATGAGGAAGTTAACTAATACTTGTTCTTTAAAATATATTTAATAATTTAATTAATACTTAACGGTATTAAATGCTGCCAAAGAACATTGGGCATTACTTTGGCACTTTTAGCCTATAATGGACAGTGGGATTGAAAAATTAGTTAATCTATTTGTTTGATTATTACAGATGAGAAATAGTACAGCGGGAAGGAGGAGGTGGTGGTGGTGGTGGTGGTAAGGAAGAACACATAAATGTATACATAACGCGAAGGATTTACTTAATCTTAAATTTGAAAGGAATTAAAATCAAGGTGTTTACATAAATCAACAAACTTTGAGGATCTTAATTAATTAAGCAAAAAGAGCCTACTTGCTCATTAGCTTATGAGGACAAGATAGAAAAGTTAAGGTATAGTTACTTAGCATATGAAATGATATATGGGCGTAAAGCAGTCACAAACACAACTTTGTAAGTTCTCATTATAGTAATTTTTTTTGTAAGGGATAACTGCTGAATGTCATCTGCCTCCCTCACGAACTAAGAGTTAATGTACTCTGGATTCTTATAAACTTTATTAACTTGGCATTTAGATACCCATGCGCCCCCGGTAGTTCAGTGGTTATTGTTGCGGACTATGATCGCTGAGGGTCTGGTTCGCTCCGGCCTGCTGGTTCCTGAGTTGAGTTGGCCGCTTACCCTTTTAATACTTAAGCTAAAGGTGACCCCTGGGGCACACTCACCCCAATGTCGTGGGGGAAATGAGCTTCCTGGTTATTACCTTTCAGATATCTTTTTTTTTATTTAATAAACTTCGTAAATGCTATTTATATTTGGTGAAATCCGAAATTTCATATTTAACCCCGCACAGAATATCTATTCATCTAAGCCCGATCATTATTTATGACTTAGTGGCCGATCTAATTCAATCGGAGGCGGCGGGTTTCGAACCGGAACGTTTGCTGTTCGAGTCTAATTCCTAACTTACCACTCCACCGAAGCATATTTCTTTGTTTTTAGATATAGTAGACTGTGATAAATCCGCGATAATGGGGGCGGTACCCCCCCCCCCCCGCAGATATCTCATTTTAAGATATCTAAGACAAAGTTTACACGAAATCTGCATAACTATTATTCAGTTTTCGGCTGAAAAAAGTTATTTTGGGCTGGCTGCTGTCGTGATACAACAGTACAGCATATTTACTGCTTAAACTCAGGAGGGAATTAACGACGGCACTCTCCCCCTCTGAGCTTTACACCCAACGTTTCTCACGTTTGGAGCATAAATAGATGAAGAAAGTCCGTTACAGACTAAAAAATTTTGTATGTAATTAACACTTAGGTTTGGGCAATCACGGATTTCTCGTGTTTGGTACCAGTGTATCAATGGCGGATTTCCCACTTCGCAAATATCCCAATGACGGATATCTCATAGTCTACTGTATTCATTTAAGCGTTATTCAATGACGAAAACTGCTAAAGGGGCTGGCTGCACGGACAAGTATAGCAATCGGCTCTAAAATAATTCAGAACTGAAACTAAAAATATGAACATTTTGTAATCAAACAAAAATATAAAATTAAAAAAAAAGCTTTGCTGACACGGATTCGGTTTAGTTTTGCCACAAGTTTAATACTAATATTAAAGGATAATTTATGTGCCACAAACATGAATCAATCATTGTTATTAAATTATGCACAAGTAAAATAGGTTCGAGAGTTGAACATTCACATTTCTGTGCATAAAAAGTAATTTCTTTGCTTACACGATAAAGACCAAAATTTCGCTAACAAAATTGTGTTTAAGACATTGTAAAAGCGAATAATTTAGTATTTTGATGAAAGAGAGACAAAGTGACGTATCTGTTATTGAAAATACAACGCAGATACATAACTTTAAATTCCTGACATCCATTTGCGAGTCCTTCATCACGTTCGAAAAAAATGTGCGTCGATGCTGATAACCTGAACTAGCCTTAAATTACTTTTAGAATCTTTTAATAACTTAATTACGATAAAGACTCTTTTAAAGGGAGACCCGTGGTGAGGGACCTTTTAGTATCAAAAGGTGGTGGATGGACAGAGGCAGGAGAATGTAACAATGAGAAAGCTTCATTCATCATCAATATTTAAAGTGACGGGATTTAAATATGAAAGATTATACAATGATAATGTACTGTAATCAGAGCAGTAAAAGAAGTCTTCGGAGCATAAATGTACATATTATTTTTCTTTTTTCTTCTTTATGGAAAATATATTAAATCTATTGTTTAAAATAACTATCATTTTAAATACTGATGTATTAAACAAATCCTGCAAAAAGTGTTTCCTAATTATACAAATTTAACTATATATATGTAATAAAGCTCTAACATGTAAATATATATACACATACATATATAGACGTATGTTGTACACATTACTTCGAAATTTGGTACAGTATTCTAATATACCTATACCATATCTATTACAAGACTTTTTCAACTTAGAAAATGTGAAAAGTTTTAAAGTTAACTTGTATACATAATTACGTATATATATACATACATACACAAATCTTTGACTGCATTATTGATCTAATTACAACAAAGTACTAAAATGGGAGAATATAAAGTTACAACGAGCAGTTCATTGAGCATATTATGAATCAATCATTTTGTGAGTTCGCGAATATGAAAAAAAATGTACTCCAGCTGATTATTTTTCTCATAAAAAAGGAAAAGGGGTGTCTCATTTATATAAAATGCATTATAAAATTTAAAACACTTAACATTCAACAACATTCATCAATCATTTTAATTAACACGTAACTGATGTTTAGCGCTTTCATACAATTTTCGTTCATGTACAGTACATGCTAACCCTGAAACGAGGGAACAGTCGTTTTGAAGGTAATCAGTTATGATAGTAAGGCCTATACATTTATCTTGCAATACAATTAAGTGTTTCTTTATTTTCCAATAATAACTTATGAAGCTAAGAAAGCGTTAACATAAACATACCAAAGCTTATCAAACAACGCTTGATTATCTACCTATATAATTATATACCTTTCCAAATTTGGAACAGGTTTCCCTACATCATTTTACAATAACTCGTTATAGGTATATGAATACCACATTCGATACAAATCATCAACTCTAAATGTTTAATCCATACTTATGTTTACTTAAAATCTAACCCAGTTTTAGATAGATAATCTTGCGACAGGCTCCAGAGAACTAATCATTCGTGTTTACAGAGTGGTTACAGTCTTTTCCTTTAATAAGTGCTTATGAAGGGAGATTTACACTGTTTCGTACTGATGCCTTATCGACCATCCTAAGCAACACGCAAACAGGACACCAACCAGCTGAAACAAGTAATAAACAAGACTAAAGTAATTTGATACCGGTAAGATACGATACTTACTTTCAAATTATTTTTTAAGAAAGAATTATTATAATTTTCAAGGAACTAGGAATGGCATCCCAGTATGGATAAAAAATATAGAAATTAGTGTGACCAGGTGAATAATTAAAGAACCTTAAGTGTTGACCTTTGCAAATAATATAAAAGGCTAAAATAGGGTTCTTTTCTGTACATGGTCTTCCACCTTCCCTTTTACATCTCTTTATGGTTTAAATGGATACATAATGGGTATTGGCATTGATACTTATTTTTCTATCGACCTTTTCACAGCATGAAGTGCCGTTTCTGATGGCTTTGGGCATCCATGACAAGCGCGATTTCTTTTTAACTGCATAATTATTTTGTTCATAGTCATTGGTCAGGGTTCAATGCCTTCACCATTTTACAATGACTCTTTCCAATATCCCATTGTCCACTCATACTCTCTCTTTTAGAGTCATTAAATTTTCGTAAAACTTAATTCATTCAAATAAATTGAAGTTTATGAAAACTTAGCTCTAAAAGAGGGCATATAACTGATCAATGAGATATCGAAAAGAGTCATTGTAAACTGGTGAAGGCATTGAACCTTGACCAATGATTGAACAAAGTGATTCTGCAGTTCAAAAAAGGAACAACAATCACGCACGATATGGACGCCCAAAGCCATTGGGAGCGGTACTTCATCCTGTGAAAAGGTCAATCAAAAAGATCCCTGACAGATTGAAACAAACGAAACGGGGGGCATATAACCATCTACAAAAATAATCAGTATTGTCTTCTTCACAAAGGTTATACAGTGCCCTGCCAGAATAAAAAATACCCTCCCAAAACAACGAAAAGGACATGTGTCCATGACTTGAAACATGATGTCCTTCAGGTGGAGGTTCCATTCCGAAACAAACTCAAGAAGGTCTTATCTAAGATAGATATGTAACCTTGTGAATTAAAATGCCCCGCTAGGGTGCACAGGGTCAGTTTCTCCAGAGTACCAATTATCTGCTCACACCATATCAGCACAACCACCGAATTTTACAGTGGGTTGCATTAATTTGGAATTGAACATCTCCAAAGGTTCTCCATACCCAGATCCGTATTCCTGAAACGATCTGCTGGAATCTTGATTCATCTGGGAAGACAACAGAATAGCAAAACTGATCAGACTTTTCCTTCATCTGCATGGACTATTCCTACCGTTTTCTCTTATTAACCTCAGGGAGCAATGGCTTCCGTCTCGGTACACGTCTTCTGTACCCAGCTCTATGTAGAAGGCACCCCGAGACAATAATATGAAGTGATATTAGTGGTCCATGAGGATGAAGGAAAAGTCTGATTAGTTTTGGCACTGTTCTCTTCTCAGAAAATCAAGAGTCAAGTAGTTTGCTTCAGGAAGCCGGATCTAGGTATGGAGAACTTTTGGAGATGTGTTCAATCCCAAATTGATACAATCCACCGTGAAATTCGGTGGTTGTGCTGTTATTGTGTGAGCAGGTACTTGGTACTCTGGAAAAACAAACTGTGTTCGTAGAGGAAAGGCTTAATTCACAAGGTTACGTATCCATCTTAGATGAGACCTCTTGCCTTTGCTTCGGAGTGGAAACTTCACCTGGAGGTCATCATGTTTGAAGAGGACGGTGCCACATTTTTATTCCGTTGATTTAGGAGGATGGGCTTTTCATTCCAGCAGAGCAATGCAATAACTGAGTAACGAGAGGAAGACCATTGTTTCTCAACCGATGTGCCGAGAGATAGACATATAATTCTAAATAAATGTAGTCAGGTACAATCTTGTACCCTGTAGCAAAAATTAAACAAGACTGGGTTGAACTCTTCCCCTTATATGGATTGAGATTAGAGGGTAGAGTCGCACAGCATTCTCTTGGGTATGGAAGCCGTCCCAGAAAGTTCGAGGAAGAAGGCTTCTGCGAAGCTGCTGCTGAGGCCGACGCAGATGGCATTTAGTTGGCTGCATTCTTCTTAAACAATTGGAATGAAAGCAAAATAGTTTTTAATTCGAGTGAGTGATTATTGTACTTAAAATCCAGATTAGACTCGTTAGCACTCCTGACGTCTTTGTGTGCCTGAATTCATTTACTTTTCCAAACTTCTACCTGTTTGTCCGATATAGTTTTTATCACATTTATTCCCGAAATATTTCGTATACTCTATGGATTTATCATTCACATCAAGTTTTGTTTTTCATTATTTGGTTGCTAACTGTCTATGGGAACTTAAAGATTATTTTATAATTAGTATTTCTGAGAAATTTCTGAGCATTCTCTAAAATTTTATTATATGGTACAACGACATATTTGTTATCATTATTTATATTCAAGTTTGCGAGAGTGAAAGTGGCGGTAATAGTTGGATGTGCACCATGGATGATAAGTGTGAGAATGAGAAAGAAAGTTTCTGGTGAGAGCTTGATAATGTGATCGCACTGGTGCCTCAATGTTACAGAATGTTACAGAATGTTGAATGCTGGTGATGGGAGACGTGTAGGGAAAGTTAATGTGGGTCCGAAAGATGAGCTGAAGAGGAAACATGGTGTACCAGGAGTGAGTGACAAAAGGTGTCGGCTGAAGGAGTTATGCAGTGAGAGAAGGCTGTGTGTAACGAATACATTTTTTGAATACAAGGGAGAAGAGAAGTATACCTGAGATAGAACAAATGATATGCATGGTGAGAGAAGTACAGTATGATAGATTATGTGCTCAAGAAAAGAAGTTTGCTGAAAAGATACAGTATATATGACACACGTGTAGTGCGAAGCATGAATGCGAGTCTCTCTGACCACGTGATAGTTTTGTGTAAAGTGAGGTTGTATGAGGAATAGTAGCGGGTGAACGGAAGAAAGGTGTGTCATGAAAATGGAAGAGTTAATGGCGAAAGAGATATCGGATGAGTATTGTAAGAGTGTGCCTGATGAATTGAGCATAAAAGATGCAGAACAAATGAATACGAGTGAGATGTGAAATGTATATAAGGAATGACTGATTAGAATACAGGGAATATGTGTTGGGCTGCAAAGACAGGTGCGAAAAAAATGGCGACAGCGTGATGAGATGCTGAAGTTGCATCAGCAGTTCAGGATGAAAGAAGGAAATGGATGTTCTGTGTGCAGGATAATTGTAATAAAGAGGAAAAGGGAAGAAGAAAGAGAGCGTATGCAACGATCAAGATAAGTGTGAAGAGACGAATGCGACAGAAGAAAGAGTAAACAATTATTTGGGAAGGAGGATGAATAAGAATTATGTAGAGACTAGAAAGTTCGGAAATGAAACCAAGAAAGTTTGTGTGTAAAAGATGAAAATGAAAGAGCGTTCACAGCAGATGTGGAGCTACGAAATAGATGAAAAAGAATATTTCGAGGGTTTCATAATGGGAGGGATGAGAGGACTGCATCTATAAATATGGCAGCATTTGGTGGTGAGGACTAGTGACAGAATGAATGAGAGTAGAACCATGGCTGAAGTGAAAGAGGCAGTTCGCAACCTGAAAATTGAAAAGCAGCAGGTGTAGATGGAATATATCGGAAAATGAAGACTCGAAGAAAGTAATAATTGTTCCAGTGTACAAAATGAAAAGTGAAAGGACTGGCTGCAAGAATTAACGAGGTATAAGTACGTTGAGTGTAGTTGGAAAGATGTATGATAAAATATTGATAGAAAGAGTTCGTGGTATTACAGAATGCTTGATGAACGATGAACAAGGAGAGTTCCGAGGTGAAAGAGGCTATGTGGATCAAGTGTTTGCAGTGAGACAAGTGATTGAGAAAGCAAGTGAAAGAGATTGCAAGGTATATATGGCATTTCTGGATCTTGAAAAGGTGTATGGGCTTAGATTATCCATCTGAACTGCTCTTACCTTTTCATGCAATGTCAATATTTCACACCTATACAAAAGTGTTGTAAGAGTGAGAGTTTGGTATGGTAAGGTCATTGTGAAAGTTGAATGTGAGCGATAGGTGGAGTGCGAGACTAGAGTTTGGTGTGAATGGTTTGAAAGTGAGCGAGGTGAAAAGTAGTAATGGAAGTTTGGGGATGATTCGTGCTTGTGACCTGAACAATAAAGGTTGGAAGCGGGAGATTCAAGTTAGAAATTTCAAGAAAGTTGGATATTTACAAGTTTGAGTTGTCGGCATTAAATCTGTGGTCACTTCAGGTAATTTTCTTATGTATTTTCATGTTATTGTATATTTTTTGTTATTAATGTGTGAATAACTTAACTATTTACTGTTAAATTATATAATTATGTTCAACTGTGATTAATATTTAGTTTGATTTTCTTTTAATATGAGACATAACTTGAAAATAATTTGGGATTATTGTACACTGTGTACAGGGTACAGTGGTGTCTGAACATTGCCTATAGTGGACGTACTGAAGCCTCTATACGAGGTAAGATCTAGTTGAAATTATTTGCTACAAGAACTTGAAATATCGAATTGTACATGTATTTTTGGAGTATTTCTCTATCATTCTTCCGATAGACTTCAAATCTGGAATGTGGAACTGCGCTTAGGTTCGACTAGGAAACTGAATTCCTGGTAATTGGAACGGCTGTCTACCGGAGCTGAACGTGACGGTCAGAACGTTTTGTGGCCCCAGTTCCGAGGTTAAGCGTCATCAATTTGGAAGTCAAGGCAGGATTGGGAACAAAGCCTATCCTTGCCTGCCCATCTAAATCATTGACAACAACCGAAGTTAAGATTAACAGTTTTGGGACACCACTGCGATTGAGACCAGCGAAGTGAAGTGATAGTTTAGTTTAAGTAGGGACAGGACCTACGCCTTGTACATATCTTAAGTGCGGGGTCTCTGTGCTAATTTAAGTTTAGAGTATAGGTTTTGTAAATATATTTGACTTATTTGAATGTTTTTTTAATGGACCTTTAATGGACCGATTGGATAAATTGTTCTGTGAACACCACTTTGCTTTTTGAACCCATAATGGCAAAGGAAAAGAAGGAACGGTAACAGTGTTGGTACTAACGCACCTTCATGTAAACATCTCGCAGTATCTCCAACCAGTCTCCGTTTCCTAACAATCGCCTTAAGTGTACCCGCCACCATTCTTATTTGATTCAATCTATTAATTTCATCCGCACTCGTCCCTGTTTTGTTTTAAACATATCCCAGATACTTAAAATACTACCACCTGTAGCGTTTCACCATTCGCCATCACATGCCAATCAGAATTTCCCTCACTCTCCACAATCAATAACTTGCTTTGACCCACATTCACCTTCAACAATCCTCTCTCACATACCGCCACAAAACTCTCAACTCTCAACAGTTTCTTTCTTGCATATCACACTCACTCTGAGCAAATGGCACAGCATCATCCGCATACAACAGATTCAAGAGGTTCCAACGAATCTCATCACACACCAGATTCATTTTTCGGTATTATTGCAGTTTCGGCCCCAATCAGTTCTCGGCAATTTTGATGTATTGTTTAGCTGTATCTCTTCATTTCGGACAACTTTTTCTAATATCACTTCCGTCGCAAATGGATAATAATGGAGATAATAAATATAATAATTTTTGGTCCGCCATATTGTCTCATTTCGGTCCGCCATATTGTCTCAGTCTAGCCATGGCTACAGTGTGTGAAGGTTGTACTCTTACTCCGTTTGAAGTGATTCATACATTTTTTAAGAACATTGACTCACTCGGTTTCTTTCGTTCTCACGGTGTTAGGTTAGGTTAGGTTAGATTGATTTGGGTTGGGTTATGAAACTTATGTTTTTCCTATGTTTTTTGATGTGATTCACTCGAATTTGACCCATTTCCATCGCAAATACCTCGTTTTTGGCTTCTGATGTTGGGGGTGGGGGTATCTCAAAAACGAGTGATTTGCGACTGAAACGGATGCCAAATTCGAATGAATCGCATGGGAAAACATAGGAAAAACATAAGTTTCATATTCAAACCGAATTGGAGCCGAAACTGAAAATTTACCCATTTCTCTTTCTTACAGTTGCCCTTTCACCTCTCTCATGACTCCATCCATAAACAGGTTGAACAGCCACGGCGACATCACACATAGTCGACGCACACCAACAATTATTTCGAACCATTCACTCTGTTCTTTATTTATTCTCACACATGTCTTACTCCCATCATAAAAACTTTTCACCGCATTCATGAGTCAACCACAAATCCTATAAATATCATACGCTTTTTCAAAATCCAAAAATGCTATATATACCTTGCAATCTCTCTCACATGCTTTCTCAATCACTTGTCTCAATGCAAACACTTGATCCATATAGCCTCTTCCACTTCGGAACTCTCCTTGTTCATCGTTCATCAAGCATTCTGTAATATCATGAACTTTTTAGCAATGTTTTACATACACCATTCCAACTACTCTCAACATACTTATACATCTGTAATTCTTGTATTCACTCCTTTCACTTTTTATTTTGTACAATGGAACAATTATTACTTTCTTCCAGTCTTCAGGCACACTTCCATCTGCCCATTCACTGTGACATATGCACCAGAACCACTCTACCCTTTCATTTCCCCATATATTCCATCTACACCTGCTGCTTTTCAACTTTCAGCTTGCGAACTACCTCTTTAACTTAAGTCATGGTTATATGCTCATGTATTCTGACAAGTCGTCCTCACACCACCAAATGCTGCCATATTTATAAATGTAGTCCTCTCATATCTTCCACCCATCAAACCCTCGAAATATTCTTTTCATCTATTCCATAGCTCTACATCCGCTGTGAGCACTTTCATTTTCATCCCTTACACTCAAACTCACTTTCTTAGTTTCATTTCTGCGCTTCCATACTTCCTTCCAGAACAACGTTTTTATTCTCTACATAATTCTCATTCATCCTCATTCCCAACTCGTTAGTTTCTCTGTTTCTTCTACCGCACTCGTCTCTTCACATTATCTTGATCTCTGCATACGCCCTCTTTCCTCTTTATTACAATCCCCCTACACACACACAACATTCATTTCCTCCTTTTATCCTAAACTAATGACGCAACTTCAGCATCTCATCACGCTGTCGCACTTTTTTCGTACTTGTCTTTGCAGCCAGCCCCACACATATTCCCTGCATTCCTAATCAGACAATCCTTATATACATTTCACATCTCACTCGTATCCATTTGTTCTGTATATTTTATATTCAATTCATCATGCACACTCTTACTATAATCATCCACTATTTCTTTCGCCATTAACTTTTACACTTTCATGACACACCTTTCTTCTATTCGCCCGCTACCATTCCTCATACAACCTTACTTTACACAAAACTCAAGTGGTCAGAGAGACTCCCATTCATGCTTCGCACTACACGTGTGTCATCAGAGATGGGCACAAAATACTTTAAATGTAATTAAATACTAAATACATTAATTCCTTAAAAAAGTGTTTAAATACCAAATACATTACATATTTTCAAAATGTATTGAAATACTAAATATATTACATCGAAAATGAATTTAAAAAAATTTCAAATACATTTTTAAATACAGGGTGTACATAAAGTCAGGATCTATTTTTGTGAAGCACTTGGAAATTATATGGAATTCAATCATAAAATGATAAAGTGGTAACATTTATTAAATAATTAAGAGTAGGATTCGACGTGACGCCCATCAGTATCCCTGCACAGCTCAAATCGTTCCGCAGCATTTCTAAACACATTCTGGAGCATTTGCGGGGTTGTTATCTGCAGCAGTTCGTATACGTGTACGTAAGTTTTCAAGACTCGTAATCTTCGTCTGATAGACGTGCGATTTGATAAAGCCCCATGCAAAGAAATCTAAAGGGGTTATATGGAAAAACTATACGCGCTTACAACATGGTATCGTATGTGATACCTTTATTTCATAATTAAATATAAATTATTAATTAATTGAATTAAATATCTATACAAAATTGGCTCGGGATTGTCGACATAGCCTAATGGGAATGAAATGATTGCCATACATACATAGAAACCGTATGTAGGCGTCGGGTCTGCATAAGCACGAGAAACATTTATTTCACGTGAACAAATTTTCCATTTTCTAACTCATGTAAAATACAAGAGAGAAAGAGTCAACAACCTTTTGCCAAATCAGCAATTTATACTAAAATATGAAGATATATTAAAGGAGTAGCCTCGGGGCTGTTTATGTGCAGCGAACGCTTTAAACAGGGAAGATGTGCTTTTGTCTTCCCTCAAGTTCTGAGTGAATTCCTTATAATAAACTTAATAAATATAAAGAAAAAGGGTAGGCCTATCCCTTAAAGTGTTTATATTGTGACTGCCTATATTAATTACCTCAAGTTAATTCGTCGCGTAACTCCATCGTGCCGGCCCTACACCGAAAATGATCGTAACGCCCTACATCGAAGCAAACTAGGACCCAGCAAAATTAAGGTGGGACAATTTCTTTTCATTCTAATATAGGCATCTAAAATCCCGACGCTAAAAATTACCGTAATCAATTAATATAAAGAGGTCCTTTTAACGACCTACATATTCATAACTCTCTAACGAAAAAGCATAGGGCTTTTGTCGGTAACCCTCCACTGAAATCTGCTTGAAATTTCCAACGGATGAGGGTATCAGGCAATCAACCCATAGCCCTATATAGTTTTTTCATATGGTGGCCCGTGTGGGGAACTAACCCTCTAAAATTTACACTGACACGCAGTGGCTAGGCTTAGCTCATTAGGCCTAACCCCAATTTCAACCGTAACCCCACTATAGTTTTTTCATATGGTGGCCTATGCAACTGGGAACCGATTCCTTTACCTTTACACTAACCGAAAACAAAGGCTTGTTCATTTAACAGGCATAACTTATTTTAGGTCCTAAAAAAATAGGCCCGCAACATTAAGCCTATTTAATAGGTCATACTCTTCAAACTCAAAACTAAGCCTTGTTAATTTAACAGGCTTAACTCATTTGAGGTCCTATAAAATAATAGGCCCAAACATAAGCCTACTTGGTAGACCCAACAAATAGGCCTACTTAGTAGGCCCACCTAACTTTACCTTACATAATAGGCCTACCTCTTAAAGTAGGCCTTACTCTTTACACTCAAGGCCTATCCTAACTAAAAGCATTGTAAATTTTTTATTTAACCTGTGGCGCAGGTTATATAAAAAACTTATTACAATAATTTAACTAGCTCAACATCATAAAATTAAACTCAGAACTTTAACACTAACAACAATTATGGAAGACTTGGAAAAAAGGGTAAAAAACCCAGACCAAGAAAACAAAACCACAGACCTTAGTGCTATGGCACCATCTCAAAACTACAAAAGATTAATAAGGAAAAAATCAGCACGTAAAGGTGTTATCACCAAACTGTACTATGATTACAAACAAAAAGAACCTACAAGATATGATCTTGAAACAACATTAAATTCTATTACTCGTTACAAACAAGAAATTCTCACACTTGATGAGGACATAATTACAGAAATTGATGACACAATTGAACTAACAGATGATGAGTATACTACCATCCTACTAGACAATGAAAATTACATTACAAAAATTAACAACTATATTTCTGAAATTCAAAACCAACTTGATGAGTGCAAAAAACAAGACACAAATGAAAGCTTCTTAGAAGCTATAAGAAATGCTTCATTTAGCCCTCCCAATATGGCTGAGGGCAATGAACTAAAATAAAAATTGCCTACACTTGCAGTACCCACTTTTGAGGGTGACAGAGCCAAATTTCAATCTTTTATTGAAAAATTTCATAGCCTTATAGGTAATAAAAACTACATTACAGATGTTGATAAATTTAGTTATTTAGTGAACTATCTGAAAGGCCCAGCCTTAAGATTAGTGGAATCACTACCAGCCATAGGTACTTCTTATTCTGTAGCAATAGAATTACTTAACAGAAATTACATGAATAAGGATGAAATTATACATGATTTGGCTCTTAAAGTAATGAACATGCGAACCCCAAAAGACAACTATGGTGACCTCTTTGACTTTTACTGTGAGTTTGAATGTCTCATGGGACAACTTAAAAACAATAATTTAAACATTGCAGAAACAGCTTGGATCATTCAAGCTGTTGTTTTTGAAAAGCTCCCTTCTAAAGTCAAAGAGATATTTCATCAGAGGACAACTGACATATACCCTAGCCTTAATAAGCTAAGAGAAGATTTCCCAACTGTACTTGCACTTTACAAATCAAGTTACACACTCCCAAAATTTAACACAGCACAAGAAAAAACCAACAATGCAGAAAACCAAAAACCTAACAAAAGATTTCAACACTTACCAGTTACATCAAAACACAACCGCAAAACTCAATTTGCAGAAAATAAAGTGACAGAAAAAGACTCAAAGATTCCTACTCTGCAAAACTTTAATGTAACTACCTTTGAGTATAATCACACACCATGCAAATTTTGTTTTAGCAGTGAACATTATTCTACAAATTGTCCCAAATACAAAGACTTTACAGCAAGGTCAAAACGTTGTGAACAACTAAACTTATGCAAACAATGCACTGGATCAGGGCACCAAAAGCAAAACTGCAAATTAAATTTGAAATACAATTGTAAGTTTTGCAACAGTTTTGACCATGTTACCCCTATGTGTAATACACACACAGACATTGGAAAAACTGACAAACATTATGAACAAACACCCAAATCAAACTAAAACAAACAGAAACAAACTCAGAATGCTATGAATGGGCATATCAGTTCATCTAGCATTAACCACAATTAAAAAATTCTTTTACCAACCACAACCTTGGAAATCCAAAACAAAAGGGGACAAATAGTACAGGTTAGGTGTCTTTTAGATACCTGCTCACAACAAACATTTGTAACCAAACAACTGATAGAAAAATTGGGACTTCAGAACCAACAACTAAATGAAGATCTCTCTATTTCATCATTTATCAATAAAAACCCAGTACAAGCCAGTTTTAAAACTGCAAATATAACTTTAACTCTTGATAGAACATTTGAAACCCTTAAGGTTGTTGTTGTGGACAAAGTAGAACAAGAAAAAATACAAATAGCTGGGTTAAAACAAGCTTTGCTACAACTTCAAAACAAATACACGATAGCTGATAAAACCCTTAATGCAGATGTAGTTGATGATATACATATGCTCATGGGGGCTGACTATCTTCATCTGGTCCATAGAGGCATCATTAAAATTGGGGATGGAATAGCCATACAAACTCCCACAGGTATTGCTCCTTTGGGTGACATAACTAAATACCATCTTACTACTGACACAAAAAACACAGAACATGAACAAAATTCATGCAAAACAAAGTCACCACAGTCACAAATTTCTGACTATGTGACAAACTCGAACTACAAAAACACTGTCATAATCCCACATCATTTGAATGAAAATGATTCCACATTGGATGAAGGGTTACAGCAGTTGTGACTATTAGAATCAGTTGGCATAAAGGACAGTACAATTACACATGAAGACCAATTGATGACAGAACAATTTAAGGATACATTACAACACAGAGACAATCAATACTATGTAGAGCTGCCTTGGAAAACACCTTGTCCAGAAATAATGGACAATTTGAAAGTAGCTAAGGCACATCTGTATAAAAATTACAGAAAACTAAAAATGACAATCTTTTAGAACAATACAACAACGTATTCAAGGAACAAATAGAAAGGGGCTTCATTGAAGAAGTTACTGATGAACCCTTTAAAAAACGAGGTTGTCATTATTTAACACACAGGGGAGTTTACAGAGAAGACTCATCCACAACTAAACTAAGAGTAGTATACAACTGTAGTTTAAAAGACACAAATTCTGTTAGTTTAAATGATTGTCTCATGGAAGGCCCAAACCTTGTCTCAGATCTTGTAAAAATTCTCCTTTGCTTCCGTTTAGACAATTATGCAGTACAAAGTGACATAGAAAAAGCATTCCTCTGTATAAATTTGAAGCTTGAGTATGATAAAAATCATCTCAGGTTTTTGTGGTTGAATGATCCACATGACCTTAACAAAGGTTTCAAAACCTACAGATTTAAAGTAATTATTTTTGGAGCAAATTGCTCTCCAAGTATTCTTGCTTTAACAATTAAAAACCACCTAAACTTATTTCAAGAGGACTTAACAGTTCAGTTTTTAAAACAAAACTTTTATGTGGATAACCTCATTGGTTCCACTGTAACTGAAGAGGAATTGCTTGAAATTTACCAAATGTCACAACCCATAATGAAGCAAGGAAATTTTGGATTGAGAGAATGGGTTTCTAATTCTCCTAAATTAAATGAACAAATAACAAAAGACAACAATGGGAACATTGAACCAAACAATTACACGAAAACACTTGGAATGCTTTGGTTTTTAAAACAGAATTCCGAACACGATGACACTCTTTGCACAAAGAGTTATAACTTAAATCCAAATGCCAATACAAAAAGACAAGTGCTTTCAGAATCATCCAAAATTTTTGACCCCATTGGATTATATTTACCAGCAACCATAAGATCCAAAATCCTTTTGCAAGACTTATGGAAAAAGAAAATTGATTGGGATGAACCACTTTCAGTGGAAGACCAACTTCATTGGAAAAAATTAGCCACAGACTTGAACAAAGTTCAAGACATCTACGTACCAAGATGTGCTGGCTACAGATTGAAATCGCAAACACACATTTTTACAGATGCCAGCACACAAGCTTACGGGTGTTGTGCCTATTTAACAAGTGAAAATGAAAGTAACTTGGTTTATTCAAAGTCAAAAGTGGCACCCTTAAACCAAAAGAAAACTGTACCACAACTTGAATTATTAGCTGTCTCATTGGGAGTTAAAACAGCAGACTTTCTTTCACAAGTGTATAAAGAAGTTGACATAACAAACATTTACTTATGGACAGACAGTCAAATTTGTCTAACATGGGTGACCAACACAGATACAACTTCTTGCAAAAACATATTTGTGAAAAACAGACTAACAGAAATCAAAACTGCAAACACAAACCTTGGTATCAAATTTAGGTACATAAAAACAAAAGAGAATCCTGCAGACTTTTTGACAAGAGGGCTCTCTTACAAACTGTTGAAAACAAATAAAATCTGGTATGAAGGGCCCGAATGGCTAACATGTGAGGATCTTTGGCCAGCCAAAGTAGTTAACCTCACACTCAACTCTACGACAACTGAAAAGATCACTGAGGACAAACCTATATTTGACTATCACCATTATTCAGACCTCAACAAACTCTTGAGAATTACAGTCTATTGCTGCAAGTTTGTCAATAGCTACCTTCTCAAACACTGTCCTCAGAAGGCCTTTTCTAACTTAACAGAAACTGCAACAAAACACTGGCTCAAACAGATACAAGCTTCAGAATTTGACAAGGAGTTGAAGTATCTTAGGTCCAGTAACACATTAAACAAAGGAATTCCTTCACTTGTCATGGATCTAAATCTGTACCTGGATACAGAGGGTCTGATAAGGTGTAAAGGAAGGCTTAACAAGTCAACTTTGACTTACAACTCTAAGCACCCAATTCTTCTTCCAAGGAAAAATCACTTCACAAATCTCATCATCAGGGATACCCACAACAAAATACACCACATGGGGGTCCCACAAACCCTGACGGAGCTGAGAAAAACTTACTGGCTACCAAAGGGTAGAACTGAAACAAAGAAAATTTTAAACACATGCATTCCTTGTAAACGTATCCATTCACGACCCTTTAAGACCCCAAGCCCTCCAGACCTACCCGTGGAACGAGTAACATTTACTCGGCCATTTGAAACCACGGGTATTGACTACACTGGAGCGGTAAATGTGAGTTTTGGAGACAAAATGGATTCAAAGGAATACAAAGTGTACATTGTACTCTTCACCTGTGCTGCCACACGTGCCATATGTCTAGACATAGTAGAAGATCTGACAGCAGAAGCTTTTATTGCTGCTTTCAGACGATTTTGTGCACACAATTCTGTACCCAAAACTATATGGTCAGACAATGCCACATACTTCAAATCTGGTGAAAGAATTATTCATCAGATTTGTGACAGTGAAACAGTACAAACTCATTTAATCAAACACAATATAACCTGGAAGTACATTCCTGTTAATACACCATGGTATGGTTCCATTTGGGAAAGAAACATACAGACTGTAAAGAACTGCCTTAAAAAGACTATTGGGACCAAACATCTACAACTTTTTGAACTCATGACTATTCTGTCAGAAATTGAAAATGTTGTCAACAACAGACCATTAACTTATGTGGGAGATGGTATTAATGAGCCAGAACCTCTCACACCTAACCACCTAATTAAGGGAGAAACAGTAAACATGTTACCAGAATCTGAACATAACAGTACAGAGGATCCAGATTGGGAAATAGGACACAAAGAACTCAACACAAAATACCAACATTTGACACAAATCAAAACTCAATTTATAACAAAATGGAGAGAAGAATACTTAACAAGTCTTAGAGAAAGACATAAACAATTAACAAAACAAAATTGGAATGATTCAGTCAAAATTGGGACATTGTGTTGATACATGACAAGACACCAAGACAACATGGTCAATGGGAAAGGTCTTGGAACTCAAAACTGGTGAAGACGAAGTTACCAGGGTTGTAAAACTGAAAACAGCAACTGGTGAAACCACCAGAGATATCACATTACTATATCCTTTGGAGTGTGGGGCTAAATTAGAACCATTACCCCAAAGGATGGATCAGGATACTATTGGAGGAATCTCTCAATGTACCTGATGTAACTCAGATTAAACCAGACAGGCCTCAAAGAAAGACTGCTTTGAAAGCCAGAAAACTTTTACAAGAAAAAATTAAGACTGGTGACTTATAAACCTTACACAAATTGAGCAAAGTTAAAATATTTAATAACTTTACTTTAATTCCATAAATTTCCTATACCTAAAGGGAGTCAAACTGATTGACATAACTTTAACTAAACTTGAGAAGTTGGCCTCTTGAACTTTCATATTTAAATAGGTCTTGAGTAACCTCTCTCTTCCTAAATTTCTACTTCATTCTTTTGATCCATTTTTTACATGTTTTACACAGTTTGTCAAAAAATTTGATCTATAACATACAAATTTTTCTCCGGCCCCCCCCCAGTATATGGAAAAACTATACGCGCTTACAACATGGTATCGTATGTGATACCTTTATTTCATAATTAAATATAAATTATTAATTAATTGAATTAAATATCTATACAAAATTGGCTCGGGATTGGCGACATAGCCTAATGGGAATGAATGATTGCCATACATACATAGAACCGTATGTAGGCGTCGGGTCTGCATAACGAGAAACATTTATTTCACGTGAACAAATTTTCCATTTGCTAACTCATGTAAAATACAAGAGAGAAAGAGTCAACAACCTTTGCCAAATCAGCAATTTATACTAAAATATGAAGATATATTAAAGGAGTAGCCTCGGGGCTGTTTATGTGCAGCGAACGCTTTAAACAGGGAAGATGTGCTTTTGTCTTCCCTCAAGTTCTGAGTGAATTCCTTATAATAAACTTAATAAATATAAAGAAAAAGGGTAGGCCTACCCTTAAAGTGTTTATATTGTGACTGCCTATATTAATTACCTCAAGTTAATTCGTCGCGTAACTCCATCGTGGCGGCCCTACACCGAAAATGATCGTAACGCCCTACATCGAAGCAAACTAAGGACCCAGCAAAATAAGGTGAGGCAATTTATTTTCATTCTAATATAGGCATCTAAAATCCCGACGCTAAAATTACCGTAATCAATTAAATATAAAGAGGTCCTTTAAAGACCTACATATTCATAACTCTCTAACGAAAAAGCATAGGGCTTTTGTCGTTTAACTCTCACTGAAATCTGCTTGAAATTTCCAACGGATGAGGGTATCAGGCAATCAACCCATAGCCCTATATAGTTTTTTCATAGGTTAAATCTGGTGATCTCGCTGGCCAAGGTCTGTTGCTTCCGCGTCCGATCCAGCGATTTCGAAAACGTCCATTTAGATAATCCTGAACAATTTTGGCATAGAGACAAGGAGCACCATCATGTTGATAGACGACGGTACTAACAATCCTATCCCCAATCAGCTGAGGTTCAAGGAATTGCTGCAACATGCCCAAATAAATAAGCCCCGTAACTGTAGCTTCAGCAAAGAAAAAAGGACCATAAACCTTAGATTTTGTTAAACCCATCCAGACATTAACTTTAGGTGAGTCTCTTTCCCAATTTTGGACGAAATCATTCGGTCTTTCATCTTCCCAAATTCGACAGTTATGGCGATTTACTTTTCCACACGTATGGAAAGTGGCTTCATCACTAAAGAGAATGTTGTCCATTAAATTATCACCCCAGATTTGTTCTACGAGATCAGCACACACAGCACTTCGTGGAGGGAAATCTTCCTCATGTAAATCATGTAAAACCTGCAAATGATAGCTTTTCTTCTGTAAATTAACTTTCAGAATTTTGTGCACAGATGACGTCGGGAGGCCGAGTCTGTGTGATGCAGCACGAACGGACGTACGTGGCTCCTCAGTGATAATTCCGCGTACTGCATTCACGTAAGATCTGACATACACGGTTCTCCTGATCTTGCTTCATCATTTACAGATCCCGTTCGTTTAAATTTGTTCACCAATTTTCGTATTGTCTTGTCTATTGGCCCCGGCTTATGAAATCTCCTTCTAAACTTCTCTCTGATGTCATTGTATTTCTTTCCCTCGATTCGCCAAATTACTATTGCCACACGCTCTTCTGTATTCATTCTAAGGGCTTCTGAAAAAAAATATAAAAAAATAATTATTTCACAAAAATAGATCCTGACTTTATGTACACCCTGTACTTATCCAACTATAGCATACCAGAATGCAAAAAATGCATGCAAATTATCGCTAAGATTGTAGCATGCTATGGTGACACCAAAAGCAGGCCCTAAATTTGCACCTCATCTTTCTACACGTATTTACTTTGAGAATAATTTTTAATTAAAATTATAACTTGTATTTTATGTTTCAAAGCATGTACAAATTTTCCGATGTTTTCCCAGGTTTGTCAATCAAAAAATGGACTAAAAATTAAAAATTGACCTAAAATTAAAAAAATGACCCAAAATTAAAAAAAATATGACCGTATATAGCTTTATTGACTTTTTATTGACCTTCATAACTTTTTTAATATTGCACGTAGCACAGTAAAACCTCGTTTTGAGACTTTTCTCGTTATTTGTATTTGCACTACTCTTGCACTACTGCTGTGTCTGAGGATAAGGCTATAAGCCTAAGGAATAGAGTTGCCAGATGATTAGAAAGATTTTGTCTTTTGTTTCAGGGCGCAAATTGTTATCTGACAGTTGAGGCGAAGAAATGTATTTGCGAAATGTATTTAAAAATATGTATTTTCAAACAACAAATACTCTTTCAAAGTATTTAAATATGTATTTAAATACACACCGAAAAAAGTATTTATAAATATAAGTATTATAATACAAACGTATTTAAATACGTATTCAAATACTGCCCATCTCTGTGTGTCATATCTCTTTCAGCAAACTTCTTTTCATGAGCACATAATCTCTCATACTTCTCTCACCATGCATATCATTTGTTCTATCCCAGGTATACTTGTCTTCTCCCTTGTATTAAAAAAATGTATTCGTTACACACAGCCTTCTCTCACTGCATAACTCCTTCAGCCGACACCCTTTGTCACTCTCCTGGTACACCATGCTTCCTCTTCGGCTCATCCTTCGGACCCATACTAACTTTCCCGTACACGTCTCCCATCACCAACATTCAACATTCTGTAACATTCAGGTACCCCTGCGATCACATTTTCAAGCTCTCACCAGAAGCTTTCTTTCTCATTCTCACACTTACCATCCATGGTGCATATTCAACTACTGCCGCCACTTTCACTCTCGCAAACTTGAATATACTGTAAATAATTATAGCAAATACGTTGTTGTACTCTGTTGTCTTCCCAAATGAATCAAGATTCAAGCAGATCGTTTCAGGAATACATATATGGCTATGGAGATCCTATGGAAATGTTTTTAATTCGGAACTGGTGCAACCCAGTGTGAAATTTGGCGGTTGTATTGTTGAGAGGTCGGCAGGCATTTGGTATTCTTGAATTAAGAGGGTCCTTTACGAACAGTTTGTGTTTCCGAAGTTTATATATTCATCTTAAATAAGTGCCTCCTGCCTTCGTTGCAGAATGATATGCTTCACCTGCGGACATCATGATTGAAGAGAACGGTGTCACATCTCCATTCGGTTCCTTCGAGAGGGTAGTATTTTAATTCTGCCAAAACACTGTAAATGTGTCACAGGAATTTAACGAGATACAACGAGTAATGTTAACGGTTTGTAAATGAAGACCTTCGTCTCGTCTAGCCTGCCGGAAGAGGCATACTTCCAATCTTTTCATGAAAGGCAATGAAGTGGGAAACCAGTCGCTAGAGGGACTCAGTCCCGCGTCGCAAGGTTTCAGAGTCAGCGCTCCTACCGATCATGTTATGCAGAACCCCGAGAAAGGTTCATTATTCAAGCTGTTTGACCATGCTCTATTGAACTCCCTCGCTTTTATAGAGCATACGAGTGCATTTTAAGTGCAATAACTGCTCTATAAAGACGAGGGACTTGAATGGAGCATGATCAAGCAGCGTAAACCTTCAAACCTTGGTTGAACAAACTTTTTTTTTAAGGAGTGGGGAGGTCTGGATGGTGTGATCGTTATGAGCGCTGACGGGGGGCTCAAATCCCACTAGCTCCTAGTTTCCCACTTGATTACGTTTCCCTTTTCCATACACCTACAGTATTGATACCTGAACTACTCTATTAAGTAGCACCAAAAGTAAGACGTGTTAGCAAATTTTAATTAATGGAAGCTAATTTTCTTAGTTAGTTTTTATAAAGATATAAAAGATAATTTTCAAAGTCACTTCAATAATCTTTACCAAGACGCTATACGAAGAAAAAATACTTTCAACAAACGTACAGGGGGAGAAATGTTTTGCAGAAATATTTCCCACTTTCTGTGAATTATTTATATAATTTTTTTTTAATGATCTTTCATATGCCTTACATATTAGAGTACACATTTCTAATGTTTACAGACGCACAGAAAACCTTAATTTACGGAACTCAGGCGCAATATGCCTATTTAATCATCCATGCAGACTATGAACATCGAAGATCTTTTCTTACCTCAATAAAGCTGATCCCAATGGCAACACCCGCAAGGATCGTAACGTTATTGCTAAAATCTCCTTTGAGCTCATTGAAACAGCCTTTTGTGTGAATATCCTCCAGCTAGAAAAGGAAAATAGGATATATATTAAATCGCGTTTATAAGGAAACCATTAATATATGCTTAACCCTCAGGTCATATAAGAAATAATATATACTCTACTAAATTCAACTTTTGTAGAAAAGTTTATAGATGCTTAATATGGGTTTAGTTTTGTTGGCAGAAAAAGAACCCAAAATGTTTGTAATATTCCTAAAATATCTGCTTCTGAAGAACAATAAACCTTATAGCTTTTGGTTTAAAAAACTGAAAGCAGCCTATATATTGTAACAACAAACTACTTAGAGAGGTTATATGACAAATGTCCTGAATTTTCAATACCCTACTCATTCAGTAGACTCGACCGTTTCATCAAGTGGACTAGTTAGTAAAGCATTTATCATGGCAAGGTTCTAATGTTAGATTAGTAGGTATTGTATTTATAAATGAAAGCGGTATATTGAAAAAATGAAGCTAATATATCAAATATGACAATAAATATAAATTTTTACTGCTACGTAAGAATTTTTGAAACGCCAAAAACATCGTACATTGAACTTAAGTTATTAGTTATATAGTATTACACTGGTATGCATATGAAATTTTTTTGTCTGCTGTGAGGGTTTTTTCAACTCATATTATATAATTCGACCATGCTGAATTCGAAAATGACATTGGTTTTCCTCAATCAGGTCAGGTTTTTTCTCTATTGGCCATTTATTATAAGTCCAATTTTATCCCCAAATTTATTGATTTTTTTAGCTTAAACACTGTAGATACGAGTAATATTATAAGAACACTCGTGAAAAATGAAAACATTGTGTGAATAAATACTTTTATTCATACAATGAATATGGAAAAAAGTTTATTGAGGAAGGAATGAAGTTTTTTTGGCTTTCCGTCTGTGTTTTTCTTCGGGCACGTCTCGCTTCAAACACCAGCAGTAGTCCGCCAGCATATTGATATCCCAGTTTCCCTGGTACCTCTCTTCCATTATTTTGATATCTTGGTGAAATCGTTCACCCTGTTCCTCACTATAATTCCCGCAATTTTCAGGAAAATAGTCCAAGTGGAACCACAAAACGTGCATTTTTGGACATAGCCGACCCATGAGCTTTGAAAGCTTCCATCAAGTTTTCGACAACGGACTCGTATTCTAGACTTCTACGCTTGCCAAGAAAATCAGTGACAACTGATTTGAATGCCTGCCAGGCATTCTTCTCAGTTGGAGTCATTGCGTTTTCGAACTGAGTATCCTTGATCAAAGTTCGAATTTGAGGACCATCAAAAACCCCAGCATTTAGTTTAGCATCAGATATATGAGGAAATTTACTCTCGAGATATCGGAATGCTGAACCCTCCTTATTCATTGATTTGATGAAATTTTTCATCAAGCCCAGCTTAATATGAAGTGGTGGGAGCTGTGCATAGTGCTTCTCATCCGCTCGGCTATCCCATTTGCAGAGGAAACATGGGTATTTCGTGTATCCCCCTTGCATTCCCAATACAAATGCCACAATCTGAAAAAAAATGAAAATATTTAAAGAATTTAGAGAATTTGTTCTATCAGATAAAAAAAATCTATGCATTGGACTGTATCACTTCTGTGGGGAAGTTAAGTGTTCTTATACGCTCTCAAATAACCTTTGGAAAAACAACATAGTCAATAGCAATAGTTTACTTATGATATTAGTATTACCTTCAAATCTCCACAGATCCTCCAGTTATGTTGGTCGTATACGAGAGCATCCAGTAAAATTTTCATGTTATCGTAGCTCTCAGTAAGTTGTACGGAATGTGCTACAGGGACTGATGCAACCCTATTCCCAATGTTGAGAAGTACTGCTTTCAAACTTCGTTTAGACGAGTCTATAAATAGCCTCCATTCTGATGCGTTATATGGCAGGCCCAAGGATTCGATTAGCCCCTCAACATTGCAGCAGTACACTAAGGAAGAGGTATTTTCGTGCACTGCAAAAACTTGCGGAATTCTTCCTCTCGTTTCCTATACCAGGAGAATGTTGTTCCCGGAGCCAGCAAGTTGTCCTCTCGAAGTCGTGAGCCCAAGATCTCGGCAGCTAATTTGGAAAGTCCTAAATCCCTGGTAAGATCATTAAGTTTGGCCTGGTTGAGAGGCCTCGGCTCATTTGAAGCGGTATTTTGAGGTATATACGACTGGGACTGATCATTGGCATTGGTCATTGATTCATCATCAGAATCATCGAAGTCCAGGGTTTGAGGTGGGTCGGGTATTGGAATTCCAGGACCATGGGGTACATGTCTCATAGGAGAAGGAATGTCAGGGTATACAACAATGTGTTTATTCTTCTTGTTAACTCCTGAAAATAGAAACACAGAAACATGGATATAAAACTTGCATATGAAATAGAAGAAGCATTCAGACAGTGGCGGCTCGTGAGGGAAGGCTGCGGTCTGTAAGATATGAAATCGGTCGATGGAGTCTGTATATTTTCTTTCTTTTTAATTTATATTGTCCCTTCGGGGACAATATGAATGAAAAAGAAAGAAAATATACAATCATTGTATATGTAAATGTAACTTGTATAACAATATGTATGTGTAAATGTATTTTCTATAACAATATGTATATGTAAATGTATGATTACCATTATGGTGAATATTATGCTATATATGGTGAATATTACATTATGGTGAATATTATGTCAAGTTTCATACGAGGATTTCAAAATATTTAAGAAAAATAAATTTATAAGCCCACCTTGGAGGTTTGTCATGCAGAAATAGCAATCTGTCACGTGATCCTTTCCTTCTCTCCAAATCATGGGAATTCCAAAAGGCAAAGATTTCGCTCTGCCTTTGCTCCATCTTCTCAAATT
This sequence comes from Bathynomus jamesi, assembly GCA_023014485.1. Lineage (NCBI taxonomy): Eukaryota > Metazoa > Arthropoda > Malacostraca > Isopoda > Cirolanidae > Bathynomus > Bathynomus jamesi. Next base: position 46,990 of record JAJOZX010002808.1, read on the forward strand.
TTCAATACACGTCTTACAGCACATATGAGGGTCGAAATTTTTGTCATGGTCCCCTAGCTTAATTCCAAAGTATGCTCTGTACATTGTCTTCACAAATTTAGTGATTTGGGACTGGTTATTTGGCATGGTAACCGTCCCACATATGTAGCAGAATCTATTGGGATCATTTTTACACGCTCTATTCATTAGGAAATATTTTATCTATATGCCTGAAAAGTAAAAAAAGATATTATACAAGTGAAACAAGTGATGATAGATGTTACTGTTCCAATTCCGCTTTGACAAAATCACGAAAAATTCTATTTTACTTATGAGGCCATAGCCGGATAACCTGAGCTGATTGAGAAAAACGGATTGCAGATTCGAAATCAGCAGGAAAAACTCTATAAGAATCACTTACAAAACCCTTGACAGCAAAATTGATGCATACCAGTGTTATCAGTAACATAAAACTAAAAATCGAGCTTTAAAAATACAACAAAATTTATTATTTCGCAGCAGAAGATTGATGACGTAATTGGTCTGGAGCTGCATTAAAGTGAGAGGAAGATAGATTGGAGAGAGATCTGATTGCTGAGAATGGTACGCACCTACCCCAGATATATATAGATTGAAATGATCCTTCGTAGGATGAATTGATTGTTAATGTTTCCTCACCTTATAAACAGTGAACAAATCCCCTAATAGTTCCTTACCTTACTTTCGTCAATGAAAACATCGTGTCCGCATTTTGCCGTTATCTGCTTGCAACAAGTGTCCGGTACGCCGTTCTTCGCTTCTCCGTAATCTGTGTTCTCCCAGTCTGTGTATTCCACAGCCCCGCAACACATATACTGCAATGAAAGTCGGCTCTGAGATCTACCCAAATTACACTAGAGAAATAGCCCACCTCATAAGGCAACGTAACAACCTCAAACATAACACACAAACACCAGAAACAGAAGCCATAAAACAGCAGATACAACAGCTCAACACAGAAATAAACAACAAATTTAAAGAAAAACAAGCAGAAACATTTAGGGAATTCATAACAACACTAAACCACTCCACAGATGCATCCAGGCTATACAAGACTATTAACATCATTACCCACTCTAACCGCGGCATTCACACCTCACACGGGGCTATCTGTCGCAGCCAAAATAATATCCCAACATATACACAACAAGCTAACATTCTAGTTAATCACTACGCAAAGATAAGTCACTTAAACAGAGACAACAACCAGAAACACGCAGACAGACAAACAGCCAGACACAAGAAAACCAACAGACTCGACACGACTATTACACCCTTCAATACAGACCAGACCACCAAGATCATCAAAAACATTAAGAATTCGAAGGCTACTGGTCCAGATAACATATCTAACATACATCTTAAACACTTGGGCCCACAGGGAATACTAACTCTTACAAACATCAGCACATATTCATACCAACACTGTTTTATTCCTAACATATGGAAACAAGGTAAAATTATTACACTACTAAAACCAAACAAAAATCCAACAGAACCAGTTTCCTATAGACCCATTAATTTACTAAGCACACCTTCCAAAGTAAAAGAAAGACTAATCTTACAAATCACCAACCCACACATACCACTATCGCCTACTCAACATGGATTCAGACCTCACTACTCAACCACGACATTACTCACTAACCTCACGCAGCACATCATGGATGGCATCAACTCCAGACGACCAGCTCAACGTACACTATTAGCAGCAATAGACATTAGTAAAGCATTTGATGCCATCCCAGGCTTCCCTCTCATAAACAAAATACTCAACACAAACATGCACAATAATACCAAAAGGTGGCTGAGCAACTATCTTTCAGGAAGATACTCGTGTCACATTTAATGGCAAGTCATCCAAAAACAAGCTTTTTCCGAACGGGGTCCCTCAAGGCTCTGTTCTCTCACCAACACTCTTCAACTTATACATGCATGACATTCCAACATCCATAGATAACAAGCTTACCTTATCATCATATGCAGATGACATCCCTCTAACATCACCCACAACAACATCGACACCGCCCCAAATAACCTACAAACATATATAAACAGTATACAAGACTGGCTCACACACAATAGACTCAAAGTAACGCCCACAAAATCAACCATCACCTTGCTAACAAGCAACACAAGAACACCAGATGATTCCACAGTTTACACTAAACAACACCAACATTCCACACACTCTCAGGACCAAAATACTTGGGGTCACATACAACACATCATTATCTTTTGCAAACCACATTCAGGACATTAAAAACAAATGTACATTAAGATTTAACATGCTTAGGGTACTAACAGGCACAAACTTTGGACACCAGCAGGAAACAACATCACGCATATACAAACAATATATTCGTTCAATTATAGACTATGCTCGCCCATGCTGGGCACCCATTATCTCAAACACACATAAACACCTTACAGACAATACAAAACAACGCACTTCGTATCAAACAACAACAGAACACCTACACAAAAAAACAAAAAATACTGAAAATCTTTGAACATTTAAACATGAGGGGAACACAATTCATGGCAGCAGCGACAACTAACCCACAACACCCTTGCCACTACATGTACAATCATGCACCAACACCTCGCACCATTAAGGTAACACCAGAGAGACATTATAACCAAATACTCTGTTCTATACCACGTCCCACAGACATCACACAGTACAGAAAACACATACACACACACACACACACACACACACACACACACACACCACACACCTAACCCACAAAGCACTGACACGACTCGGTCCGAATGCGGTCCTAGGCGCGAAAACGTCACCCACTAATAGGTCAGAGATCAGCCTGAGCAGATCGGATCGAGTTAACTTAGCACGATTCCGATGTGGACATCACCTCCAACTTACAGACATATAAACACAGACTAGACAACTCCACAGACGACACCTGCCACCTGTGCCAGGACACACCAGAAACAATTGAACACATTATGACAGACTGTACCACTCTAGCACAACATAGAACACAACACAACATCCCTAGTGCGCTGAACCTCTGGTCCACTCTGGAGAGGGCGCTCGGTTACCTGCGTGGCTGCCGGCTTGCTCGATCAGGGTGGGCTAACCAACATCAACAACAACAACTAGGTAAAGATCATATACGCAGTAAACATTCATCTCTTCAGTCATCTGGTAAAACTAAAATCAGTGCTTGAGTAAACTAAAAGTAAGGATGAGATAAAAATATTCTTTGGATAAAATAACTGTACGAACTGGCTGGACTTTAATCGAGGATATATTGAGTTAATACTAAATGCTATTGGTTTTTAATTCAATAAATTTGGTGTCATTTATAAACGATCAATTTATTCCTAATTAGTTACAAGAACTTTAATTTTCCCTAGCTGTGCCATTCATCTACGTCATTGTGAAAGGTTTTTCCTATTTAAGAAAGAGTATCGTCGATCTACATACACGCAAACATTCTAAAAAATCTAGTGTCCCAACAAACTTGGGATGAGAAAAATGTAACGTTGGAGTTGTTTAATCTTCTTCGCCACATTTAGGATCACTGACAGAAGAGACGTAGAAGCTTTACGTTGGATCCCAACCACGGGTCGCTACGAAATTTAAACGCAGAGGACGGTTCTCCATCCAACTACTATCCAAACCCAACGTTGCTTAACTTCGCTGATCGAGAGGAAGGGGTGTTACGACATCGGCCACGACGTAGCCCACTTGGGGCGAGAAGGCAGAAACAGCCCGGATACAATCTGAGACTACTGATGCCCATCGTAGGGAGGAGGAGGAGGAGGAGGAGGAGGGAAGGTTGGGTCTACAGTCCACTCCCTCCCCTCTTGTAACGCGGGAGATGCGGAGCTATCTGTGTCTGTCGGGGGGCGGTGGAGTCGCCACATCCCTACGCAAAAGTTATCACACACAACTCATAAAAACTATTTTATTAATTTCTGCATCGATCTAGGTTCTTAATAGAAAAACAAAATTACTTGTATATGCTAAATTCGCGTTTTGATTAAAATAAATCAAGAAACTTTATCAAAGCCTACCCATATATAGTCAGACCAGGCTTGTACAAAATTTCATGTACGTTTGTTAAACAGAAACATCATTCAGTCGGTCAATAAATTAACAAAATATCACAGCCATCAAAATTTTGAGCTTCACATCCAAAGCCAATGACTTTGTGAAGCTTCATTTAAAATCTAAATCTTTCGTGAGCTTAGAATAAATGTTAAGCTATCACTGGTTGTAAAGGTATTGTTCGAAATCTTTTGTATGAAACTGTTTGCATGTTATAAGCGCAAGCCTGGACCGACTAGATAAAGGTACGCTTTAATATGATGACGTACATACTTTCATTTTATAATTTTAAAACCATTATCTCCAGTACTTTCAGCTGCGTTATTTTCTACATCGAATTAAAGGATAAATGGATATTTTAAATCCATACAAATGTTAAGTCGCAAAAAAAGGAAAATAATTCGTTATTTATATTTTTTTGGCAATCAAAATGCTCCTCAAAACTGAAATGCAAAACTGTTATTTTTAATCTATTCGAATTCAGATTTCAGTTTTTGATTGTTTTTCAATTTCGATTTTAGTTGTCAGAATTTTTTTCAGTTCGAGTTTTTTTCGATTTCAGTTCATAAAATAATACCGGTTTTATAAGTTTATCGATACCAGTTCGATTCAGTTTCCCATCCCTGTTTTAAATATTACTGTTAAATCTTCATATTACTGCGTTCGTTAGTTTTGTATTATACGAGTAAAATAGCATTATTAATCAAATGTATATTCTGTTTTCACTTATTGACCAAGGGTTTGAAAACTATTTATATATCTGAAGGCTAACTACCATATAATAATAATTTCTTTTTATTTAAAAAAAATTCAAGGGCATATAACTGTTAATTTTAAATATTTTAATAACCATGTCTACATCACACCCAAAATATAATATTTCAGTACTGAACAGGTTTCGTTTGAGTTTATCAGACTTGTTTATTTTCTCGAAATATTTTTTCGCGGAAAAAAAACAGAATTTCTGTAAATAAGGTGAGTAGCATGGGAGCAAAATGGACGAGTGGAATGCAATGTTGCAAATGTTGATCAATGTTGCAAAGGGGAGGGGTTGCTGAAAGGGGGAAGGGATGTTGAAAAGGGGGAGGGGTTATCCCCTAAGTTGCAATGATGGGGGAGCTTTCGGGGGAGAAGGGAGGATGACCTCCCCCCAAAGGAGTAACCTTAACCTAAGAGAGGGAGAGAAAGGAGGGGGAGGGTCTTTGGGAGAGAAGGTGGGGTGTCCTCACTCCGCAAAGGGAAACCCTAACCTAAGCCTTAACCTAAAAAGGAGAGAGTTGTTTCATCCACCGGAGTAAGCCGCATAATGAGCGTCTAGGGGATCCGCAGCTGTTATATAGAAGGTCTGGAGTTGCCAGATACCACTAATTTAATCATTTATTTATATATGGAGGGGGTTGCCAGAGAGCACTATTTTATTTATTTATTTATTTATGCAAGGAGAGGTGTCAGATACCACCATTCTACTTATTTATATATAGATGAGTTGCCATTGTTTTTATTTATTTATACAATGAGAGGTGCCAGATAACACCTTTCTATTTATTTATTTATATATAGATGAGTTTCCAGACACTCCTATATAATTTAATTATATGCAGGGTTGCTATTTATTTATTTATTTATTAAAGGCAAGAGAGAGGGAACGTTCTCCTTAATTTGCTCAGCAAAAGAATTAATTCAATACATTTAAACGCAAAACGATCCCCAATATTAAAATAAAAGAAATGCACTTGACTCTTTATATTAATCCATGGCTTAGCATAAGAAATAAATAAACACCAATATTAATAATAAAAGGACTACACAGGACTCTTTATATTGTACATTATTCCAATAACACATTCTATAAGAATAATATTTAATTTACCTATAATTCGAAAGACCTGAATCGCTTTCACTTACTCTAAAGCCAAACTGAAAGTGTCTATTTACTTTTGTCAATCATCTCTTATATAAAATGTCTTCAAAAACAGCATTTCTTTTTATGCCAAGAAAGACAAAAATGGCCGAATTGCCCATTCTGACGAAGGTCAAGCTTTTTATTCCACCTTAAACCTACAGTTTAACGTGAAATCCGAACCACCATCAGCCCAGCGTCTTAAACACTAGGTCACCCAGGGTACCCGCGCCGGCCGCCGTCGCCGGGTATCGAGCCCTGAGCCAATGGATTCATAGTCAGCGACGCTAACCACCGAGGCGTGACATTGAATGAAAAACAAATGGCTGAAAATGCAAGCAATATAATATTTACACACACACACACACACATATATATATATATATTCTTAAATAACTACAGGAAAAATTTGATATCAAACAATAAAATTTTAACTTCCCCGAAAGTGTCTATTTACTTTTGTCAATCCTTGTAAATGTTTTCAAAAATCAACTTCGCATCTCAACCAAGAAGAGGTAGAAGAGTGTAATGGTATAAATTCGATTCACTTTACACGCACGTGAATCGCCCGAGGCACTTCAAAAACCGCAAAAAGGTTAGAATGGAACGCGATTGACACACTTTCATCCAAAGACTCGCCTCTTCCTCCTTTCTCTCTCATACGACTGTTTTCCTGTTACTGTATATAAATGTTTTTATATTTTATTAACTTCGTTGTTTATATGTCTTTGTTTTCTTTGCGTGTAATTTGCATGGTATCTTCTTTCTTCATAGTCGTATTAATCCTTTACATCTTCTCTGTTATTGAAATGAAATGAGGTGAAATGAATGAATGAAAATGAAAAAATGAAAAAGTTTATTATTATTATTATTAATATTATTATTATACAGGCATTTGCACAATTTTTTGAAAAGAAAAAAGCATAAATTTTTCATAAATATATTGGAACTCATTTACCGAGTTGGTGTATGATGGTCGTAAATAGTCACAGCAAAATTTTTTTAAAAATATGAAAAAAAAGGAATGAAAAGAAAAGAAATATTTATAATTTCTTTATTACAAACTCCTTTCGATAAGATCGTAAAGGGAAAATTTATAAAAAGTCAACAAATCATTTTATTAAATTGAAAAACATAATTGACTCCTTGTACAGACTTTGGCGGTGAGTCTCTGGTTCGATCCAGCATGCTGGCTCCTGAACCTAACTTAACCTATGGTTCAGACCATAGACTCTCCTTGTACTGTAACAACTTGCCGCCGCTCAAATTATATGTCCATTTCCCTACTTTTCCTGTTATTCCCAAACATTTCAGCTTATGTATTATGATTCCATGGTCACACTTATCGAAGGCTTGGTAGTAGTAGTTGGACTGAGGACCGTGTTCAGATGATGTAGCGAACCATGGTTAGGATTCCATAACCAATATAACTTTACCTAACCTAGCCCATGTCCAAAATGGGGAATGTTGAGGATCAAGCTGAGAGTAGCATGCTTGCAAATAATAATACAAAATATTTGAAAGCATCGTGACAGAGCGTACTAGTGACCAATTCACTCATACACCTTGAGATGTGGTCTTGAAATTAAATCTACGGGGAGAATGAACCAATAAAGACACACCTTCACTAGTCGTGAAGGCGACCAATCAGGACTTCATTGTCCAAAGCGTGGGTCCGTTATATCGGTGTTACGGCAACTGATTGGTACACAAATTTAACACAGCCCCGCCCAGCTACATTGACAACGAATCACCAAACTTACGAACCCCCTATTAGTCTTTTGGGGTAGTGCTTGGGGATCATGCCTATAAAAGAGTATTTTCAGCTGGAACTCACAGCAGTTGTTTTCACCAATGAATAACCAAACACATTCCCTCCACCATGAGTCAATCACAAGAACTTTACAGTTTACCAGATTTATATGAAGATGGAAACACTGCCGCGGTGTCTACAATTAATCTTTTTAACGCAGCCGACTGGGACGGATTATTTCCAACGCAAACCGTTGATGATATTTGCAATGACGCTCCTTACGCTCTGACGCAAGGGATTGCCGTAGAAATGTATTTATTGTTATAATGTTATAATGTTTCAGACCAACAAGACCCTAGGATCCACTCATGGCTGGTCTACCTAACTGTGTTCGTAATCGTGTATTGTGTATACACATACGAGGAAAAGTGTAGGTGTGGCTGTAAAGACTGTACAGTAATGTAGAAATGTGTGTGCACCCATTATGGGTCTCCCATTTAAAGGTGTTTGTGGGGCAAGTGAAGATCATGAGTTTTTCAATACCTCACAGTACTATGGGGGCACCGCTCGGCAGAGGAATCTCTTTAAATGGGGTGTGTGTAAGGACAGAGAGTATCCCCTAACCCAAGACGCTGCCTCCCTATATCCACAACACTTGTGTTGAGCTGTGGGATCTATCCCCACAAAGCCTTAATTTTACTACCTTAAACTATACCCTTTTCTATCAACATGCGCGTCCAATCGATTCTTAAACATGTTTATAGACGTGCTACTAATTACTTCTACCGGCAAACTATTCCAGCTATTTACTATTCTATGCGTAAAAAAGTTTTTCGCAACTGCTGTCTCGAACCTTCTACTGTCAACTTACACCCGTTATTTCTAGTCCTATTATATTGAGATATTTCGAAAAAGCTATCTCTATCTACGTTATCAAACCCATTCATAATTTTGAAAACTTGGATTAGATCACCCCTTAACCTCCTAGTCTCGAGTGTAGTCAATTTTAACTCTTTAAGCCTATCCTCGTACGACTTTGACCTAAGAGACGGAATCATCTTAGTTGCTCGTCTTTGAACTCTTTCGATTTTGTCTATATCTTTGCGCATATGCGGATTCCAAAATTGGACCGCGTACTCCAAATGGGGTCTAACTAATGATTTATAAAGAGGAACTATAATATCGCGCGATTTGTACTCAAAATTTCGAGCTATAAAACCTAACACTTTGTTCGCCTTAATGACGCCGCTGTACTTTGTTTTCGCTACTTTTAAATCACCAGTGACTATAACTCCTAAATCTTTTTCCTCCTCTACGCTTGTTAAATCTTTCCCTGACATACTATACGCAAAATTACCGTTACGCGAACCTATATGCATAATTTTGCACTTATCCACGTTAAATCTCATTTGCCATGTGATGACCAAACAAACGATTTTATTCAGATCTTCCTGAATTTTACCTCTATCTTCGTCATTAATCGCCCTACCACCCAGCTTCGTGTCATCCGCAAACTTTGAAACTGTACTGACTAGGCCGACATCTAAATCGTTAATATATAGAAAAAAGCAAGGGGCCCAATACAGAACCCTGAGGAAACGCCACTCGCTACATTAGCCCAACACGACTCCGCTCCATCAACGACCACCCTCTGTTTCCTGCCTCGCAACATTCTTCTAGCCAATTTATTACTACACCCCTGATTCCATGAGCCTTAGTTTTTTCAATCAGTCTTTTGTGCGGCACGGTGTCAAACGCTTTTTGAAAATCTAAATACACTACATCAACCGCCCGATGTCTATCGTAAACGTTAACCACGCTTTGGAAAAATTCTAAAAGATTAGTTAAGCAAGATTTGTTTTCGCCTAAAACCGTGCTGCGTATTTCTGACCAGATTATGCACTTCTAAGTGTTCGACTATACGATCCCTAATTATTGATTCCAGTAGCTTACCTACAACAGACGTTAAACTGATTGGCCTATAATTTCCCGCCGCACCTTTATCGCCTTTCTTAAAGATAGGTTACGTTCGCTAACTTGAATTATCTGGTACGCACCCCTCAGAAATAGACGCATTAAAAATCTTTGTTAGCGGCACAACAATGCTATCTTTTAATTCTTTTAGTTGTATGGGATATATGGAATCCGGACCCGGTGATTTACGCGTTTTCATTTTATCAATATAGCGCAATTTATGTGCCTGTACTTTTATTTTTTGTGGTCTATATTCAGTCGCGAACTTGTTATTTATTTTAGTATGCTTGTCATTAAGAGAAAACTCTTGAGCACCATTCTGTGTTTCGATTATTTCACCATATATATATATATATATATATATATATATATTATTATATATATATATATATATATAGAGCGAGTTGTAGTAATTCATCTCATTACATTTTATTGTAAAATGCTTCATTAAATAATAGGTATCCGCAATTTTTAATTAAAGATTAGTTTGCAATTAATATTATGCTAAAGTTCTGTTTTGATATTCAGCAAAATTCATTGGATTTTTTTAAAAAACTTATAACGATCCTTTGCAAGTTTTAAATAATTTTATAAATTCCATAATAAATTCATTTGAAATGTTATTCGCCATTTTCTCTTAAAGGGTCACACATTTCTCTGAGCGGTTCGAAGATATTTGATACTTCACATTGTAACCCTCTTTCTATATATGTACTCTGCATAAGTTTTAAGCAATTGGGTTTTTATTAAAAAAGATTCAGAAAATGTATGAATTAATCAAATTATTATTCTTTCTCCTTAAAGGGCCGATGAGGATTTGACTCATGTTATACAGTCTTTTCGTTTAGAAAAAACGCATGTCGTGGACCTGAATACGGAGGTAGTAGTTTTACCGCACAGTCAACCCAGCGATTGCCACATCATTAACGAAATAATGTAAGTTTTTTCTTTTTATTATGTTTCGAGCTTTTTTTCGGGTAAGAAGAAGACGCAATGTATTTTCATCAATTTATTAAATGAAAGAAATCATGCTTTTAGTACAATAACCAATTAGTTTCCATTAAATAAGCTACAGAATACAGAAACTAATATTATTGGATGCAATTATTCATTTTATATATATATATATACACACGAACAAAATATCATACTACACAACGAGGGCGCACGATCGGAAAACGGCTTTTTATCTGTCTACATACCATTTCGTCGTTTCGTTGAGTGTGACACGGGTCGAATAATTTTTAAAAATTTATAAATTCCTTACTACGTGACATATGCATGAGAAATGAAAGGCAGTACATCCCGCAAATATTACAAAAATATCCTTGTAGCCGGAAGGGATTCCATACAACTTCGGGGATATGCAACTGATCGAGAAATTTTACAATAACAGGGTCACTCCATGGCTGAGTCCCGAGTGATTCAAAATAGTACATGCGATCCCTATTTTTGAAAAAGATTGCAAACCAATGAATCCCTTCACTACCAATAACATCTGTGTTCACAATAAGACTACCGCAATCTTTCGTAGTTGGCAATTTCAATGTTTCATTCTTCGGAAACACACCGATAAATTTGGAACGTGTGATTCGTTCACTATTCATTACTCTCTGAAGTATATTCGCATCCATTTTAAAAGTCGATGACAACGCTCCTAAATCTGTCAACTTCTATTAGGGCTTGTGACTCGAGGTATACTAGTACACTAATAGATGCATCTATCGGCTTGGCGAATTCCAATCTAACTGAGATGTTTCCACTCTGTTGTGGACTTAAGTGTGTATTTACACTAGCAGATAAGTCAGGTGTAATGTCAAACGGATAAAGGTTAAATTGATCGATGAATTCTTTCTGCGTCATCCCAAACCCGAGCTCATCACAAGCACCTGCAGTATGGGCCAGACTACTATATGATCTCGTGCAAAGTGGGAACACAGCGTCTGATGAATAATCCATATCCATAGCCCCGCCCAACGCAACGCCATTGACGTATAGAGTTATATTTTTAAGGCCGAAATTCTCGAATTTAAAGGCATTCTTTTTATATTTTCCATTCACCAAAGCATGGTCCTGCATTCCAATTAATATCCTTTTAGGTAGAATTCCCAGGGCGATGTTTTCTATCTGTTTCGTAGCCAACCCTGCTGACACCGCGTATAGTTTGATCTGTGCTCTGTTAATTGGGTATTTTACTGTGAAATGTAGTAAGTTTTTCTCAATTTCTATTTGTTTAGGCGAACTTAATTTCACTTGCCGTACGCGGAGGTTTGTCTTCATAATGTGAATCACAACGGGTATTGCTCCCTCTTCTTGATCAGCTCCCAGATTTAAACAGATCTCAGGATTCGTGCTGGTGAGCTTTATTTTCAGATCAACCCCATTTACAAGCAACTTCTCCTGGAATGTGAAATCTGTATGCAAGCGTCCAAAACACTCATATACCTTCTTTTAAAAAAAATTAAATTTGTCCTTTATACTATCGTCTTTAGCTTGATAATAGCCCTCGGCACTTAAAAATGCATCCTTCGCTTCTTTGGAAAAGTTCAGCACATCTATCAGATAGGCTCGTAAGTGATAGTACCCCATTCCTGCCGATATGCTGACCTGATTTAAATATATATCACACTGGTTGAATATGGAGTGCAGGAAGTTTGTTTCAGGGTATACAGCATATTTGTCAGCACAGTCCGTTCCATCAGAATGGGCTATACGTAGTTTAGCGTACATGTGCACACAGCTTGGGTCAAAAAATGTAAAGGCCTGAACTGGGTATCACGAATTCTATTGAAGCACTCGGGGAACTAATTGTGTTTAAAGGGTTAATTGTAATAAAGTCACTGTGCTCAATAGAAACTTGAGTTGGAGGCATATCAAAGAGGGACAGCTCCGATTTACAACATTGTGAACTACACGGATGGATGAAGTGTGCCATGATGAGTCAGAAGTAGTACCACCTCCCTCGATAAGTAGTAAACAGTCTATGATTCATGAGATTAATGTCCTTAACTTATATCTGTCAAACAAATGGTCAACCATAGGTTTCATTCGCTTAGAAAACTTCTTTTTTTATTTTTGTATATCCTTTTACGTTTAACGCCACGTGCTGGTAAGCCCTTTTCCGGACAGCCCTCTTCTTCTTCCCACCACCACGCATTTTCTCTTTGCATCTTTGAAGATTTCGTCCCGTGTACGCTTTAAGCGTTTTTTTAGAGCTTCTTTAGGTTTAGCCCCAGCCAATATGTCTTCTGCCTTGTTAAGACCTGATTGTTGCACTTTCCTCCCGAGGTATCTGGCTCCCTGCTTCAGCAGGAGGACAGCTGTACGTAGTATGGTTGGAAAATTGGATCCATGTCCACTACCACGCTGGTAAATCACACGTAGATAGACTGTGAAAGGCTTTCTGTCCATTATAACTCAGTGCGTCGAAAGTGCAGCTTCACTGTTAAGCTCCCATCACCGAATGGGAAATTTTTTCCCTCAATCGTTCTTATATATATTGAGATATTGGTTATTAGATTAGTCGCGACATTTACATAATGGGGCCTGTCATATGTAATACTCATGCTCTTCCCTCTATGGTTGGGAATGTGTGCAATGCGCAGCAGGCGTGCCTGGGTATCCCCAACAAACTGGTGTTCCGCTATATTGCTGTAAATTTAGCACATGTCTGGGGGTGTACATCCATCACTCAATTTCTCCAATTTCATCTGATACATTAGGCTGGACAAGTCATGTTGTGCCTAGTGAAATGTATCTCCTTGGAAGGCTGATCGATATCGGCCCTAGGTTATAATTTTGAACAGTCCTTTGTCTTTAATATTTCTGTCAGCCTGTGATTTTAGGGTCACAGTATGTGCAGGGTTTTCTTTGTTTACAATTTCGTATACTAAATCATCCGCAAGATTTGAGTTTTTTAAACTTGCGTTTAAGTCTCTCACAATATCTTCAGCCGCACCATAGCAGCCCGGACCTAGTGTTACTATTGTACTGTAATACCGTGCATCTGCAGCATTTTCACACTCATTATAGTCTCTAAGAATCGTAAAAATGGGTTCGTTATAATTAATATTCAAAAAGAGGGTGTCCAGCTAAATTTCGCATATCCCCACCTTATACGAATCACGACCCAATTCAATGGGGCCATGGAGTTCTGTTACAAAGTTGGCCAGGGTGTTGTTAGGATGTACAGACTAGGTTAGGCGCCATGTTGCATACTATTTAAGCTTCATTATTGCAGCAGCTTTTATATAGGTGTTCAAGCTTTCTGGGTACCCTAGCCATTTCACCAGGTACACTTTCCTCTTTCCTGAACCTTTTCTTCCTGAATTTTTTAATTTTAAACACATTTCTTCCTAAATTAAATGTCACTTTCTGCAACTCCTCGCAGTAAAAGCCTCCTGCGATTTCTTCCCCATTCCAATCTTCAACGTAATATAATATTATCTCGCCTTTAGGTCTCATAGCCCTAACTTTAAAAATCTCACGTGTCCAGCCTTGCTCAAATCCCTTCGTGAATTTATTTCCCGAACGCGACAGCCTTATATAATCATTGGTTTTGAAACGCGCGGATTGTGGTGGTGGTGTACCATCTCTTCTCACACCAGACTCTGGGCGCGTACCTCTTTCTAAAATCTCGTTAGTTGTTGTCCTAATCGTGCGATGGTGTGAGCGGTTGTAGAATGAGGCCAATGATTCCAGAATATCTATATATCTATGTGTTTTTATGTGTGAAATAGCGGTGCATGCGTTCCTTTATGGTACGTTGAACTCTTTCAGCTAAAGAGGCCTTATGTATAGAACTGGTAGTGTAGTAGCTGATATTAAACTCTGTCAACATGTTCTGAAAAGCTCGGCCTATAAATTCTTTCCCCATATCCGTACAAAAATAGCCAGGAACCCTGTTCTCTTTCAACATCAACGTTTTGGTGGCTTTAGCAACTGTTTCAGGCGATTTATTTTTCAGAGGAATTAGCCCCGGATATCTAGAGAATACATCTATTATGAATAGGATGTAGCGGTAACCATCGTTATACACTGAATATCTTTGCATGTCTGTTAAATCTGCCTGCCAAATAGAGTCAATCGATGCCGCTGTTGTCTTGGCTTTTTTAAACCTTTTTCTCGCAGGCTCATGAAGTGTATAAGCGTCCTGCTCCCGCAAAAACCTCTCAACATCTTTTTTTCCTACTCCATCATTGTAAACACTTCTGTAACTTTTGTACAGTCTATACGCCTCCATAGGAGGATGGGCTAAAAATGTCATAATAACGTCTTAATATGTTAGCCATTTGCTATTTTAGAAGCACGTGGGTAAGGATGACCGTTGTTTAGCCTCTTCTTTCTCCTCTTCAGAGTTGCTACCGCTGAGGGTGATGGCGTTCTCAGTTGTGGCACATGCGATGTATGTTCCAAGTCTTTTAACCTGTTCAGATTTCCTATCATTGTTTTGGGGGCATTTATTTCTTGTAGTCTTCCTTTAATATGCTTCCATCCCGATGGTGAGGACCTATCCCACTTTCTCACCAGATCATGGACGATGTCTACGATATTCGATCCCTGTACCTTTGCTCCTTCCACAATGACTAGGCTGACCATACGTACCGTTTTGAACGGGACAGTACCGTTTTTTATATATTTCCTGGCCGTCCCGTCGTTTTAATAAAAATGTCAATTTTGTCCCGGTTTATGTACTTACTTTTTCATGAATACAGAATATTACATAACTCCCGTCCCTTTTTTGCCATCCCAATGTCCCGTTTTTGTCTCAAGGAAATATGGTCAGCCTAACAATGACCTTACCTGTATCGGTCCACTCGATGTTGGGATCCTCATTCAATAGATTATAAAGACTTAAACCTTTATTCTCAATGTATGTGGGAGGGTGCTTTTTAATACATGCTCAATATGTTGTGTGGCCGACCCGTTATTCTTTGGTTGGTCAGTTCTATCGTAGGACACAGATTCTATGTCACCATGTCCATCGTTGTCCGTGCTGTGCCTAATAACCACGGGGAGCCCTGTCGGATTCTTATAATTTTCGTACTCGTGAAGAAATTTCTGCAGAGCTTCTTAGTACAAGATCCTTTTCTCATCAGGTGACTTTTCTCTGTTTAATAGGTCTATCATTTCGCTTTCCATTCTTTTAAGCCTGCTTTTACGGGGTTCTAGAACCGTGTCTGGACTCTTTGAACTTTGCAGTGAAGCATACACCTCGTGCGGAATCACTACCACTTTCTTCATTATATTAATCTAGTCAGTAAAGGATCCAAAACTGAAAATAAGATGAGGAGGAATGACCCTCCTCTTTGTACAATAATTCGTTTTATCTTCCCCCCAGTCTGTCTTTTACGAGCGAGTGTACGTATTATGTTCTTGTAACGGCGTAGGCGAGCCTTCTGAGGGGGTTCATTGATACATTGCAATTTATAACGTTAAGACAGATTTCACTGATGCATTTTAAAAAGTTGGAGTCGATATTTTTAGCAAACATCTGTTGTATTGCCCGTGGCAGTCGATGATAAATTTTTATTAATTCATGGTATTTCTTTACCCTATTTGTCATTCTGGAATATACACCGTTTCAGGCTCGTTTTGGAATATATTCATTCTTAGAAGCACCCTAAACGTGTTTCACGGGTGAGGGTCACAAAGCAAGTATCCGTAACGCTGATTTGTAGCTTCTTTATAAACTTCAAAAAACTCCTTACGTTGATTCGAGAACATTTGATTGGCTAATACCCCAATTTGTGATACATCTGTACGTTGCCCGAATAAGACTAGAAATATTGTATTTAACGACATATCGCGCATGTATCTATTTTTGAATAATAGATTCTGATTGATAAAGAATACGCTTATGTTAAGATGGTGGGAGAATACTGTAAATGTCTCGGCAAACGTTTTATCCATTTCCAACATGAGATCGTCAATTACAACGACTGTTTGCTTATTTCCCTTTAACGAATTAACATCATATACACCTTTGTGGAACAAAATATCATCTTGGTACTCGTTGAACACTGATTGATACGTCGAATAGCACTATATAACTTTATGCACAAGTTTCAAGAACATATCTCCCTTTTCTTTAATGATTTTAAGCATAAATACAGTTTTACCACATCCTGCAGGGCCATATATAATACATGTGTATGGGTTCGTGAACCTGAATTTTTCTACAGAATCCATCTCCACGTCAGGTATAAAATGTGCCAGGATTGCACCGGTTGTTAGACCACCAGTAATAGAGCCCCAACCTTCTACGTCCGACGACACAACCCCTACAGTAGTACCTTCCTCAAATAAATATATACTCCCTTATTCCTGTTCAATTCCGAGTACATCCTCCACAGCAGCAGCAGCTTCTCGTGCTGTAGAGGATGGTATAACATTCGAGTTGGTACGCACCGCCACCCGCACCCGAGCCCTGACTAGAAATCGGTGTATAGTCAGGGTTGATTCTAGATCTATGTATAGCAATGGTGTTGAACACGGACTACGGCACGTAGTTGAACGTATTGTAGAGTTTGCCCTTCAGAACAGCGACGAACGTGAAGTCAGGACGAGGCTGTCCTTCGGGTTTGGGTCAAATGACGGGGATGTAGATGATTTTTGGGTAGTAATACCATTCAGACGCTTTGTAGCTGTAGATATAGAGTATATTTTGGACCGTATAATGCAGGCTTCTCAAAGTACTACAGCCTTCAATATGGACAACTTCACGGTAAATATTGATTGTGTATTCCGTGTTGCGGGTCATAGTGCCACACCTTATATTATTAACCTCAATTCTCAGGCTATTTACAGGCAACATATAAACCTCCATCGTGGTTGCGGCTTTATAGCACTAGTCTTAGCTCATATGTTCACCGTACTAAATACATGGGTCAAAAACATTTGGTTGCGTTCGGTTGTGCAGGGTGCCCGTAAACTAGCTGTGGACTGTAAACTTGAGTTTGAAGAGCTGAGAAGGGTAGAGCAGGAAATGAATGTTCGTATAGGTGTGTTTGGAATGGATGAACGTCGTAGGACTCTGTATGTTTTCTAAAACAGTGTAAGATATCGTACAAAACCCTTACTTATTTTAGGGCTGTCAAGAACAATGTATCTCCCCATCCGTAATATAAGAGACCTTTACGCGAGTTATGATAAAAGTCGAAAATGTGGACGGCATCATGATTTGTTTGAGGGGTGTCTCAAGTTTGCGGAAGATATAGTGAAACATTGTAAGGATTACCAATTGGTATGTGAGCAGTGTAAAAGTTCCAAATGTGAAAGCCATGTGGTTGAAGCTGAGAAGAGGGACTGTGATGTATGCAGACGCACATTTTTCAATAATAACTGTTTTGAGCTCCATAAGTCAAGTGGCACGTGCAAGAAAATGAGAATCTGTGAATGTGGTATGTTTCATATGATGGATAATTGGGGGAATTTCAAGCATAAATGTGATGAAATTCACTGTTCTACAAGCCATCAGAAATATAAGGCGGTTGGAGTAAAGCATGTATGTTATATGAAAGACGCTAAGCCTAAAAGTAGACCATGTGTAACTGTGTACGGGGCTCCAATAAACCTTAGCCCCCAGCCCATGGCCTAAACCATTAGAGGTACAGTAAAACTAAACATACCTTACAAAAGATAATTTAATCCTGCATTTAATGAGAAACAATTAAAACTTGGTGTTCCCGCCATTGGCTTCCAAGACAGCCTGAATTCGCTTTGGGTAGCTTGCCAAAAGTGACATCAATAGATCATGATCGTTACGCAAATTTGCTAAAACAGTTTCAATGTGTTGCGTCATTGTATCCTTTGAAAATCGATTTGCTGCAGGTTCTTGAAACAAGAGACATTCAACCTTGCCCTTTATAACTGATCCAATTTGTTCACGGACGTTCAGGTCAGGAGAATTTCCTGGCCATTCTTCATTTCCAAAGAAATCGATCTCATGGTTCCGCAACAACTGTTGAGTGGCTAATGCCTTAAAGCAGAGGGCCTTATCGTGCAGAAGTGTGACCTGATCGACATCCATAACATTGTTTGGGTTTCTTAGAAAAGGAATGACATGCTGGGATAGAATAATATCACGAAAATACTGTCCATCCCAACTCTGACCATTTGGCTTCAGCACCCACATGAGCTTCTTTGCAGTGAACAAAACAAACACACCAACACAGTCTGGACTTTTTAATAATTCGCGATAATGTTCATTGTCATCGATTTCATCTGGTGTTGTGGCCCACACTCGATCATTTTGGTAGTTAGGCCGACGTGTTACGTAAACAAAAAATTCATCGGAGACAGCTAAATGCATGAAATCATCCACATCCCAATCTTCAAGATAATGGGCAAACCACATTCTGTCATCGATGTTAAGCTGAGTTTTTCTTGACTTTGGAAGTTCATGCCAAGGATTTAAACCTTGCCTATGACGGTACAGTCGGATGATCTCACCACTAACGATCTTTCCTCTCAACACTTCGATCTCTAGAAAGTTTAGCACAGCTGTTTTTCCGCTTACGCGTACCGCTTTCAATGATGTCCTTTGTTTCTTGAGAGAGTGGCAAATTTGGGTGCCCAGATTTGGTTGTATCCATTTCACATTCATCCAAAGTTTTATTCCAATTTCTTTTGACAAAGTCCTCACTTCTTCGCAACTTTTTGGCAACCCATGAACGTGTTATAAAGGTGGCTCCAGCATCACGAGCTTCCCGAAATGTTATTGCTCGTATGCGATCTATCACACGTTGCCTCTACGAATCACCAATTAATTGAGAAGCCATTATATTATCACTTTATCAGCTAGAGTAATTTTAATACCTGCAATAAATAAAGAATTTTATATATTTTTATAATCACTAAAAACTATTTCGATATAAGTAAACATGTAAGCTGAAAATGGGGGGGGGGCTAAGGTTTTTTGGAACCCCTTACTACGATATAGAAACATATACGAACGCTGAAACCAAAGAGGTCATTCCACATCAACTTTAAGCTAGACTATCTGTGATGAGTGCATGGAGGTCGAGTGTGATGAGTGTCACAAATGTAGTAAACGGACAAACATTTTTAAAACGATTGCACACGACAGTCCCGTGAAACTCTTTGTGTCCTATATTGTCAAGTTAGTGGACAAGTTCAAAAAAATAACTGTATATTCTTGCCCAGAACGGGGCAAAATTTGCACACAGTTCTTTTATAAGGAGTTGCTTGAGCACGAGTCATCTGAGATATTTACAGGTGATCCCTTGAAAAGAGGAAACAAACTTATACACATGCAAATAAGAGGTAATGTACAGTTTAAAGACACTTTATTATTCACACCTTGTAAATTAGGAAAGCTACCCAAGGTCATGGGTGTAGCCGCTGAAGTTTCAAAAGAATATTTCCCTTACACATTCCTCACTAGCGAAACTTTAAATTACGTAGGACTACCTCCACCCAAACATTACTTTAACTATCAATGTATGAGTACAGGGGAACGTGAAGATTTTGACCGCTACTACCACAGTTTTAATGAATCTAATCATTACAATATAGCTGATGAATGTGAGCGTTATTGCGTGAATGATGTGCGCGTACTTAGAGTATGTTTCCAGGCCTTTAGAAGGATGTACATAGACCGTTTCAAATGCCATCCGTTGCAAGTCGCAACCACGATTGCTTCATTGTGCTTTACGGTGTTTAAGAACAATTTCATGCCCAAAGACACCTTAGCCGTCATTCACAGAAACAATCCACGCAGTTATGGGCACAAGGCTATTTACTGACTCATACACACACATACAGCAGGAGACAGGTGTATACATAAGGAATGCCCACAACACGGGGGAAGTATCCATTAAGGTTAATGGTCGTGTTTTTTGGGTTGATGGTCTAAGCTTAAACCGTGCCACTGGTGAGAAGACTGTGTACTCTTTTAACGGCTGCTGGTGGCAAGGATGCCCCCATCCTGAGTGTGGAATCGTAGGAGATATCTACGGTAGAGCTCCTGCGGACAGTCTTGCATGGACCCGCACCCACGATCAAATTATAGGCGCCCAGTTCACTCAGAAGGTCTTGTGGGAGCATGAGTATGATGAACGGATGGAGACAGATGGACAGTACCGTGAAGAAATAAACACGATCAAGCGTTCAATGGTGCTGGATCCTCTCAAATGCGGTGATAACTTGTTCGGAGGCCGTACAAATCCCTTCAAGCTATACTTTCCACCTACGGAGGGAGTGAAACTCCATTACTACGAATTCTGTTCTTTATATCCCTACGTGATGAAGAACACTCCGTACCCAGTAGGTGCACCTGAAAAACTGGTGGAACCTTACCCGCCACCCATCGAGGTGTTCTTAACAAATATGAACGGGTACTATTTCGGTCTTTCTTTCGTAGACGTGCTCCCCCTCGCGATTTATGGATGCCGATCTTGCCCGTCGTTATAGACCACAAGCTCATGTTTCCCCTATGCGTGAAGTGCACAGAAGAGAAAAATGGGGATTGTAATCACACAACCAACAAGCGTAAGATCAGAGGTGTACACCCGCCGCAAAATGACTTCGGACCATCTACCATTTTGGAGGAAAAGCACAAACATCATTATAAAAAAACAAATATATTTAAAAACTTAGTTACATCAATATGAAGTCATGGCTCCCTTGTTCTTGAGGACCCCCTGGAGCCGTTTGGGCATGGAATCACTGAGCTTCCTGAAGTAGTCCAATGTCATCTTGCACCACACCTTTATCAGCTCCGTCTTGAGGTTCGCGAGGTTAGGAGTCTTCTTCTCTGCCATGATCTTCTTCATGTAATGCCAACAGTTCTCGATGGGGTTGAGATCGGGGCTATTGCCAGGCCACTCTAACACCTTAATCTTCCGCTCATTAAGCCACTTCGTCACCTTCTTGGCCTTGTGACAGGGGGCACTGTCGTGCATAAAAATCTCACTGCCGTGAAAGGCGAAGTGGTTCAACAAATGGTCGTTAAGAACGTCAATATAACGGTCACCGTTCATCATCACATTCTTGGGAAGGAAGTACAGACCCCCATTTCCCTTCTCACCAGAAAAACACCCCCACACCATCACTGACTCAGGGTGTTTAACAGTCGGTACCGTGTAGGCCGGGTGGTACCGACTAGCAGATGACGGGCGTCGCACCTTGGCAGATCAAATCTGGAACACCTGGAACATGCTTTCATCTGAAAACATCACCTTCCTCCACTGTGCCGATGTCCAATGAACGTATTTCTTTGCAAAGGCAACACGCTGCTTCTTCATGCGGTCGGTGATAAGTGGCTTCTTGGCGGCGGTACGGCTTGGTAACCCCAAGTCCTTCTGCAGCCGGTGCTGAATCGTTCGAACAGACATGGCTTCCAGCAGCTTGGGATGGTTCTTTTTCAATTGAGACGCTGTAAGTCGAGGGTTCTTCAACACTTCTCTCTTTATGAGGTTATCCGTGGCCTTAGACGTCTTCCTTCGCCTTCCACCACCGAAATTGTGCTTCGGTACGACGTTGGGTGGTAGGCCTCTAGCCGCTGCCAGCAGCTTCATGATGGTCGACTTCGCCCGACCAGTACGCTCGCATATCGTCTTTATCGGGACGTTTTCTTGCCTCCACGCAAGAATACGGGCCTTCTCCTCAACAGAACAATACTTCCCAGGCATGTCCACTGCACTTTAAGAAAAATAAAGAACACAAACGACTGCACACAAAAATCCAAGAATTCTGGACGCGGTACGGCAGAAACACAACACCCCCACGTCACCTCTATCTAAACACTGACGAGTTTTGACTCTGCGGGAGCATAAAGGGATCGACTAACAACATGCCAGATACTTCCAGACAAAATATTTTACTCGGTAGCGTGAGAAATGCAAATCGACTTCAGACCGCTTTCTCAGCGAAGTATAAGTTAGAGGCATCAGAGTATCCACGAGTTGATGCCGAAGATGAAAAATCGACTTACTGTATATTCAACGTTACCGTGAACGTGAAGGGATACAGCTTGAACGTTCCCAAATTGTAAAGAACCCTGGCAAGCGCTTTAGTGCAAAGTTGTGTCTAAACAGTCTTTGGGGAAAATTTGCACAGAATACTGGAAAGGTGAAAGTTCATTTAGCACAAAGTTATAGTGAAGTCTGGGATTATGCCAACGCTTCTGATAAGAGGTCATGGAGATCGTGAATATAGGTAATACTTACATAATAAAGTATAACATTACCGAATTGGCCACAGATACCTCACGAGTAACAAACATACCTGTAGCCAGCTTCATAACGGCCTACACACGCATCAAACTTTGGGGAGTGAAACTCCATTACTACGAATTCTGTTCTTTATATCCCTACGTGATGAAGAACACTCCGTACCCAGTAGGTGCACCTGAAAAACTGGTGGGACCTGACCCGCCACCCATCGAGGTGTTCTTAACAAATATGAACGGGTACTATTTCGGTCTTTCTTTCGTAGACGTGCTCCCCCCTCGCGATTTATGGATGCCGATCTTGCCCGTCGTTATAGACCACAAGCTCATGTTTCCCTGTGCGTGAAGTGCGCAGAAGAGAAAAGTGGGGATTGTAATCACAACCAACAAGCGTAAGATCAGAGGTGTATATACGAGCCCTGAGCTGGACCTAGCCGTTCGCCATGGCTACAGAATATTGAAGATATATGAGGTGTGGAGGTTTCAGAAGCTACCCAACCGTTTCACGCCATATATAAACACTTTTTTGAAGGATAAGTTAGAGGCATCAGAGTATCTACGAGTTGATGCCGAAGATGAAAAATCGACTTATATTCAACGTTACCGTGAACGTGAAGGGATACAGCTTGAACGTTCCCAAATTGTAAAGAACCCTGGCAAGCGCTTTAGTGCAAAGTTGTGTCTGAACAGTCTTTGGGGAAAATTTGCACAGAATACTGGAAAGGTGAACGTTCATTTAGCACAAAGTTATAGTGAAGTCTGGGATTATGCCAACGCTCCTGATAAGAGGTCATGGAGATCGTGAATGTAGGTAATACTTACATAATAAAGTATAACATTACCAAATTGGCCACAGATACCTCACGAGTAACAAACATACCTGTAGCCAGCTTCACAACGGCCTACACACGCATCAAACTTTGGGGCCTATTGCAGTTTCTTGGTCGGAGGGTTCTGTACGCCGATACAGATAGTGTGATATTCACAGCGAGGGAGGGTGAATACATGCCTCCTATTGGTGAATTCCTCGAAGAGTTGACTGATGAGATCAAGGATGAGTATGGAGATATCGCATACGCCGACTCTTTTGTCTCAACAGGACCAAGAACTTATTGGGTACGGGTGAGGGTGGGGGAGGATATGAAATATATCGTGAAGGCTAAGGGTATCACGGACATTCAGGCGAATCGGCGGGTCGTTAACTTTGATTCGTTGAAGGATCTAGTGTGTTTGGAAGATGAGGGCGACGACCAGCCTCCCCAACTAACTTTAGGGACTCACAATTTTCGGGCGCAGAAGCTGGGGGGCGTGAAGGAACTTAGGGTACGAAAGTGTGCCGTAACACCTATAGGAAACGTTACCAGATTCCTGATACCTATGATACCGTACCCTTTAGATACCATAATCTTTGTTATATATGTCTATTGTTAACGATATGTTTATTTATTAAACGTATTTGTGTTTATTAAATAAATCGTGTTTCAATTAGCGTTTCACTTTCTTCTGTGTGTGTGTGTGTGTGTGTGTGTACAGGACAAAGTTCTAAGCTCCGCCCCCTGTAATCGATCAATGGTCACGTGACTCCTGCTACTCCCTGGGCATATCTCTACCCTGCGTACTCAGTTGACCGCTGCAAGCCCTTGATCTCAGACGTGTATTTGACGAATTCCCACGTAGACGAAAAATAGTAATGGCTACCTTTAATATTGCGTGTTCGACGTTTATGAAGTGGTATTCAGCAAAGTGTGAAAATGTGGTGGGTACTGAATGGCTCCCTATTCCACCCTCCTTTGATACTTTAAGACTACATTGAACCGTGCGAAGCTTGAGGAACAAGAAGTACAAATACTCTACGGGTATTCTGGCGAGAGCATTGTGGGATTTCGTGGTACAAGCGCTGTATTGAAGTATGTTATAGGACTAAACTTTATAAAAGGTTACATATACCGTGAAGTGTAAGAAACAACACGTGCAGAAGAGACGCAACGGTTATTGTTAGTGAGTCTTGTTGATGAGTGGTGTGACAAGCGATATTATGTCATGTTGCATCATACCGAGTACTCGTACCCTGCGACTGAGAATGTAAATCTTGTCATAATAGAGTATCTGAAATATTCTTACCACTACATTAATATATCAGGTTGTAACATAAATTCTGCTCGATTAG
Organism: Bathynomus jamesi; assembly: GCA_023014485.1. Classification (NCBI taxonomy): domain Eukaryota; kingdom Metazoa; phylum Arthropoda; class Malacostraca; order Isopoda; family Cirolanidae; genus Bathynomus; species Bathynomus jamesi. Next base: position 72,081 of record JAJOZX010002808.1, read on the forward strand.
AAAACGGACGATAGATAATAGAATAGCCTCAAGATAATGTGAAATAGTTTTAGAAATGTTGCAAAATACACGCGGCGACAGGTTTGCACATGTTTTATCACGATACAGAATGACTTAGGCTAGTGTAGGCTTAGGCTAGTGTAGGATTAGACTAATGAATATTTTCTCTGGTGTTTTTCATAGTTACAACGCCACCCCTACGATATTACAGTAATTGAAAAAAATGGAGCCCACGAAAGAGCATATTCGACATGTGATGCTGGATGAGTTCCATAAAGGATCTAACGCTAGTGAATCCGCAAGAAACATTCAAAGAGTTTATGGATATGATGTTGTGAGCGAATGGATGTGTAGGAGATGGTTTGAGAAGTTCAAAAATGGAGCCTTCAGTCTGAAAGTTTATCAACGAACAGGACGACCAAATGAGTTAGATGAAGAGTTGCTGAAAGCAACAGTGGAGGAAAACCCAACGGTAACTGTAAGAGAACTTGGCCTGCAACTCGGCGTTAGCCTAGTCATATGACCATTCATCGTCATTTGAAGCTGTTAGAAAAAGTAGTGAAGGTTGGAAAATGGGTTCCGCATGATTTGTCACAAGCGAATCTTCAACATCGAATCGATATTTGCACATCACTGCATTCTCGGCAACTGCAGGCACCGTTTTTGAATCGGATCGTCACTGGGGATAAAAAATGGGTCCTCTATAACAATATTAAGCGTCGACATCAGTAGCTTAGCCGTGAAACAAAGCCTAAACCTCAGCCAAGGAATGGACCCCATCCAAAGAAAATTTTGCTATGCGTTTGGTGGGATATACAAGGAATTATTCATTTTGAGCTTCTACCAGATAACCAAACAATCACAGCTGAAGTCTACTGCCAACAACTCCAATGACTGAAGATGGCATTACAAGGAAGACGACCTGCATTAATTAATCGCAGAGGTGTTCTATTCCACCAGGATAACGCGCGCACTCACACCGCTCGAATCACCACTGCCCAATTGGAGGCATTTGGTTGGGAAAAAATGCCTCATTCACCTTATTCTCTGGACATCGCACCTTCAGACTACCATTTATTCAGAAGTCTGCAACATCATCTAGTTGGACAAAAGTTGCAATCCAGGGACGCTATCGAAAACGAAGTGATCGCTTATTTTTAACTCGAAACCAAGGGATTTCTTCGAACGTGGAATAAAAAAACTTTTCTACAGGTGGGAGGAGGTTATAGAAAAAGAAGGGAATTATATTGATGATTAATTTGTCATTATGTCATTTAATTTTTGTTGTGAATAAACTAAAAATTCGAGCAAATTTGTCATTATATGTCATTTAATTTTTGCTCTGAATGAACTAAAAAATTCAGCAGAATATATGTTACAACCTTATATATCATGACGAGGTATGTAGTGAGGCTGTGGCTAAAGGCCTGTGTGAGTGTTTAACAGAATTTAAAGACGAGTATCGTCTGCTAAGCAAAAAGGAAAAATATGGTCATATGTTTCTCTCAAATAGTGCCCCGGAGTGTGAATAAAATGTGTTTAGTTCGTGAAAATGCACGAAAATGTTTGGTTGGTTGGTAGATACTGTAAGTGGGTACCCTAGGTATCTTAGTGGTTAAGACGCTGGATGTTGATCGGGAGGTTAAGAGATCGAGTCCGGACTATGACTTTGTAATTTCTGACCGCCCGTGCTGGAGCGTAGTTCGGATTCCACGTTAAACTGTAGGTCTAAGGTGGAGTGACAAGCTTGACCTTAGTCAAAATGAACAATTCGGGGTGAAGGAAAAACCAAGGTAAACAAGGTAACCAAAGCACAATTAACTATTATTACTACTGCATAACTACATTTGCACCACCCTAATTTTCTATATATTCCATGAAATTATATATATATATATATATATATATATATATATATATATATATATATATAGGGTGTTTCAGGAGGAAAGGTCAATACTTCGGGAGGTGATAGTATCGGTCATTGTGAGAAAAAAGTTCATATGAACATGTGTCTAATTCTGAATGGTTACGGAGATAGAGCTGTTTGAATCTACAAATACAAAAGCATTGTTAATGGTAATCAAGAAAGAGAAACTAATTACTGTTTCTAACATTTAATGTTTAAACATTGGCATTTTGAATGGTATCAGATACAGAAATGACAAATTTGTTACAGTTTACAATACGTTTTCGAAAATCCCACCGTCAACCTCAATGCACTTTGCAACTCGTGCGAAGATCGAGTATTGTTCGTCTGAGTTGATCTTGGCGTTCCTTTATGCGGGCAGCAGCATCCAAAATGCGCGCGGCAATTCGTCTCGTGTATCCACCTTTCTTTTGTAAACTTGACTTTTCATCCACCCCCACAAACAATAATCTAACGGAGAGAGGTCTGGAGACCTTGGTGGCCATTGAATAGAACCGTCGCGGGGGGAGGAAGGGCTGCGCGTGCATCAGATTCAAACAGCTCTATCTCCGTAACCATTCAGAATTAGACACGTGTTCATATGAACTTTTTTTCTCACAATGACCGATACTATCACCTCCCGAAGTGTTGACCTTTCCTCCTGAAACACCCTGTATATGAATGTATGCTGTTAATTAAATCGAAGGGCTGGGGTCCGCTAGAATATTAACGTTGTGGAAATTAGGATGCTAAGGAAAATAATAAAATGCTTAGACGTTATTTTAGTTTGACTTAAATGTTTTTTTTCTCTCTCTAAAAAGCCTTTTAAAAATCCGTGTACTAAATATATTCTCCATTAACCTCCACACACAGCATAATTGCTCTCCTGTGTGTCGTATAATTAACTAATCTCAATCCAATAAGAGGGTACCCTGGGGAGTCTAGTGTTTAACATGCTGGGTGCTGATGGGACGTGGTTCACGTTAACTATAGGTCTTAGGTGGTATGATACATTTGGTGCGATGCGTATTTTCCACACGAGTACGAAAATTATAAGAAGCCTTCAATCTTCTACGTTTTTAAATGTGTTTGTGACAATGCGCAGTATTAGGAATCAAGTCTTGAAGCCGTGTTTATTCGAGAAGTAGAACACTATATGTATATGTATACACACACACATTTATTTAATTATACTGCATATATAACTCATAACATGTAGTGTGTGTGTGTGTGTGTGTGTGTTTGTATACATATATATATATCAATGGGATCGGGTAAATAAATGGATGAGTTGTACATTTTCATAATTCATCCCTTTATATGAGATAATTAATTTATAATTAACTAATCCAATTCATATTTTGGAGATGCTTTGAATTCGATCTACTTTTTTAATATATATACACAAGAGAACATTTGCGCAAACCGCCAACTGAACAAGTATTCTAGGCGTGCCCTCTGGGTTGGATTGGAGTCGAGACCAGAAGTCCTCACCTTCCGCTTCCTCTATCTTAGACGTAAAAGTTCTTTGTATAGCTTCGATGTTCGCATTGTCTCATTTTCTGTATGGGTTTGCGAGTACTGAGCAATACTCAATTATTGGTAGGACTATACTCTTCCATAACACTGGTCTACAGCCAAAATGCTTCGGAAATAAAAGAAGTCAATCTTTACTAATCTTGGGTCACTGAATACGAAAATGATGCCAAAAATTGCCAATTGGCTCTATTTATAAAGATATCAGGCAACCCTGCACCCTACTAACTGGACTGCATCTGTCGCGTAATATGTAGACGCCTGTGACACATCGACGCATTGACTCTACTGCGCATGCGCGTAGTTATATTTTTTATTTTAATAAATTAATGTAAATACATACATATATATACAATAAAATGTAATATTAAATTTATCTATTACATTATGTATTTGTAAATTATTTATTAAAAAATAGATTGGATCATTTTAACATATTGCTTCCCATAATGTTTTTGATATTAATATAAATCGAATACTAACCAAACTTAACCTTACCTAATTTAAAATTATTAAAATGCAATGTAATTACATTAATTTATTAAAATAAAAAAATATAACTACGCGCATGCGCAGTAGAGTCAAGGCGTCGATGTGTCACAGGCGTCTACATATTACGCCACAGCATCAGTTCATTCGCGGAAGTCATACAGTGCACCCTTGTCAAACTCTTTTTAGTATTTGCTTTTGAAACTGAATTTTTTTCAGCCTAATTTGAACAAAGATGCCTTGTAATTGCGTGAACAGTGTAGATAACTTCTGTTATGTTTGTGGAGAATTGAATTTTGCATCACAAAAGCGTGCTATAACCGCCGTGATTAGGAAAGCCTATCACCTTTATTTTGGCTGTAAGATTGGAGATCAGGACAAGAGCTGGGCCCCACACATATGCTGCAATACTTGTGCAACAAACCTTCTCCAGTTGTTGAATCGGAAAAGGAAATCTATGCCTTTTGCAGTGCCAATGGTGTGGAGGGAACCAACAGATCATGTCAGCAATTGTTACTTCTGCATGGTGCCTCCAGTCAAGAAAGGTATTTGCAAGAAGAAAAAGTGGATTTTACAATATCCGAATATATCCTGTGCTATACGCCCGGTACCTCACGGCGAAGGACTACCCGTTCCTGAGCCCCACACTCATTCTCCATGGAGTCAGAGGACGAGGAGAATTAAGGAACCTGCGAAACTTGTGAGCCTTCAACTTCACAAGACCCTGAATTTGTTTATAACTTGACATCTTCTAAACCGCACATGATAACTCAGAATGAATTAAACGACCTTAACAGAGATTTAGAACTGCCAAAGAGTAAGGCAGAGCTGTTGGGCTCCAGATTGCAGCAGTGGAATCTCCTCGCTGAAAATGTTAGTGTGTGTAAGTTTCGTGACCGTCAAAAAGATTTTGACCCATTCTTCATCATGGAAGGTGACCTTGTAGCTTGCAACGACATCGATGGTCTGATGGCAGCTCTCAACATTATTCACAATCCTGATGAGTGGAGACTGTTCATTGATTCATCGAAGTTGAGTCTAAAAGCTGTTTTGTTGCATGTTGGCAACGTATTGCCACCAATTCCAGTTGGTCATGCAGTCCACATGAAGGAAACATATGACAACATGAAGCAACTTTTGAACTGCATAAACTATGACAAACATCAGTGGCAGGTTTGTGGTAACTTGAAAGTTGTTGCTATCGTGCTTGGACTGCAGCCGGGCTACACTAAGTATTGCTGTTTTCTGTGTGAATGGGATAGTCGGGCTAGGACTTCTCCTTACATCAAGAAGGATTGGCCACTCCGACACTCATTGGAATCTGGACCAAAAAATGTTCAGTATCCTCCACTTGTAGAATCGAGCAAGATTTTGTTACCACCCTTACACAACAAACTGGGCGTCATGAAAAATTTTGTTAAGGCTATGGATAAAACGGGGCAGCTTTTAAGTACCTCGGTGGTAAATTCCCAAAGCTCAATGAAGCAAAAATCAAGGAGGGTGTATTTGTTGGTCCACAGATCCGCGAGCTTCTTAGAGATGAGGAGTTCGACCGTATCCTAGGTGGTGAAGAGAAGACAGCGTGGAATGCTTTTCGGTTAGTAGCAACCAATTTTCTCGGAAATACCAAAGCTGACAATTACAGGGAGCTGGTGGGAAAGCCTGCTGTTGTCCTATAAAAAATGGGCTGCAATATGTCTTTAAAGATACATTTCCTCCATTCGCACCTGGAATTTTTTCCGGCCAACTGCGGAGCAGTTAGCGATGAACATGGTGAACGTTTCCACCAGGATATCTCAGCGATGGAGAAATGCTACCAGAGGAAATGGAGTCCATCATTGTTAGCAGACTACTGCTGGACAATAACAAGAGATGCTCCAGAAGTTGAATACAAGAGACAAGCAAAGAAGCGACGGGTTGAATCAATATAAGTGACTGCATTGTGCAGGTATGTTACTAATATATGGTATACATATATGCAAACTGTGTAACTTAAATTTTCTTGGAAACTGTAGCCAATCGACTGTTTTTATGGTCATATTCGTTTTCAGCACCGTAAAATCCATAATAGGAAACACATTTTATCTCCGAAGCACAAACTTTTTCAAAATTTGTAGACCAGTGTAATTTGTGCATGATGTTTGCTTTTCTGCTGCTGAAGCTCCTCCAGATGATTTGCATTATTTTTCTAGCCGTTGTAATTTCGATGTTATGGCGCTCTCTGAATTCTGCGTCCGAAGATATATATATATATATATATATATATATATATATATATATATATATATATAATATATTGCTTACATTTTTTCTGCCAATTGTTTTTTCATTCAATGTCACGCTTCGGAGGTGAGCGTCGCTGACTATGAATCCATCGGTTCCGGGTTCGAGACCCGGCGACGGCTGCCGTTGCGCGATAAAACCCAGCTTTTCATCCTTCCGCACATTAAAGAAAGTGGTTGGTAGATAAATAGGTACCCTGGGTGACCTAGTGGTTAACAGGCTGTGTTGCTGGTGGTTCGGATTCCACGTTAAACTGTAGGTCTAAGGTGGAGTAAAAGAAAGTCTATTTTATATATTTTTACATGTAAACGATAATTTATTAAAAAGAATATATAACTTGAAAATGATAATTTATCTTTTCTGTCGCATGAAATTATATATATATATATATTCTTACCTTTCTTACCAGGCGCCTGGTAGACCTAAAGCGGTCTGTCAGTTGGGAGCCCTCGGACGAGACTCCTCCATGCCTCACGATCTTCACACATCAAGTTCGCCCGTTGGAGACTGATTCCACACTTCTCGACAGCACTCTTGATGTTATCCATCCATCGGATCTTGGGTCTTCCAACTGGTCTTCTGTTTTGAGGGGCCCATTCCAGCATTCTTCTTGCTGTCCTTTCCATCGGCATTCGTTGGACATGCCCGTACCATCTCAGTTGGTTCCTCTCAATATTCTCATTAACCGAAGTCACACCCAATCGCCTTCTTATTTCAGTGTTCCTTATTTTATCCAATCTACTTACTCCTATCAATCTCAGGACCCTCATTTCAGCTGCTTGCAGTTTTCCCCTCGTCCTTGTGGTTAGGGCCCAAGTCTCGCTGCCGTATAGTAAGATTGGTTTCAATATTGTTGAGTATATATGCGTCTTTACCTTTTTAGGGATGTTTTGATCTTTCAATAGGGGGTACAGGAAGGAAACATTTCTGCTATATTTAGCAATTCTTTCATTCACCTCTGCATCCATACCCGCATCATTTTCTATCACACTACCAAGGTATTTAAATGTGCCCATCTTTTTCATTTCCCTTCCCCTAACAAAGATTCCATCCTCGTTCGCTCCCCTCGTTACCACCATATATATTCAGTTTTATCATAATTCAGTTTCAGTCCATACTCCCTCAATCTCTCATCCCACCTCTGCATAATTCTCTCCAGGGATTATGCTGTGTTAGTCCCAACAGCCACATCATCAGCATATCAAAAAAAATTATTTCCTCTTCAATTTCCTCAGTTATGTGTTCCATAACCCTGTTGATGTAGGCAATAAATAAAATGTGTGACAGAACACTCCCTTGTTTAACTCCTGTACTTACATCAAACCACTCCTCCGATCCCACCACCGTGCTCTGGGAGACCCTATAGGTGCTCATTACTGCTCTCAGAAGCTTGGGTGGTACTCTCTCACTCAAAACCACCTACAGCTTCTCCCTGGGCACACTATCAAATGCCTTCTCCAGATCCAAAAAACATATGAAGCGGTCCAAATTGAATTCTCGGCTCTTCTCAAGATATTGTCTTATGGCTGAAATTTGATCTATAGTATTCCGGCCTGCACGAAAGCCACATTGATACTCCAGTAACCCAGGTTCGAGCATGTTTCGTATTCTATGTTCCAAAATCCTTTCATATATTTTCTCCACATGGCACATTAAAGATATGCCACGGTAGTTTTGACATTCCTGCTCACTTCCCTTCTTTTTTATATATAGGACATATAATTGCTCTTCCCCATTCTGCCGGTACAATTCCCTGCGACCACACCACCCGGAAAATGCTTAGCAGCCAGTCCACAGCAGGATCACCAGCTGCTTTTAGTGTTTCTGTGACAATTGCATCCGGCCCGGGAGCTTTATTATTCTTCATCCTCTTTAGTGCTTGAATAACCTCCTCTCTAGCGATCTCTCTGTCCCCATCATGCTCCTCATGATTTACTTGCTCCTCCCGTCTCACCTTATCATATTGGTTCTCGTTATTCAAAAGCTGTCTAAAGTATTGGTTCCAGCGTGCGGCCACCTCGCTTTTATCAGTGAGGACTTCATGTGCATTTTTAATCGCCACTGTTGTTTTCTTGCTTTCTCCATTTTTATACTTCTTAGCCATGCTATACAGTAACTTTTTCGAGCCTTGAAAATCCTCTTCTAAGTCTCTACCTATTTTCTCCCACACAGAGCGTTTCGCTCTTCTTTTAACCTCATCGGTGTGGTTTCTCATTTGGACATATTCTTGCCTTGTTTGCTCATTTCTATCCTTAAGCCATCTCCTAAAAGCACGCATCTTATTTGTCACTGCCTCCTTTACCTCCTGGGTCCACCATACCGTCTTTTTCTTTTTTGACCCACCAACTACCCTTTCTCCAATCACCTCTCGCTGTATTCCTTCCATCGTTCTCCTAAACTCAACCCAAACCCCCTCCACTATTTCCGTAGCTACCCTTTGTCCGAAAGCCTCCTCAGTTCTAGTTCTAATCTCTTCCAGTCTTTCTGGTATAGTCTCGGTGCACACTCTTCTCCTTCTAGGCTTTTTTATATTTTGTAGTACTGGAAGCAAAATTTTGGCACAGATGGTACTACTCTTACATCTTTCACCAATGACTTTTTATCCACCACAATAAAGTCTATCTGAGACTTCTTATCATAATTTCCGGTTCTACTCTTCCATCCATACCACATATAGAGATGTGATTCCTGGTGCTTAAAGAACATTTCTTGCACAAAAATTTACCAGCATTTCCCCTTCCAAATTTCTCTCCCCCACACCAAATGCCCCGATCACGTCTTCATTTCCGTTTCGATCTTCACCCTCATGGCCATTTAGGTCTCCCATCAAAATTCTTGGTCCACAAGGCAGCCCATCTATCATTCCCTGAAGATCCTCATAAAAGTTTCCTTTTCCTCCTGTGATCTTCCACTCTGCGGTGCATATGCCTGGATTACCGATAGTCTCTCTCCGATTAGGCTCAAGGTCACTCCCATCAATCTCTCACTCTTCATTACCACTCCAACAACATGTTCAGAAAATCGGGGGGACAGTGTAATTGCCACACCCAATCTGGTATCCTCTTCTCTGCTCTTGTATATGCACTTATAATCATTGTGCAGTGCCTTGGTTCTTTCACCTCTCTATCTGGTTTCTGCGATTCCCCTAATATGTATAGATTTCGATTCCATGAACTCAACTATTTTTTCGCATTTATCTCTAAGTGTTCCAACATTTATTGTAGCAATCCAAAAGAAAGTCCGTTTTCGCGCCAAAGTCGTAACCGTGGTCCGTCCGTTCTGAGGCTCTCTGCGTTGTACTTGAGCAAAATAAACCCACCAGAGGCTTGCTAGGCCTTTCCTGGCTTGTTCGAACTACTAATTAGTACCTTCTGGATGCCTATTGCCCCCAGCAAGTATAATAAAAAGAAAAGTTTCAGAGTTCATTCACACCGCGTGTATTCTTATCTCGTGATATCTCTCTTTGTATATATATATATATATATATATATATATATATATATATATATATATATATATATATATATAATAGAAATTTAAATTCAGTTTTAGCTTCATTTGTAATAGTAATTTTAATTTTAATCAACTCCAATTCCAGTCAGTTCCAATTGTTGTGTACTTCCAAAGTGTGTGTGTGTGTGTGTGTGTGTGTGTGTGTGCGTGTGTGTGTTTGATTGTTGATTTTGAAAAAATGTATAATAGTAATAATAATGACGATAATAATAATACGAGTGGGATGAGATGGAAACGAGTTTTTGAGATGAAAATGGGTCAAACCGCATTCCATTGTAACCTTTTTGGTTTTTGGTCGGCGATTCATTTGTTGTGTATAGAATATTGTACTCTTTCTCTCCGACAAGAGGTTTGACGAAAGTAAATAGACACTGTTAAAATTTTATTCTATGGGAATATTTATAATGTTTATTGTCAAATTTAATATACTAACAAGAAAGTACGAATTAAATTTAATTGAAATTAGTTTGAAAATAAAAAACAAATGAATAAAGAACTGCGATTCATCTTCTTTGCAATTACTTTGATTTCTCGGAATATATATATATATATATATATATATATATATATATATATATATTATTATATATATATAATATATGTAATTATTATATTGCTTGCATTTTTCTCCAATTGTTGTTCATTCAGTTGTATTTCTTTTATTGTTAATATTGGGGATCGTTTTGCGTTTAAATGTATTGAATTAATTCTTTTGCTGAGAAAATTAAGTAGAACGTCTCCCCCTCTCTTGCCTTTAATAAATAAATAAATAAGTAGTGACCCTGCATATAATTAAATTATATAGGAATCTCTGGAACTCATCTCTCTCTCTCTCTCTCTCTCTCTCTCTCTCTCTCTCTCTCTATATATATATATATATATAATATATATAAATAAATAGAATAGTGTTATCTGGCAACTCTCCTTATGTAACTAAATAAAAATAAATGGCACCTCATCTATATATAAATAAATAAATAGAATGGTGTTATCTGGCAACTCTCCTTATTTTTTATTTTTTCCTTTCTCTGATTTACCGCCGATTCGTACCTAAAAGGGCGGTATATATCTCGGCGAGGCTGTGATAGGGTGATGTTACTGTGTTGGGAGTGGTAGACTAGGGGAGTGAGTAAGGGTCAGTCGCTGGATAGTGGGTAGGAGGGGTACGGTTTTAAATGCGATGGAGCAGCTGGGAGTGAGTAAGGAAGAAGAGAATCGCTTCCGTTGAAAAGTGGGGGCCGTCGGCGAGTATGGATCGTAGCCGGTCGGGTATCGGATCTTCGGCCGAGAGAGGGAAACACCTGCGACGAAGAGCAGACAACTTTGTGCATTCCACCAGGAGGTGTATGACAGTGATAGGGGTATGGCAGGTAGGGCAAAGCGGGGCTGGCGATTTCGCCATAAGGTGTCCGTGGGTGATGCGGGTGTGGCCTAGGCGGAGACGGGCTAGGATTACTTCCTTATGGCGGGACCGGTGGAATGAGGAGGCCCAGTATCCTATCCGTGGCTTGATCGTGTGGAGTTTATTTTGTGTGGCCTGGTCCCATTCCCGCTGCCATATGGAGCGGAAGTGGGAGCGGAAAGTCGGGAAGAAGTCGGAGAAAGGGAGGGGTCGGGAGGAGGCCGGCAGTGAGCAGGCCGTCTTTGCTGTGCGATCCGCCGCCTCGTTACCCTGGATGCCGACATGAGCCGGGACCCAGCAGAAGGCGATTGTCTTGTGTTGGAGGGTCGTTAGACAGTGGAAGGTTTGCTGGATGGTACAGACGAGCGGGTGGGGGGAGTTAAATCTTTCCAGGGAGAGGAGTGCACTTTGGGAATCCGAATAAATGACGAAGGAGCTGGCAGAGTGGGTGCGCACAATATCGAGGGCCTCCGTAATGGCGAAAAGTTCCGCCGAAAAAACGGAGGCCTCGCGGGGCAGGCCGACGCCCCGGGAAAGCGGCTTGGACAGAATCACCGCTGAGGAGGCTACACCGGCTTCCGAGCGGGAACCATCCGTGTAAATGGCGACTGCGTCCGGGTGTTGGGTTGCGTGTTCGCGGAAGAGTGACCTGTATATCACGGGCATGTTGAAAAGATCAAGGAAAGAGCGGACCGCTTCAGTGAAGTGCCAGCTCCGTCCCTGAGGTGATAGTCTGAAACCACCGTGCCCAGAAGCGAAGAAGGTAGCCTCTGTGCACGGAGGTATGTCCTCATGAGGAGAAGACCCCGTCGGAGGGCGAGAGGGAGATGATCGCATTCCACATGGAGGCTGGAGGCTGGGGAGGAGCGGAAGGCACCGGTGGCGAGGCGGCCTCTATTAAGTACCGGGTCCAGGATACGGAGGCGGGCGGTGGAGGCTGAACCGTAAACTGCACTACCATAGTCCAGCTTCGACTGCACTATGGAAGTGTAAAGGCGAAGAAGAGAGCGTCGATCTGCACCCCATGTGGTGTGAGAGAGGTGATCCAGGAGAGCGAGGGGGCGTCGAAGGGATTGCTTTAGGTGCTTCAGATGGGGAACCCAATTGAGCCGTCGGTCTAGGGTCATGCCCAGAAAACGCGTGGAGGGTACCACCTCAAGAGGCCTGCCGTATAATGTGACAGAGGGTAGAGGAAGGGCTGTGGGTCTTCTTCTACTGAAGACCATACACTTGGACTTAGGGACGGAGAGGCGGAAACCCACCGACGTCGCCCACCTTTCCACCCGGTAGATGGCGAGCTGCATCTGTCGTTGAACAACAGACGGTTCTCGCCCTGCGAAGTAGATTGCAAGGTCATCCGCGTAAATGGAGGAGCGGATGGTGGGTGGAAGACATTGTGAGACCGTGTTCATCACGACGGAGAAGCAGAGAACACTGAGGATGCTTCCCTGTGGGACCCCGTCCTCCTGCACAAAGGTGTCAGAGAGGACTGAGCCCACCCGGACTTTAAGTCCGGGAAGAGAGGAAGCCTCTGATGAAGGTCGGCATGGCTCCGACAAGGCCCAGATGTCGGAGCTGACCGAGGATCATTGCTCGACGGGTGGTGTCATAGGCCTTCTGGATGTCAAAAAAAATTGACAGTACGAACTGTCCATTGTCGAAGGCATCCTGTATGTCTCGGCTGAGAAGCAGGAGGGGATCAGTGGTGGAGCGGAATTGTCTGAAGCCGGACTGGGTAGACGGGAAGGAATTGTTATGTTCAAGGACGAACGATAATCGCGTGGCAATCATTTTCTCGAGGATCTTGCAGGCACAACACGTCAGGGCGATTGATCTGTAGTTTGTGGGGTCCAGGGAATCTTTGCCGGGTTTGGGGATAGGGATGACGTGGGCCTCTTTCCACCTAGAGGGGAAGGCGCCCTCTATCCATATGCGATTGTATAGATCCAGCAGAAAAATTTGTAAGGTAGAGTGGATGTGCCGGAGCATGCCGTACGGAATACCGTCCGGACAGGGACAAGGGGATCGTCGAGAGGCCAGTGCCGCCTGTAGTTCACGCATCACGCATGGTAAACAATCGGTTGTAGGTGCTGTCTATGGACGGTGGAGAGGAGCTATCGTCAGGGGCGGGTACGGAATTGGCTGTAGAGGAAGAAACGGCGGCGAAGGTAGAAGCAAGGTGGTCTGCCACCGACTTGGGTTCACATAGGAGTCCGTCGTTAGTCCGGAGGACCGGGGGTCGGGAGGGGACATGTCGCCTCTCGACACCCAGCACCTTCTTCCAGATGGTAGCCGGTGTGTTGGCGGTGATGCCGGACACAAAGGCACGCCAAGAGGTTCGGCGCGCTGTCTTCATTGTGCGGCGGGCGATGGCCCTGACCCGCTGCATCTACGTGCGATGGATGGGGAGTCGCGTCCGGTAGAAGCGCAGAGTTGCCTTCTTCTTGGCGCGCACGGCCTCCGCGCACTCCGGGGTCCACCAAGGCACCCGTCGGGCGCGGGGGTAGGCGGAGGATTGTGGTACGCTAGTGCTTGCGGCCGCTAGAACGACGGACTCGAAGTAAGCGATGCACTCGTTGATGGATGGGAAGTGGGCAGTTGTAAGGGTGGTATAGGTGTTGTCGCGGAAGCGGGCCCAATTCGCGTTGGTAGTAACCCACCTTACCGGTACCCGAACAGTCTGGTCGGGTCGATTAAGGGTGAGTTGTATGGGGAGATGGTCACTTCCATGGTCCTCTCGGAGGACTTGCCACATGAAGTCTAGGAGGGCATCAGTTGAAATGAGGGACAGGTCTATACAGGATGGAGTGCAGGTGGTGGCATGGTAAAAAGTAGGAGAGCCATTGTTGAGGCACTCGAAGGAGAGTTCGGTCATGACGGATATCAGGGTTGGGGCCATATAGGTGGTGCGTGTGTCGCCCCACAAGGGGTAGCGACTATTGAAATTGCCCAGCAGTAGGAAGGGCCTAGGGAGTTGTTCCACGACTTCCACCAGGTCGTCGCGGGAGACTTGAGCGTGGGAGTGGAGGTAGATGGAGCAGACGGTGTACTGTCTATCCAGGGAGAGCCGGACGGCAGTCACCTGTAGTGGGGACCGGATGGAGTGGTTGTAGAAGGGGACTGCGTGGTGTACGAGGATGGCAGCTCCCCTTCGAGTGCAGGTAGGAGGCGGGGTGGCGGTGCAAAAATAACCAGTAGGGCAGGGCATGAGCCTGGTCCCCAGGATTAGCTCCTAGAGACAGACACACACCGGACGGGAAGTCGCAAGCAGGGAGGTAAGGCCTTCATAATTTGCGAATATTCCACGACAGTTCCAGTGGACTATTGTGGTTTTCGGGGGATCCATTAGTTGATGAAGGGGGATGGGTAAAGGTGTAGGTGCTAGGAGGTTGGAGTATGAAGGGAGATCCGGAGTTCGCGAAATTGAAGGCTTGGTCGGGAGCATGGCTGGCTATCTACCGTTCACCAGGGAAGGAATCGGTCGGCCTGTCGAACCCCGCGGAGGTGGCGGGATCGAGTCGGCCGAGCGAGACCGGAGGCGTGGATCACGGCAGGCAGAGGAACATCGTGGGCTGAGAGGGTCGGATGTACTGTGACGGGCTTCTATGGTCGGACCAGGAGGGGGCACGGTAGCCCCAAAAGTGGCGCTACCCCGCCTGTCCGGGGTCTCATGGCGGACTCGAGGTGGTGATAAGGGGTACCAAAAGGACCGGGCGGGTGGGAGGGAGGGCGTACACAGGGTAGCTGACAAGGAGGGGGCCGGGGATGTTGGGGGAGTAGGTACGATGGGGGTGGAAGGAGGTGAATCAGAGTAGTCTCGTTGAGGGGTGGAGAAAATGGCACCAGGAGGCAAGGGCAGATCCATAAGACTCGTGGGCGCGGCCGAGCTTCCCTCGGTCACACCGTGCAGCTGCGCCAGGGCCGCATCCACCGGATCCTCAGGGGAGAGGATATTGTTCGGATTGGGTCCCGTCGTCCGGGGCGGGTCGTGGATCTCAGCCACTATTGTCAGGGTCTGTGGGGGTAGAGTGGTGGGACTTCTGCGATGGGGAGAGATGGACATAGTAGACGTGGTGGGCGGAGTGAGGATCCGAGCCGTCTTCTTGGTCCGAGGGGAAGAGGGAGAGAGACGTTGGAAGGCCGGAGGGTCCGGTGACACGCTCCGGCGTCTCCGCCTCGACGGCTTGCTCCGGGCGGCAGGTTCGGGCGTGTGCAGGGGTACTGGGAAGGCGGGGTTTGAGGTGGATGGGACCTGGGTGTCCTGGTCCCAGACACCTGGGGGATTCGTGGCAGGTGAGGTGCGGGAAGAGGAGGAATGGTGGGGGGACAGGAACGTCGGGTCCTGCGAGGGTTTTCTTTGAGGGGAACAGGGAGCAGTGGCTTGGGGGGGTTTCGGCGGCAGGCCAGGGCGGCGTGCCGAGATGATAGAGCCGAGAGCAGCGGCATAGGACACCCCCGGCCTCACCTCCCGACTCCGCACCCTGTCGCGTGCCTCACGGGGGCTAAGGAAGTCCGTCACCTGTAGGCCTCGGACCTCCTTCTCGAACCTGAAGAAAAGGCATTCTCGGGATGAAGAGGGGTGTGCGCCTTCACAGTTGGAGCATTTGGGTGTGTTGGGGCACCTGTCAGGGTGAGCGAGTCGTCCACAGTGAACACATAATTGATGCGGCTGTCGACAAGCGGAGCTAACGTGTCCGAATTTATTGCATTTGAAGCAACGGGTCGGGTCTGGGACGTATGGGCGGATAGAAAACTCGCATGAGGCGCGGTCTCCCATACCCCATACAATGCGGCCGGGGGGATTAGTGTGTTGAAAGTAAGGAGCAGACGTGGGGTGGGGGAGGGGGTGCCTCCCTGTCGGGATGTGAAACGATAGATCTTAGTGACTCCTTGGGGTGCGAGGTCCTCCAGGAGCTCGTTCACTGCGACCGACAATAGGCGGGTGGCGTAAATAGTGCCCTGACTCTGGTTCAGGCGAGGGTGTGGGGAAACGGACACCGAGCATCCAAGGACCTCAGTGACGGAGAGTAGGGCTTTCGTCTCTGCGGCTGAGCGTGATTTTACGAGGAGGGAGCCATCCCTCTGTGGGCGTACGTCATAGCGGCTGGAGTTGCTGTGGGTTCGGATCGCCTGGAACGTCCGTTCAGAGTTGTTCGGGAGGGACCCAGATGTAGGCCGAATCACCAGGAATTTGTGGATACTTGGAGGGAGAGGGAGGCTGTAGAGTCGAAATGGACTGGGATATTCAACGGTCGATAGGACGGCCGTGAATGCCGGCTCCCCCGTCCGCCGCGAGGCTCTCTCCGTGGGGAGGTGGGCTGACGGCGGGTGAGGGGGGCATATGGGGAGAGCAAGAAGCCGGGTTGTGGGGGCAAGTCCTCGGTGGAACTTGACTTGCCCGAAGGTGGCTGAAGTGGGCTGGGGCGAGACCCCTGCTCCAGAGAGTGTAGGTCCAAGGGCGTAGTCGAGGGACGGACTGGGGTCGGCAACGGAAAAGGAGAGTGCAAGCGTTCCGCTTCCACAGGGGGGTCAACCCCATTAGGTTGCGGTCTTCCAGTGGTAAAGGACTCGAGGGCCTGGTTGCCCACCACCCGAGTGTTGAGAGAGTAAGTCCGGGAATGAGAAGCAGTAGTCGTAAGCCGAGGGGGAGAAGTGTCCATAGCAAACAAAAAAGAACTTCATCCCCGCGCGCATCCAGCCACCACCGACTCCAACAAGGGAAAGGCGAAGTGTGGGCACACTTGGTCCCACCGCCGATAGATGTCACGCAGGGGAGATACACCCGCACCCAGTCCCTGTGCCTGAAAGGCGGCCACTCTCATCCAACGCGCGGTGAAAAGTGGCAGGGACAGGGTTTGGGTTTGGTTGGAAAGCGACAAGGGTGCAGGGCAACCACCTCCCACACCCAAGGGCCAAGGAAAGGGTCTAAATCAAGGTCCAAAGAACAACGCCAAAAAAAACAGGGAGAAGCCAGAAAGAATGGGTTAAAGGAGAAAGAAAGAAAAAGAAGCAGGAGATCAGCCGGGTCCCCAAACGGCCCCAATGGTCCACGAGGGCAGAGAAAGCCCTTACACCGAAGAAAGGTGTATTCCCACATTCGCCACAGAGGGACGCGCCCTATCGCTCCGGACAAAGCAAAGGGCAACTCTCCTTATATAAACAAATAAAAACAATAAATGGCAACTCATCTATATATATAAATAAATAATTAAAATAAATAGTGCCCTCTGGCAACCCCCTTCATATATAAATAAATGATTAAATCAGTGGTATCTGGCGACTCCCGACACTCATTATGCGGCTGACTCCGGTGGATGAAACAACTCTCTCCTTCTTAGGTTAAGGTTTAGGTTAGGGTTTCCCTTTGGGAGGCGAGGACATCCCACCTTCTCTCCCAAAGACCCTTCTCCTCCTACTGTCTCTCTCTCTCTTAGATTAAGGTTACCCCTTTTGGGGAGGTCATCCTCTCTTCTCCCCACAAAGCTCCCCCCTTCATTGCAACTTGGGGATAACCCCTCCCCCTTGTTGCAAGAACCATCCCTCCCACTTCGCAACACCCCCTTCCCCCTTTGCAACATTGTATTACACTCGTCCATTTTTCGGCCATACTACTAATACACTACTACTACTAAGGTAAAATTAACTTTGTCTCAATATACTGGAAAGTTCAAATATTCAAAATATTGCTCTTCTTTCTTCAAATGAAAGAGTCCTGTGGGGCTTTCTTTGGAGACGCAAGGTATTAAAATTATACGGAAAAACTAATTTTGAAATTAAACAAATTCAACATTTCTTAATGCTATACGAATTCAGTATAGTAACATCGAATATTTTTTTACTAATTAAATTTGAAAGATGCCATTATTTCCATTCATGGAATCCTATATAAAAAATCTTAGTTTATCTGATTAGCAAAGAAATATGCAGTATAAATGTATATACAGTGTGTACGAGTGTTTTTTTTTGTGTGTGGGGATAATTGAGGTCGAGTGTGTGATGATTATTTTTGTGAGGTAACACTTTTGGTACTTGGGAAAATTAAATAAATTATATAAAAAATATTGGTTTCGTTAGGCGAGATTAGCAAGTACCTCGCTATTTAACGACTTGACAGAAACCGTCCTTTGAAACCTTATTTGCACCCGAAACACTTATCACGTCCTTCTCGGCTCGATAGCATTAAGAGGAGGAGATTGTAGACACCAATCGACAAGGGAAGTACTCCAGGGGGAGGGGGACGTTAAGCAAGAGAGAGGGAGGGTACTACTGTAGTATGCGGTCTACCTACGATTCGGCGGTCTACCTTTTATTTTAATTATAGCTTCTTATCTTCTTATTATTTTATTATTAGGTTAATTGTACGCCCTTGACGATTGGTTAGGTTAAGTCGTGATATTATTTTCGTTAAAACTAACAAAAATATCACGACTTAACCTAACCAATCATCAAGGGCGTACTGTAGTATGCAGTCTACCGTTAAGTATGTGTTAGTAGTATGTTTAACTTCTTTAATAATTCCTTAATTGTGTAAATTAAATTATAATTCCTTTCAATTCATTTTCAATTCCTTTTAAATATTTTGAACGGTAGACCGCATACTACATTAGAAACTTAACGGTAGACCGCATACTACAGTAGAAACTTAACGGTAGACCGCATACTACAGTAGCACCGAGAGGGAGTGCTGGAACTCCCGTTTCTCCTGTCACTATCCTCTTTGGCTGATCTTTTTCTGTATCTCACCTACCGTGAGCAGTCCAGCATGCTCTCAAACACACACTTCTCCCTCTATTCTTCACTACATACGAGTATATATGCACTTCACACACTACACAATCTTTTCAAAATTTATAAAAAAAATTGGTATCGTGATCCTCGGAGACCTTGATTTTGGCTTTCTTATAAAGGGAGCATTTTTGCGGGCACCCGCCCTTGGCCCCTCCCTTCTACAAAAAACGGAACTTCTGACGTTTATAATAAACTTCGAGACTAATAACTTCAATAAGCGAATAAAAATGTATCTACTACAAATTTAAAGCAACAAGATACAGCAAAGTACACCGCTTTCCATCATTAACTTTTTAGAAATAATTTTGTTATCCGCAATACCTTTGTTTATACTACAAAAAAAAAGTAAATAAATAACGGAGATAAAGAAGTGAAAACCGAGAAACTTTACGTCGTGTTGGACAACATCCCACGTCTTCATCACTCCCTGGTGATCTTCATTGTATTTGTTCAAGGAGAGCTGAACTTCTCTCTGAATACTCTTCTCCAACTGTCCTCTCATCACGTAGGCTAAAATGGCCACCGCAACCTCAATTAAGAAGATGAAACTCACAAGCACGCTGAACTGTACGAGGAGAAACGAACATTGTATACGAGGGAAATAAACAATCTTAATGTTTAAGCAAAAAAGAAAAATACAGAAACTTATACTTTCCACGAAATGGGAATAAACCAGCTACTTTTTGTAGAGAGACTAAATTTTATTACATAGAACTTCCTTCTGTAGGTTTATGGAGTAAAAACGTTTACAGCAACTAAAATACATAAGAACAATATTTTCATAGACAAATGCAATCAAACCATGAGAAAAATTTAAAAACGTAATTGGAAACCCATTATGTTATCAACAAAATGCTTAAGCAACAAGTAGTATTAACTTAAGGTTACATTGTGTTTATAGTTTTGTAAAACAAAACAAAGGTTATTTTAGTGTTCTATCAATTCTTCTTTATATTTGTTCCATTCACAGTTCGCCTCCTTTATCACGTCATATTATAACTATCAGTGATAACAATTTCATGATATAAACTTTGAAATTTGATCATTCTGATAAATTTTATAATTTATTAGAATGTACAATTTTGGAAAAATGTTCGCCTAGAATAAAACTTCTAAAATACAAAAAATTACTAATTCGGAATATTATGATTTTCTTTGGATATTTTATTCTTTCTGGCGACAGTAATAAAATTTCGAAAACAAAACAATCATTACCAATTTTTTGTTTATTTAGACATTTTTTTTTTCCATGCGAATTTTTTTCGAAACCTAAACTGTTTTAGGTTATTACTGTGGTTCACCTGTCATCTTAATTTCCATTTTAAACTTGCTATCTGAATCTTTGGTAACTATAAAGCTCAGTTTGTGTTTCAAAGAACAAAACTTATTCAGTCTGAAAACGCTTTTTTTTATATACTAACTGTCATAATCATACACCGATCCTCCTTCATCGCTCCGCAACAACCGAAGAAGCCCACGACGAAGATGACTGAGCCAATCGTGATGACGACGGCGGAAATTGACACGAAACTCGTAGACACCAGGAAATTAAAGTAATTCCTATAGTGGTGCTCCACTACCGCTCCCACAACGATCAGTGCCACTCCTGCAACCTGAGAAAGAGGAACAAATGTTATCGACTGTGCCTTCTTGAACAAAGTTTAAATAAAAACATTTACGTTCGTATTATTTGGCAAAAACAAAAAAGGGTCACTACTTTGTGTCTGAAGTAATAATAAGTTTCTTGTAGTTTTATCTTGTTAATGTAAAGTCTTTCTTACGTCAGGGCATATTTATTCAAGGACTTATTATTATGTTGTTGGTAACTCTAGTGAATTAATTTAGTTACAGTAGATGACACCTAAGACTCACCTTACAGGACATGAATCCAATACGTATATGTACATTGTACAGTATATCTATATATTAATGTAATTTTATACATATATATATATATTATATATTTATATAATATACGAGTATATTCACCTTCTCAGGTGAAGGAGAAAGAACACGATAATAGCCTACGCGTGTTCATGGCCAGAAACTGGTTTGTAACAATACCTGCAAAACATGAACTTTTCATGCACCATGTTACCAGTTTAGAGCATTATTCTATTATATAACCCTTATGCAACTACATATAACGCCTTCCCAATTAAAAGTTTAGGATCACTTTAACATATTGCTTCCCAAAGCATTTGGGAAGCAATATGACAAAGGTATAAATACCCTAACCGGGCATTCTTTATATATTTAATGTAGGTTAACTGAATGCCCGGTTAGGTCAACTGAATGTCCCGTTAGGTCAACTGTACGCCCTTGATGATTGGTTAGGTTAAGTCGTGATAGTTTCGTTAGTTTTAACGAAAATATCAGTTAACCTACATTAAATATATAAAGAAAATGAAAGGACGCAAAAAGGAGCTATTCAACTCGCACTTGTGGCAAATGATGTGGCGTGACCGATTCTTCCGAAATCCATTTTTTATTTTGTGTGACCATATAGCGCAACAATTCTAATAAATTTACTTTCAATCTAATATTTTAACATGTTATGATTTACTTTTTATGCCTTTACTTCATTAAAGCGAACATTTTTTATCGTACTCCTTATCCTAAATATTGGGAAGCAATATGTTAAAGTGATATACACTGGGAAGCACTATGTTAAAGAGAGGTTCCTGGGGAGCAATATGTTAAAGTGATCCAAAGTTTATTCAAATTTTATGTTTCCGTTCGGAAACATATACAGAAACATACACGCCCTTGAAAAAATTAGAAATCACTGCAAATCAAATGCTCCATATATTATTTCTGTGAATTCTCGTACGTTTACTAAAACAAAATAATTAAATAGCATTGAAAAATATGAGAAAAGGACGAAATAATTAAAAAATACTTTTTCTAAGAAAAATAATTGGTCCACTATGATGGTTTATATCAGACAATGGATATTATAGTTACTATAACAAGTTCATGTTTGGGAACAGCAAGTAACACTGTGCAACATTTTTTTGTTTATGTTGATTTTTCGATCTTTTCTATATGCTTTGGCAACGCTGATTACAGATTTGGCATCGGTTTTGCTCGGAAAACTATAGTTTTTGTGATATGGTCAAATTTAGAAATCTTACTTTTTCGCCATTTTTAAGGCATTTCTGAGATAGCAAAAGTAATTTCGAGTACAAAATTCAAAATGTCCCCAAAACTGGAGTTTATTAGTAATGTTTTTATTAGTTAAGGCCCATTATTATTAAATATTTGTACACATTTGGTTTCTTATTTCTGTTTATAAAATATTTTTTGTATTTTTCAGATATATGAATTAGAATTATATGGTGATGGCTACCAATAGGCCCTGCAGACACTCTGCAGATTCATTTTGTTATGTTTGCGGCCACTACATCAATCCAAAGCAAGTAAAGCACAAAACTGACACAGGAACGAAGTTTTGTACAGCATATCACGCTTACTTTGGCATGCCCATGGGTGACCAAGATAAATCATGGGTACCTCACTTTTGCTGTGGAAGCTGCCGTTCCACATTAGAAGGATGGCTGCGAGGTACCAGAAAAGGCATGCCATTTGCTATTCCTCGCATTTGGAGGGAGCAAACCAATCACCACGATGATTGCTACTTCTGCATGGTAGACATTTCACTCTACAAGAGAGGTAAAGGTCGAAAAAATATCCTATATCCAAATATCCCATCTTCTATTGCCCCAGTCCCCCATAATAAAGATTTACCCGTTCCATGCCCACCCACCATGGAGGAAATAGAAGAAACGCCTTTAATATCCTCCGATGAAGATGAAGATGTTGACTTCGAGGCAAGCTCCAATACGTCACCCCATTTCCCCAACCAGAAAGACATAGACGACCTAGTCAGGGATATGAACCTTACGAAAACCAATGCAGAAATTATGACGTCCCGCCTTAAGGAGTGGAATCTTTTGGACCCAAGTGTCAAGATCTCTATCTACAGGAATAGGCATTTGCGATACGCTTCTTTCTACTCCTGTTTTGCATCGAGCTCTCTTTATTACTGCTGTGATGTGAATGGCCTTTTTGCTGAGATAGGACTTGAATACAGCCCTGCTGAATGGCGTTTGTTTATTGACAGTTCAACTAGAAGGAGTCCTGCTACATAATGGAAACATGTTTCCGTCTATTCCTGTGGCTCATTCGGTTGAATTGAAGGGAGAATATGAAAATGTAAAGCAGTTGCTAGACAAAATAAACTACAGTGAACATAGATGGGATGTATGTGGAGACTTCAAAATGCTAGGATTCCTGCTTGGACTACAGGGCGGTTACACTAAATATTCATATTTCCTCTGCCTTTGGGACAGCAGAGCAGATGGTGAGCACTTTGTCAGAAAAGAATGGCCCATGAGAAATGAGCTTAATCCAGGCAAACACAATGTTCTTAACGAAGCCCTTGTTCCAACAGACAAAATTTTTCTACCCCCGCTGCATATTAAGCTTGGTCTTATTAAGCAATTCATCAAAGCTTTGGACGCTAAAAGTGATGCTCTTTATCATATACGTTCAATGTTTCCCAAACTTTCTGAAGCTAAAATCAAGGGAGGCATATTTGTTGGACCTCATGTCAGATGCATGTTAGCATCTAAAGAGTTAGAAGAAAAAAATGACAGCTCTTGAACAAAATGCTTGGCAGTCATTTACAGTAGGCCTGTAGTCCATGGATTTTTAGGTAATAAGAAGAACGACAACTACAAAGAGCTAGTAGAAAATCTACTCAAACACTTTCAAAGGTTAGGGTGTAGAACAGGGGGTGTACCCCTTTTGGGGTACTAGTTGCGGCCTTCTGCCTACTTGCTGAATTTTTTATTTATTATAAAAACCCTCACGTATTATCAAGTTTGATTTAAAATTAGTAAATATGTAGATTGTAGACTAAAATATGACATTTTGTTGTACTGTATATGTTAAATACTCAGCATGCGGCCTAATAGGGTCTTGGTTAAATGAAATGCGGCTTAATAGGGTCTTGGTTAAATGAAATGCGGCCTTCCAATGAAAAAAGGTTCCCCACCCCTGGTGTAGAATGTCCCTGAAGTTACACTATCTGGACTCGCATTTAGAATTCTTCAGACCAAATTTGGGTGACGTAAGTGAAGAACATGGTGAACGTTTTCACCAAGTTATCCAAACCATGGAGAGGAGATATGGGGAAAATGGGACGAAACTATGATGGGCGACTATATCTGGTGTTTAATACGAGATAATCCACGGGACTACAAGAGAAAAAGTCGCTCAAATGTACATTTTTAAGCATTATCCGTTTAGATTTGTGAGCATATTATATTTGGGTGCATTATATATACACATTATATACGCATTATATATACACATTATATACATTATATATACATTATATATCTTTAAATATGAAATATATTTATTTTCCTTTCCTTTTCGGATCAATGAAAGAAAGCCACCCCCAAAAGTTTCTAGTAAACAGTGCCACCCCCAAATTGTGTCACTGAAAGAAAGCCACCCCCGTCCCGCTTGGGGGTGACTTTCTTTCATTGATCCGTTGCCTTATAAGGCTAACTAACGAAAATATCACGCCCTAACCTAACTAATCGTTGGTCAACCGTACGCCCTTGACGATTGGTTAGGTTAGGTCGTGATATTTTCGTTAGTTAGCCTTATAACTAACTACTTACCTAAATAACATACCCCCGACCCGTTTAGGGGTGGCTTTCTTTCATTGATCCTCGTTTTCTTCATTGTGATTTTGCTCTCTGATAAGCCACTAGGTACCAAAAATAGATTATGGTTTTCAGAAGAAACTAGAGTTTTCACGAGAAAACTAATGCGATGATTTTTAATTCAGTGCACCCAAAAACATAAAGAAACACCAAAATAATAAGATAAACACAAATTTTCCAAAATTTTCTTACATAGTGTAATAGAAGAATCTTATTTAATGCCAAGTTCCGCTTAACAGATAATCGTATGTATATAACTTAAAGGCTTAATCTTATTTTCTTTTTCAATTTCATGAAAATCCATTTATCATAAGTCGTCCTCGTTTGAGCTTTCGACAGAATCATCCTTTCAAAGAATCCACTTAATTTTCTCTCTTTTGCTCATCCAAATCAGAAAGTATACATTAATTTCCAAAAAACAATGCTAATACTTAATGCATCATTCCAAATATCATATCCCAGTTAATGACCTCTGTACCTTTGTTACTCCTATACACAGATAGGAAACTAATTTTTTAATGAATTTGTTAATTAGTCGTTCATTATTATTTGCCTTCCCCTCCTCTCGATTTACACATTTACTCAAGGCAAACATGGAACCGAACCGCTACGCAAATATTTACGTAAAAATCTCGCTTCAGTGCAATGTTGTAACAAAGTGAAAGGAGTAAATTGAACATTAATTATGCAAATTCTATTTACTAATTATAAAAAATAATAGTGTGTTTAATTTTCCTATCGTGGTTTTCATTAAAAGAATTGATTCTTAAAAAATGAGTTCCGAAACGTTATAAAAATTTTAATACTGTACGGGAAACATTAATTTTTTTTAAGTACATTCTTAGGTCAGAAACAAATTAGATTATTAAATCCATATAATTAAATTAGTATACCAAATTAGTTTAGTTTTATATTCATAATTCCATTTTCTTAATGTACATTTCGTTCTATCAACTTTATTAATGTAATTATGATAATGATACTTTTTTTTCTGGCAAATATTTATAAGGTTGAGTTTGAAGAAAAATATTGTATTTTAGATGCATTATAACTGCTAAAATTATTTAATTACTCACGAAATACACACAGTAGAGAACACAAACACTAATGATCAAAACTAACGCAATAACGTTTGAAACAGTGAGAAATAAAACCCAGTGGTCTATTATTTAATTTGATAAAGGCAATTGGATTGGTGGTGAAACGGAGACTTTTAGTAAAATGATTTCCTTATGTTGGCTTTTACTATTCATATATATATATATATATATATATATATATATATATATATATATATGTGTGTGTGTGTATATACGAGGGGCGGTCAGAAAATAAGTTTACACGGCGTATAATTTCGTAACTAAAAGACCTACATTGATTATGTTTGTGTCAGGTGAATTCGTTAATCATTGTTAGCAACACTACACGTCGATTCGGCTGCCATCTACCGTACATTGGTTATACGAGTCAGTTGAACATGGCGGCTCGACTGGAACAGTGCCCTGTCATTTCTGCAACGATATTCCGAGTCTGTCAGTGGTCAAGAATTTCTCGAGCGCATTGTCACAGGAGACGAGACATGGATTCATCACCGTACTCCGGAAACAAAACGTGCCAGCATGGAATGGAAACTCTCTGGGTCCCGGCGACCAAAGAAGTTCAAGATTGTGAGGTGCGCTGGCAAAGTAATGGTTACCATGTTTTGGGACCACAAAGGCGTTTTGCTCGCAAACGTCATTCAAAAAGGCACAACAATGAATGCAGCTGCATATTGTTCAACACTGGAACGTTTACGAGCGGCCATTGAACATAAACGTCCTGAACTGCTCCGTAGGGCATGGCACTGTTCCAGTCGAGCTGCCATGTTCAAATGACTCATCATATAACCAATGTACGGTAGATGGCAGCCGAATCGACGTGCAGTGTTGGCAACAATGATTAACCAATTCACCTGATACAAACATAATCAATGTAGGTCCTTTAGTTACGAAATTATACGCCGTGTAAACTTATTTTCTGACCGCCCCTCGTGAGTGTGTGTTTATATATATATATATATATATAATTCTATCAGGGATTTAGCGCTCTTACAGAGGAAAGATTTCAGTAAGATCACGCGACAGATTAGAAGGAAAATATTCCCTTTTACAATAAAATAATTTAATAACTGAATAGTAAATATTAAGAACAAGTTCTTTCAACGAGCCTAACGGAGCGCTTTTCCCAACAACAACAGGAGGTATCTGGTTCTGTGAACTTACACAAGTTGTAAGAAGGGTTACTCTGTAAAGCAGAAAACCTTAGTAACGTAACGAGTAAAATTGTTTTGCCGTCTTGAATGAAAGTACCAACAGTTACAATGTTGTCCAACTGATTTAAAAGGTCCTGTCTTATATATATATATATATATATATATATATATATATATATATATATATATTATATACAATAAAATCACAGAACAACACGTGATCTTTTTAATAAGCAAAGAACCACAGGGAAAAGGAAAAGGAAACACGAAATCCGAGCGTTTTCGTGATATATTCACATCTTCAGGGACAAGAAAGAAATAGACAGAATTTACCAAATGAGTTAAATACACAAGCGAAAAAATTCCCCAATAAGCAACTCAATTTAAAGACAATAAAACACTCTAAAGATTTTTTTTTTCCCAATAGATAACTTAATCTAAAGGGTACTAAATTATTGAATACATAAAAACTATATAAAGGAAATTAGACAATTAACATATACCAAAAAAAATTATTATAACAGTTATTAGAAATAGTATTTAATTAAAATAGGCAATTAAGTGGCAAGAATCTAAGGAAACAAAAGACATGGTGCAATCGTCGTCACGTGCTCCTTCCAGAATATTCCGTTGCCTATTGGGGAAGCGAAAAATTCCCCAATAGGCAACTCAATCTAAAAACAATCTAAAAAATTTTCCTAATAGATAACTGTTCAAAAGTCTACTAAACTATCAAGTACATAAAGACTATATAAAAGAAATAATACAATTAAATGTACACATAAAAATGCTAACAATTATGAAAATAATATTTATTTAATTAAAGCAAACAATTAAGTGGCAAGAATGCGGTCAAAATAATACACCACCCTTTTAACAATGTATGAGTCTAATTTATAAAGCCCAGGGCTAATATTAAGAACAAAATCAGCATTATTCTTGATCACACTCGATTCAATTATATTTCTACTAACAATAGATTTACTAAAACTTAATTTGAAGGCATTTTTCCAGTCAATGGGATGATTGGTATCTCTTACGTGAATAAAAATGGCGTTAGATTCCTGGCCTGTTCTTATACTGTATTTATGCTGCTTAATACGTAACTCAAGCGTCTTGCCAGTTTGACCAATGTAAAATTTATTACATATTGTGCATGGAATTTTATATACACAACCCTGTTCACTTAAAGGGGAGTTTTTAATCAATCAATTCTTAATTACATCTAAATTTCTGAACGTGATATTTACGTTAAAAGTCCTCAACAGTTTCGGCAGATCAAGGAAATTTTCTTTAAATGGTAATGCTAAGACGTTTTTTGTGGTATAAGGAGTCTTGTCTTTTATCTCGTAGAAGGTTTTCTTTGCCATTTTTAAAGATTTACCTAAGCAGTTCTTTGAATATTTTAAATCAAACGCAATTTTATATATTTTACTAATTTCATCATCAATGAACTCTGGGCTACAAATTCGTAAGCATCTAAGGAACAAAGTAGAAAAAACGGTTCGTTTTACGTTAATGTGGTGAGCCGAATAATAATGTATATAGGATAGGCTGACCATATTTCCTTGAGACAAAAACGGGACATTGGGATGGCAAAAAAGGGACGGGGGTTATGTAATATTCTGTATTCATGAAAAAGTAAGTACATAAACATATTGAGCTTACAATTATTCTTCAGTGACAGAACCCATACAAAAACCCATACAAAACGGTACTGTCCCGTTCAAAACGGTACGTATGGTCAGCCTAATATAGGAACAATTATTAGTGGTAAGATCAGTAGAAAAATAAGAAACCCAGAGGATATAGGATCTCTACAAACAGACATGAACAGAATCTACAAGTGGACGGAAGACAACAATATGAAGTTTAACACAGAAATTTCAACTGTTACGGTACGGAAAAAGGGAGGACCTAAAATCCATGGAATACTATACCCGAAATGGACAGGAAATTTAGGGAAATTCTAAAGCAAAAGATTTACAGTAGGAGTTGTAATGGCTGATGATGCGAAATTTGAAACACAAAATAAGGTAGCAGTAAACAGAGTAAAGAGAATAACTGGGCAGATACTAAGAACCTTTAAACGAAGGGATAGGAATATAATGATTCCTCTACTGAAAACACTGATCATACCCAAATTAGAATACTGCTCGGTCCTGACATGCCCATATACAAAAAAACGACATTAGACAGCTAGAAGAGATTCAGAGAAGCTGCACAACCAAGATCAATGGATGCAAAGAACTAAATTACTGGGAAAGGTTACGCGAAAAAAAACTAGCCCCTAATCTTACTCTGAACAAACAACAGTGGAAAGTAGAAAAGGAAGACTGTGTCTTGTTCCCAAATTAAAGGCTAGACAGGGAGCATCTCTAATCTTTAACCCTGAAAGAAAATAGTTTTGTTGAGAGAGGACCAAGACTTTAATCAGCTGCCCAAAGAACTAAGAAACACGAGTGGTGTTGCGGTGGACATCTTCAAAAGAAGATCAGACGCCTGGCTCAGCACAATCCCCGATAAGCCGTGCGTACCTGGCTTATGTGAGGTGGAGAGTACAAGAAGCCAACTCACTACTTCACCAGGCCAACTCGAGAAGAGGGGCGACAAGCTTGACCTTCGTGAAATGAGGAATCATCGCACGGAACATTTGAAAGGCTGAAAGGTATGTATATATAGTCTTCCAGTGATAACTCGTCATTTATTAATTCTTTTGTGCCCAATGTCGTAACACTACTCCCTGCTTAATCAGTGAAGTTAAGCGACATTGGGTCTGGGGAATAGTTTGGTGGATCACCTTCCTCTGCGTCCAGATTAAGTAGCGACCCATGACCACACGTACTGCTGTAGGTACCCTCCATTATATGACCTTAGATGTTGCAAAAGAGGTTAACAACCACATCAACCACCTTCTCACTTATGCATTACTAATCATTAGGAGACGTGAAAGAAATCAGAATTTTCGTCAAATAATTCA
This sequence comes from Bathynomus jamesi, assembly GCA_023014485.1. Classification (NCBI taxonomy): domain Eukaryota; kingdom Metazoa; phylum Arthropoda; class Malacostraca; order Isopoda; family Cirolanidae; genus Bathynomus; species Bathynomus jamesi. Next base: position 101,976 of record JAJOZX010002808.1, read on the forward strand.
TCACAGAGTTCTTTTATATAAAAAAAGTGCAACCCCTAAACAACAAGACTGAACCATGAACATAATATCGATTTTTTTGGTTGTTTGTTTTTAGGTCGTTTTATCCAATTGGTATTCTCTCAAGGGAAAAGGTTTTATTCTACATTCAAGGTGTTTTTTTTTTTTGTGAAAACTTAAAATTAGCCTCAATGTTTCCAAAATTTACAAATGAAAATGAAAATGTTTATATGTCAAATGTCCATATGACAAATATTATTAATACAATGACAATTCACATACTAAGGATAAAAATATATACAACTGATTGGAAATAATACAGTGATGTCAAAGTTAAGTGGAGCTACAGACAGACGTTTGCGTACCAAGAAGTCCATAGCTTACTGTAGAGGATAAACGGCAGGACTCATGGATAGCTTGGATAATCGGGTTGGTTGATTTTTTTAATTCCTTGCATAAGACTATTGAGCACGTCTTGTTACCTCCGGGAAGCTCGGGACATTGCGGGTAGCAAACATTTGTGAAGCTGAGCATCTCGGGGGTAATTTATGCAAGAGTCTAAAAGACCTGTTGTACATCAAATTTAGGGTTCTGCCAGAACCTTTTTTATAATTCACCCACAGTTGCTGTCTGTATATATTACTGCAGAAAGTACGAAAGAGAGTGTCTTTAGCTTCACTGTACAGAACCGAAAGTTCCTTATAGTCACATTCGCTTTAGCACAAAGGCTTCGAGATTGTTTTCTTATATCCGAGTCGTCACTCAAGGAGCTGGTAATAGTTTGACCCAAATACTTAAACTCTTGTACTTCCTCAATTACTTCACCTCTCATCTTAAACCTAATGTCAGCTGGCGGATTATAGCTTTTAGGATGAAATTGCATAACCTTAGTTTTTGTAACATTAAAAAGAATATCATGTTTCTGTGAATACACTTCACAGACTTTTAGTAGCTGATCCAGACCTTTAACAGAGGGACTTATTAACACCATATCATCGGCATAAACTAAGTTATTTATCCTTGTGTTATCTATACAACATCCCACTGTTGCCTCATTAAGTGAAGCAATTAACCCGTCAAAATGAAATGTTATTGTTTTGTTTTTAAAAAAACAACCTTCAAAATATCTTAAAATTAAAGGACAAAATAGACGTACTGTACATGTTTTTGCTCGTGGGATTTAAATTTACCTTCACAGCACTTTCGCTTGTATTAAGCAACAGCAATTAGCCGACTAATGAAGAGAGATGATGAAAAACACGGTAAGGAATTAATTTTCTTTACTAAAGAAGGAATTTTTCCTGTTTAAATGTAAATACATTGTGAAATGTTAGCTGAAATCCAAGGAAATTGCGAACCTTTACCAAAATCAATTTTGCTTTGTATCGGAAACTCCCGAGCTTACAAATCTCTAAACCAATACGCGAATTTCTCCACATGTTGTTCTTGAGAAGAAAAAAGTAGAATTTTGCCCACTACTGCTAATTTTAATCTTGTCTGGTACCGGTATATAGATGATGTTTTATGTCTTTCGCCTGACAATTTGGTCGTTGACGAATTCTTGGTAGGCTCAACAATTTAGTCCGATCTATTAAGTTCACTGTTGATAAAGAAATTGATGGATGCTTATCTTTTCTGGATCTAAAAGTTCGGAGATGCATGAATCAATTGAAATTTGAAGTTCTCTGCAAGTCTACTAATAATAACTCTTATGTGCATTTTTATTCTGACCATCACCCCCTGATAAAATCTTCTATTTACTTTTTGTTTCTCAGAGCATTGAAAGCAGTGATGTAGGACTCGAGACAGGTCTCGAGACCTTTTTTCTGGTCTCGGTCTCGATCTTGGCCATGGTGGTCTTGACTACATCACTGATTGAGAGTTGTCAGTCCTGAATTTTTAGATTCTGGGTTATGCAATATCATGAATATTGGCACAAAATTATGTTGTCCTATTCCATTTCTAAATAACTGTCTTAGGAAAGCTAAGAATATGTATTATAATAGTAATTGTAAATGAATTTGATCACAAAAATATCTTTAGTCTACCTTAGCCTGTAAATTTTAAATATCTTCCAACCCCTTGAGGGTTTGCATCACACACACACACACACACATATATATATATATATATATATATATATATATATATATATATATACCGCACTAACTTAAGTTGTTGTTTTTCTTTCTCTCCACTTGTCATTTGTAACTTTTACCATCCAGGTCAGTCCTTTTTAAAAAATTTTAAATTTTTTAAATTTTAAACTTAACATTTTTAAACTTTTATTTTTTGAAATTTTAGTTAGTTTTATTTTTACTTTTTTGTTTTATAATCGTTTTTTTTTTTTCTTTAACAACTTTTTAACTTTTTTGTATTAGATTTTATTATTGTACAGTTTGACATTTGTATTTACTTTAGTTTTATGATTATTTTTAGATGCTTCTATTTAGTCACTGAAGATGGCCCCTGAGTGGACCGAAACGTTTGGCCAATAAATGTTGAGAGTCGTATCTCTTGTTTTCATATTCATATTGATTATATATATATATAATATATATATATATATATTATATCCCTAACTAGAACAGAAGTTTAAATCAGTTTATCTAGATTAATAACTTGCCAATTCAAAACCAGGTAGTTACCTCAGACACTAAAGGGTTAATGTATGACTGAGGGGTCGCGCGTCTTAAGGTACCTAAGCGCCACCACAGGCGCAAACGTGTTTTTGATGGATATCACTATTTTCACCCTTCCTCTATCGCGTGGTTTGGGTTATAATGACCTTACGACACTAGAAGTATGGTTGAAACCTTATGAAACGAACTGCTTTTTTCACCTCTATCGCCAGCTGGGCTCTGCCTCCCAGATGTGATGCGCGTCTTAAGACCCCAATATCCCGTTCAACTGGTGGGAGGTGATGGGGGTGGGGGTGGGACGCTCGGTCTCTGGGTGGCGGGAACAGCAGGAGGAGCGCGAGCCAATGAAAACATGGCAGCCACGCCGCTCTGCTTTCTGATTGCCCACCCGCTCCACGCGCCGAGAGGGACACGACACAAACATCCCGCCAGTACCTTAAGACTCGCGTTGCTGTTAGCAGGCGTCCTGTGTTCGTGCTCATATTGCTGAATATTGCGTGGATATTCTATTCACCCGGCTTCTAACTATTATCAACGTGCTAGTGATAGTGATGAAAAATCAATGGAATCATTCTGTGCCAGAAATCGCACCCAAAGTTCGGCATAATAAGAAAATCAAAAAATAAAAAAAATATATATATAAAATATAAAATATGAAAATCTATTCCAAAAACTCACCAACATCTTCATTAGCATACTCAAAACTCTAATTTAACCAAAAATGAACGTTCTAGCTCAATTAATAACAGAGCTACTATTGCCAGAATTTTGCTGAACTTTGGAGGCGATTTCTGGCGAATTTTAATTTTGGCGCTTAGGTACCTTAAGACGCGGGATCCCTCATTATTGTATAGAAGTAAAATCTATATCGGGTGTTTCAGGTCGACCCTAGAAATATGGAAATTGGCGGAATTTAGTATTTGGTATTTGAAGTTTGTCATAGTAATTCCTAACTACTTGCTACAAATTCCGCCAATTTCCATATTTCTAGGGTCGACCTGAAACATCATGTACTTTCCTCAACTGTATTGGTTTAAACTACAATAACCGATAAACAGTAACACATGTTCCTTTCATCCTCAAAACCTTGAGCAGTGTTTCTCAAACGGTGGCTCGCGACCCCCAGGGTCGTAATTTGTTTACCCCTGTAGTAGTGATTTGTGCGCAAAAAACAAAAAAAACAACCCGCTTCTTAAATTTGTTTACCCCTGTAGGATTATAAGGGGTCGCGCCGACCAAAGACCCTGACACGGGGATCGTGGGAAAAATCCGGCTGAGAAACACTGAATTAGAGAGTACGTGAATGGTACGCAGAGTAGGCTTATATATATATATATATATAGAGAGAGAGAGAGAGAGAGCAAAAAAGAGGACTTTTCCGAAATTTGGACTGTTTCCTATTTTTGGAAACTAAGATATTTAATGTAGATTTTTACGCTGATTTAAAAAATGTAAGTCTTTTCTTGGAGAAATTATTATTTTAAAAGTTACACGGTGTTCTAGTTTACGTATAGTTACTATTTTAAAAGTTACATGGTGTACTAGTTTATCTATAATTACTGTAGAAAAATCTTGCATGTATATATTGCAAAAGGGATCAAGTAAAGATAAGCACCCCCAGCCTTCTTTAATTAGCCTTAAAGGCTAACTAACGAAAATATCACGACCTAACCTAACCAATCGTCAAGGGCGTACAGTTGACTTAACGACTGGTTAGGTTAGGTCGTGATATTTTCGTTAGTTAGCCTTATAAGGCTAATTAAAGAAGGCTGGGGGTGCTTGTCTTTACTTCATCCTGCAAAAGTAAGCGTTCGAAAAGGGACATGGACGAAAGGCACAAACATGCCTTTCAATAAAATACTGCTATTCATTTATTGCTGGAGTAAACAATACAAAAGTATAAAATTTTGTGAAGAACAACTTCACATTGGCCACAACACAATTTTAGACTTCAACAACTACTTAAGAGAGGTAAGTAACCTAACCTAACATAACATAACATTAACCTAACTAACCTAACCGAACCTAATGTAACCTAGTTTAGCGTAACCACACTAATGTTGTGTAATATTTTCCATTTCAACATAAGCCAATATTACTAAAGAATACAATAACTCTTGTATTAGTTTTCATTTGTATTGTTATAGTTTTTGACCTAATACAAAATTACAGTAACAAACATAACTTTTGAACCGCTCATTTCTCAAAAAAAAAAAAAAAAGACAAATTTTTTAAATCAGCGTAAAAATCTACATTAAATATCTTATTTTCAAAAAAATTGGAAACAGTCCAAATTTCGGAAAAGCTCTCAAAAAAGTGTTCGCTGAAGAAAATTTTAAAAATATATTGGAAATTAAAAAATTTAGAAGGAATTTATAATTTGGTGAGAAAAACTTAATCATTAATTAAAAACAACCAATGAGAATGAGAGTTAATTTGGCACCTACTTTTTAATGGTCAGTTTATTTTCCAATCAACTATGAAGTGTTGATAATTTTTTTTAAAGTTTAGTACTTTATTTAAATTTTTATTTCCTCGATGAAATAATTTTACAACTGTACAAGTTGGACGCACTCATCTATGTAAACTATACCTATATATGTGGCGAAAGTGTAACTAATCCAAAGTTAATTTCAGAGCATTAACACTATCAACCCAGTCATTTCGGCCTTTTGTCTTCACACAATATGCACAAAAAAAAATTGGCTACAACCAAACAGCATGCTAAACCGCTTCACAAGCAATCTGAATGTTTACCGTAATAATGCTTACGATTCTGAAAACAAACTTAAATGGGTGGGTTCTTATCGCGTAGTTGCTTAACGGTTTAGTTTATCATGCTATCTAGTTGCTGTCACCAGTTTTTTCAGTGTATATGTAAATCACTACATAAAAATACTAATTTAGTCTGTGATACAGAAACGTAGCATGTCGTACAAGCCAAATTACTGTTGACCTTACAGCGATAAGTGGAAATATATATATTAGGGGAGGTTGATTTTGGAACTGTGATCTTGGACTAGTCTAGATAGAAAGGTATTAATGTATAAAAAACGTTGCACCAACTCATATTTGTGAAAATAGTTGTGTTTTTTGAGGATTGTTAATTATTTTTAAGTTGTAAAATTGCCGAATTTTACGCAAAATCGCGCGCGCGGCACTCGCGCAATGTAAACAAACAAAATATCGGACCTTATTTCATCAAAATAATCAATTAAAATTCGGCTTTTTTAACAAAACGATGCTTGAAACTTATTGTAAATGCATTATAGATGTTTATTAGTGTATTATTTTGTATTTTTTAATGATATTTACCTATAAAATGTGTATTAAATTAAGTTATTTTATGATGCGTTCATTTAATTGTGTTTATTTTCAGATATTTCATAAAAATGGGTAAAAAACGGAAGTCTGCAGTGTTAACTCGAAGTGATCCTGATAGTGCCAAAAAATTCAGTGGCCAGCCTTCCCCTTGGATAAAACAGAGCCTCCTACCCTCCGCCAAGTTATTCAGTACAGTTATTTCCTCCAAAACAGCCACCCGGACTTGAAAGACTATGATATTGCTAAAATGATAGCAAAGGATGTGATTGAGATCTGGCAGGCAGTGAACCCGCGGCTGTCCCTGTATGAGGAATATTATGTAGTGAAATTGGTGGATAAAGTGTGCTTCAAGAAAGCAAAAGAGATAAACAGGAAATCTCTTTCTACAGTCCAGGACCCAGAATCTGGAGGAAAAGCTGGATAAACTTTTTGACATTTCTGCTTGCACCTGTAAGCTACCTGTTCGTCTCTGTGATGACAATGCTGTGAAGTGCAAGAAAGAAAATTGTCAAACACAGCACATAATCTGCACTTGTCCTCCCAGTAAGAAGGTAATGCTATTATTTTTTTAACTTTAACTGGCCTAACTTAGTGCGATTAGGTGCCTTTTAAATGGAAGGAAATTCAATGCTTGTAATTGAAAAATATCCGCATTTTCCTCCTGTAATCTTCCTTTCCCTGCCCCCCTGGTAATAGAAATTAATAATCAATTTTTTTTCAGGATTTTATCTCTTATTTTAGATCTGCTATTTAATATACTTTAATATCTCAGGTTCCAGTAGAGGAGAGGGAATACTTGAGAGATCAGAGGGCCAAAATAGGACCCAAGGGCTCTTTCCAGCTGGGATCTGTGGATAAAGCTGCTATGAAGAGAGACCAGAGGGCTGCAGCTGAAGCAGAAAGATTACAGAGCCAGATTTAACAGCAGCAGGAAGTGGATTTGGCCACTTTTGCCTCCACAAGATATTTCTTTGGAATCCAGCTCAGGAGAATCAGGAAAGGTAATATATTTTTTTTCTTATACCTTATCCCATTTTTACCCAAATTTATCCCTACTTTTTGTCCCTATTTCCCCCCTTTTTTCTCCCATTTTCGCTTTAGTAATTTATTTTTTATTTTCATTTCAGCCATCTGGTGGTGAAGCTGAAGAGTTCAAGCCAAGGAGGCACCCAAGTGTAGGTTACAGCTTTTTGAAAACCCCCAGATATGCCATGGAACTGATCAGGGGTGATGTTTCTTCCAATCTTGGGGCAAGTCTTGCTAATGCCTTCCTCCTGGACTTACAAGCTATGGACCTGCTTAAGCCTGGCCTTGATGTGAAACAGATAATTGTTGATAAATCGAAAATGGACAGGAAAAAAGCTAGAATGAAAGTGAAAAGTGATGAAAAGCACAATGAGGGTCTGGAAAAGTTAGTCTGTATTGGGGTTGATGGGAAAGTTGACAAGGACACTTTGCTGTACAGAGAAGTTAAGGATGAAAATGGGGAGACTAAGCTGAAGAAAGAAAGGGACAAGAGCACCATTTGACTTTCACAAAGGAGCCGGGAACTGAAAGTGGAACATATCTTACTCACAGAGTCATCCCAATTAAAGGTGCGACTGGAGTTCTTCTTGGTGAAGAAGTTGCTAGTGTCTTGGAGGAGTTTAACAGTGTTCATACCCTGAAAGCTGTCCTCCTTGACAACACAAATACAAACACTGGCTGGGAGGGAGGCCTTGTAACAGCTCTGGAAAATAAAATTGAGCGGAAATTGCACACCATTGGCTGTTCACTCCATCAGAATGAGTTTCCTTTCAGAGCTGTTTTCAAGCATCTTGATGGCAGTATCAAAAGTCCCACTGCTTTCACTGGTCCGCTGGGAAAACTCTGTGAAATTGACTACCAAGATCTGCCACAAGTGGAATTCACCAAACTCAGTGGCCCCCCTGGATGACATGGAATTTGCTGAGGAGACACTGAATGATCTCAGTAGCGACCAGAGGCTTCTTTTGGAGTATGTGCTTGGAATTTCCAGGGGCAAAGTCAACCCAAGATTTGCTGCCTGGAAAATTGGACCATTAAACCATGCAAGATGGATGACTTTGGCAATTAGATTGATGTGTCTGTGGACCAGAGGTGCTTACCCTCCAGAACTACAGGATAAGCTTTACCAGGGCATCAAGTTCATTGTGGAAGTGTATGCAGTCAGTTAATCAGTTGGTTTGAGATCAAAAGGGACAGCAAGTTCCACAATCAGCAGCTGTACATCTTCAACATGATCCAGAGGATCAAGCAGCAGTCTGAAGAAATCCAGGGTGTTGCTTTCAAGAACCTGAAGTACAATGCTTTTGCCTTGCTGCCCGAGAATGTGCTGTACTCCATGATGAAGTCTGATGACTTGGAAGTGAGAGAAGCTGCTCTCAAGAAAATTCTGTCCATCAGGTAAGCATTTATTAATTTAAAAAATGTGAAAAAAAAATTTGATTATGGGGATTTATTTAATAAAAAAGGCCCGAGTTCTATAAATCCCCATAATCGAATTTTTTTTCACATTTTCTTATCCCAATTCCCCCCTTCCCCTCTGATAATGGAAATAATCTTACCTTCTTTCTGAAAAAAAATTCGATTATGGGGATTTATAGAACTGTTTTTTTTTAATTTAAGTTTAATTTAAATCAGCAATTCTGAGACTAATAGGGATTAAATCTTAAACTGGAATAAAAAATAAATTAATTATTATTCTTTCAGAAGTGGGAAGCCAGCCAAGCAGAGGCTGAAGAAGATCACAGCCATCAACATTGAAGCTACCCACTGGTCAGAACTAATCAACCTTTCTCAAAGTGGAATCTGTGAACCTGCTCTCACAGAAGACTTTTCTGACCAGGAGCTTCAAGAAGCATTGCTGAATGGCACCAAGCTGGAGCTGCCTGATCTGCCTTCACATTCTCAGAGTGTTGAAAGGACCGTGAAGCTGACATCTGAAGCTTCCCATACTGTTTATGGACTCGAATCAAGGCACACACACATTCTGGCCAAAGCCCTAAGCCGCCAGATGAGGCCTTCCTTTGCCTCTAAGGGCTCTTACAGTGAAAATTATGATGATCTTGGGATCTAAATGTCTATTTGACTCTGTACATGTTTTTTTTTTACTTTTTTTCAATAAAATTGTTACTTTTTTCAGGATTTTTTTGTGAAAATAGCATGTTTTTTTCGGCCGAAAATTGCGAAAATGCGATATTTTTCGGTACGATTTTTTGCCGATTTTTTAAACGGTTTCCTCAAAAAACGGTTAAAGCTAGGGATCTGAAATTTTTTGTCAGTTATTATCATATTAAGCCCTGACTATCTCGACTAGTCCAAAGTCGATATCTAAAAAAATGCGGAAAATCAACCTACCTTAATATATATAGTCCATAAATATTTTTTAATGCAAGAAGGAGGAGCCGAGGGAAAATGCCCGGAAAAGCGCCCCCTCACTCCTATAGAAGCAGAAGAGAGCCAAAATCAAGGTCCAGGGTTTTAGAGATGCCTGGAAACTCTGCATGTGTCGTAGACAGGGGGAAAGTTAGAATGAGGAAGGTTGTTCCAGAGTTAACTGGTTGAGTAGATGAAAGATTGAAAATACCGATTAACCCTTGCGTTAGAGAGTTAGACAGAAAAGGAATGAGAATGTGTAAAAGTCTAGTGATGCGTGCTTTCCTTAAATGAGGAGGCATGCAGTTACAGGGTTCAGAAGAGCAATGTTCGTTATAATAGCGATAGTAAAGAGAGAGTGAGGCAACATTACGGCGAAGACAGAGATATTGAAGACAGTCAATAAGAGGCAGGGAACTGATGAGACAAAAAGTCTTTGATTCTACCTGGTCAAGTACGGCTGTGGGTTGAGCCACCCCACACATGAAAAGCGTACTCCATACAGGGGCGGACAAGACCCCTGAATATAGTCGGCAACTGAGTTGGGGTGGAGAAACTGCGTAGCCGGTACAGCACACCTAACCTCTTAGAAGCTGTTTTGAAAAGAGCGTATATGTGATCTTTCAAGGAAAGATCACGAGAAAAAGAAACGCCAAGAATGTTAAGAGAAGAGGAAGGATTAAATTGTGTATTGTTGAAGGTGAGGGGATAGTCGTGTGGAAGATTGTGACGAGTAGACAGATGGAGGAACTGAGTTTTTGAGGCAATGAAAGCCACGTTGTTTTCTCTGCCCCAATCAGAAAGGGCAGAAAGATCAGAGGTCAGATGTACCATAGGTGTACCATAGCCATAGGAAGAACAGTGGTCATCAGCAGTATCGCCGCAAATGGGAGAGGGCAAGTTGCAAGCTGCAATTGCAATGCCGATCAATGTTGCAAATGGAGGTAGGTGTAATATTGCAAATGGGAGAGGGGGTTATGCAAAGGGGGGAGGGGGTTACCCCCAAGTTGCATTTATTTTAGTCATTTATATATGGGAGGGGTTGCCAGATAGCACTATTTATTTTAATTATTTATTTGTTAAAGGCAAAAGAAAGATGTTCTCAATGCTTAGAGGGGGTTGCCAGATAGTACTATTTAATATTTAATATTTGGAGAGATGTTACACACACACACACTTTAATTCAATATATTTCTCGAATGTTCTTTTATTTTGTTAATTGTGGTGATGTTTCCCGGCTGTTTAACCTTTGTAATGGCAGAGAGTCATGTGACGGAGAGAGACCTATAACAGATTTGCGTGGGATACGAACCAAGCGTCGCTATGATGTTTGGTGTCCCCATCTTGTTTGAAGTGCACCAAGGATCCTTACTATTAACACTGCTGGAGAAAGAAAGCCTTACGCTGCCGTATACAAGACAATAATAGTATTTTCATTTATTTAACCTCCTTCGTAACGGCATAAGAATATGACGAAGGGGTCCCATAAAAAGATTTTTACGCGGAATCTGAAATATCTACGTACAGGTCGCTACAATCATCTGGACGTAGAAGTAAGTCACCATCCAACTACTGATCAGACCCAATGTCGCATTAACTTCGCTGATCTGACGGGAAGCGGTGTTGACATATTATGGGTGTTGCGAATATGAGCAAGTTGTACTAGTATATAGACGAACTTAATTTTTTTTACATCCTCTGATGATAACTGATGCAAAAACCACATAAGAGAAAGATTTCATTATTTATTTGATAGGTATAAATATTTGTCAGGATTATACCAAACAAAAATTCATATTAAGTTTATTGTTAATTTATTTTTTAAGAATTATGCACCTCATTTTCTAAACAAGTTAATTAGCATAATAAACGAACCTTTGTTTAAAGTAAGGTGTGATGTCATTGAACAGGTATATATGTGTATGTATATATACACGAGAGTTTCGAATATCCAGGTCATCTTATTTCTGGTTCCTTTTTTGATAATTCTCGCGTATAAGAAAAAGTCTCTTTGTTGATAGCATTAGAACAAATAAAGTTAAACCAAGGTTTTTTTGCATTGGTAGTAGGAATAGAATATGGAATGTACGCCTCCATGGCCCGAGAGAATTACCTCCGTGATGCACTTAGCACGCTCAGAAGGGCCCCGACCACGGAAGCAGCAGTAATTTCATAGGAAATCACAGAAGTACTTCCTAAGGACCTCCCTTAGGGAGGATCCAAAGATCGAATTGGAGCGATAGGACAGGAAACATATATGAGATTGTGATCGGAGGAGCCCAACGAAGAAAAAGGTTTGACAGAGTAAGAAGGATGAGAGGTAAAAAATAAACAGACGTACTCCCTAAGGACCTCCTTAGAGAGGATGCAAAGATCGAATTGGAGCGATAGGACAGGAAACATATATGAGATTGTGATCGGAGGAACCCAACGAAGCAAAAGGCTTGACAGAGTAAGAAGGATGAGAGGTATGAAATAAACGCAGGATGTTGGACCTATCTCCAAGGCGATCGGAGATACGAGTAGGGTGCTGTACAATCTGCTCTAGGTCATTGAGGATAGAAAAGTTGTAAGTTAGTTCACCAGGAATGTCAGTGAAATGGGAGAAAAGCCAAATGGTGGTGAACATTGAAATCTCCTAAAATGGAGATTTCAGCAAAAGGAGAGTGGGATAGAATGTATTCCACTTTGGAAGTGAGGTAGTCAAAGAATTTTGGATAGTCAGTAGAACTAGGAGAAAGGTAAACAGCGCAGATGTATTTAGTTTGAGATTGACAGGTAAACCGTAGCCAGAGGGTATAGAATTCTGAGGATTCGAGTTCGGGAACACGAGAACAAGATAGGTTATTGCGTACATATATGCAACATCTATCTTTGGAGTGAAATTGAGTATAGAGAATGCAAGAGGGTACAGAAAAGAGGTTGCCGTCAGTCGTCCCACACACCTGAGTTTCAGTGAGGAAGAGATGGTGAGGTTTAGAGGAGAGATGGTGTTCAACAGATTGAAAATTTGAGAAAAGGCCACGAATGTTGCAGAAGTTTATGAAAAGTGAATCAGGCAGAGGCCCAAAACATCTCGAATGGGCGATAACAGATCCAGCCCCGCTCCCTGGGTCTGTGTTCCCACATATGTTATGCATTAATTTACTTTTATATCATCGGAACTGTAAGTGAAGAAGAATCTTTACCATTTGGTACTTAGAAAATAAAGAAAAAGTAATAACAGCAACAATAAAAGGTTTACAGAGTAACCAATATAAACAAATTTTACAAGCAAAAACATATTTTAAACATCTTGGAAACAGTACCTAATACGAATAAATACATTCCAACTTGTGAAACAGGACGTTAATTTAAATCTAAATCGTCCACCGTAACAATTAGTTTATTCACCAGTAAGCTTATAAAAATAACTGATCGCACAACAAAACTGAAACGTAGCTCCTGCACAAGTATCTCCAGACGAAGAACAAGACTATTCACCTTTGTATACAGTTTTAGTTTTCTCTTGTATCACCGTTGTGAAAAGTATTGGTGTAACAAAAGTTACCATCACCATTTCTTTCTTCTTTGGAAAATTTAGGGATAAAGAAGTGTTCATACAGGTTGGATTAAAAAATTTCTCGATGCATTCCGAGAGTCGTCACTCTTAGTTTTAATGCTGCAACATTGCGGAAATAGCAGTAAAATTTTCTAGTGCTTCTCATATCCTTCCATCCTAGATTCAGTACTTAACATTATTAACGAAATTGACGTAACGTTGCTTGCGTACTGTGGCTTTAACTAAGCACCTATTGTGGCCATTTATTTGTGTGCCGATTTCATAAATTTGAGAGGGTAGCTTATCCAGTTTTGGAATAATATCTCTAGTTTCGGGGATAATTTTGATATATTTCATGCCTGTTAGACAAATTGTACATCATTTGTTGAAGAGACTTAGTTTATAAAGAAACTCTTCGAAGACCTCTTTTTTACAGCTAATTCAGGCAGTGAACTGGAATCCTTCAGTCCATGTGAGGTCTTCAACGGATTTCTTGATAGTTCATTACATATTCTAGTTATTATTCAATAATTTCCCAATCACTAACACGACTATTTGAGTTGAAATAAAAGGAATATGTCTAGTAGTATACTGGCAAATGATGAGAGGGGATAGGGGGTGCCAGTGAGAGGAAAAGAGGGAAAGGGGGGGTAAAAGAGGAAAAAAATTTGAAATCTCAAACAGAGGTGGGTGTGATAAGGGGATAAGGGTGATAAGATAAGGGGGTCGGGGTTCACTCCAAAAACCCAATGTTGCTCTGAACACAGAGAAATCTAACCTAACATAAATTGAATTTTTTTTGTGTATACATTATATATATATATATATATATATATATATATCTATGTGTCTGACGTCATACTATGAACTTTCGCGGCCACCATCCAAATCTGTACCACAAGAGGGATATTACACCATCGAGAGTCGGACCCCCGACCTCAATCTTTATATCAGTGTGGTAGTTAAAATGTTTTAATCATCAATATAGATATGCTTTTTTTCAGCTTTTTTCCATAACAGTGGTATTACAGCATCGGGAGTCGAATCCCTAACCTCAAGAATACAGTAACCTAACCTAACCTATCTCTCATACAACTCGCAGTCCGAAGAGTAACCTACTCTCAGACACCATCCTCTTTGATATATATATATATATATATATATATATATATATGAGAGAGAGAGAGAGAGAATTAAAAATGTGAGGGATGCCCCCCCCCCCCAACTATATGTGTCTGACGTTACACTATGAACTTTAGCGGGCACCGTTTTAAAAGATGAAAAAAATTTCAGTGTGCATCGAACCTTTCTTATTTGTGAGAGAGAGAGAGAGAGTTACAAGGAGTTACAAGGAAAAGAAGTACCTCAAAAGGCCTTGCGGCCCATACCGAGGAGGTACCAATGGCAACGGGTGCCAGGGAAAATTTTGTCTTTCAAACTATGCTAGCAGTAGTAGAAAACTGGATAGAAAAGTAGAAGGCTCTCTCGCCACCCTCCGCTCCCTCCCTGCCAGAGGCAGGTACGGAAAAAGGTTGAAGAAAATACCTTGACCCTGGAAAAGTAGCCAAGGAAATTTTACAGGAAAGTGGAGAATATATAAATAGCTCTATATTTAGCTTGCTCACAGAGACACCGAGCAAGCGAACTCCTGCAGAGTTTTCTGAGGTTTTAATCTTAAACTATGAGTGTGTTCTGTACTTTGTCTAGCCTATTTTTAAACAGATTTACACTTTGACTGGAAACATCCTCTGAGGGAAGTTGGTTCCAGATATGAGGGCATAACTAATATTAATAACAATAAGCCATATATATATATTATATATATATATATATATATATGGCCTAGTAGTTTCTACCCCGCACCCCCACTCCCTAAAAAATACACGCCGCTGAGTGACGCCAATCACTTCCATGTACCCATTAACACCAAACGCAAGTGCACCTACAAACAACCATCTTATTAAATAGGCATAATTTAAAGAAATAATAACCCGATTAATGTATGAGGTAATCTATAAACAACATACGGCGCATTAGGATCATTTTCGTTATATATATACTGTCCAGTGCTTTTTTGTGACAGTACACGCCGGTACGGCGTACCGGCACTTTTTTTCAGAGCGACTTTGACACACGTCTGCTCAAATAAATTAACATTCCCTAACGGAAACTTGATAAAAATTTTGAATTGTCTATGAAACTCTAATTTTGGTATGTTTTCATTTTTTAATTCTTTAAAACTCAAAGTAATAAACGGTGTCTATAAATGTTAAACATTCTGATTTTTATTATGGATTTTTTTTTTATTATTATCAACTTTTTATTAAAAGTTCATCACATATTCAATAGAGGAGGTGGGGAGGGGGGGGAGGAGTTTTATAATTTATCAACATATGAGTACCGGCACCTTTTTATTACAAAAAAGGCACTGTGTGTGTGTATATATAGTGTACCCTCGCAGAGCATCGCGGTGGTGGGGAGATAAACTGTCGCGACGCTGCTGTACATTCCATGTTATAAATCCCAATCTTATCAGACATCAATTCAATCATAATAATCACAACCAAAGTCCACTAAATTAAATATGCATTAAAACAAAACACAAGCACTAAAATAAATTTATAATCATTATAATACAATAATATAACATTCAGACCTCTAAAGGCTGGAAAAGCGAGTGATTTTTGATATAAAAACTAATACAATTACAATAACCCGGTTTTTAAATTCACAACGAATGTTTATATTCAGATTTAACTCAAACAATTTTCTGAGATATTATCACATTTTACTTAAATGAATAAATAAATAAGTATATGATGCAAATCCACAAGGAAAAAGAAAAATTATTCTAAAGCCTTTCCCTGACGAGGTGTATTGCTGAATACAGGAAAAGCCTTGGAATATTTTTTCTTTTTCCTTGTGGGTTTGCATCATTCATTCACTTCACGTGTTTAAGTGTGAAATTCATTATTTATATATATGTGAACTTGGAATTCTTTGTAGAATTGGGTAACATGTGCGAGTCGGCAAATTTAAGTATAAGTGATGTAGATGTATTAGGGGTAACCAGTGGTAATTTTACATACGTTAGTGATATGAGTGGTCCCACCAGGTGGGTTGATCATTGTCTCACTAGTAATAATCTAAAGGATCGAATTGTTAGAGTTCATATTCTGCATGATTTCCTTCTTTCTGATCATAGACCATTAGAAATATTAATTAACTTTACCAATTTATGCGCAACACGACTTAACAAGAACTCAGTAGGTAAGAATAATCGCGTCGATTGGTCTAATGTTAATATCCAACAGAGAATAGAATACAAAGACAGAACAAGTCACCTCTTTAATAATTTAGAAATTTTGCATCTTGCCTTTGGTAATCCTTGCTCAAATGATTCTCACTGTAAACTCAGAGATAGGTATTATAGTAAGATAGTATCCCTGTTAAGAGAAGCAGAAAGCCCCCTGATTAAATCTTCCAACTATCATACTAAGATTATTCCTGGATGGAATGATTTTATTGCCCCCTTGAAGAGGGAATCGAAAGACGCCTATGATTTGTGGTGCTTTCAAGGTAGACCCAGATTAGGACCAGTATACTTGAATATGTGTAGAAGTAGGGGTCAGTATAAAGGCCATAAGGCGATGTAAACAGGAAGAAGAGTTTATTCGAGCATCAAAAGCCTGTGAAGCTCGCATAAATAACGATAATAACAAATTTTGGAAATTTGTTAAGAATCAAACGGGTGTCAAAAATGTCCTCCCTCCGACAATCGATGGGGTGTCGGGGGAGGATGAAATTGCAAAGCTGTGGAAAAACCACTGCAGAGTTCATGAGGGTATATATCAGGGGTGGCCAAGTTTCCTGGACCCAAGAGCCACATACGACGTTTTTCAGATGTACAAGAGCCGCAAAATATTTTAAAAAGAATTTAATTATTAAAAACATATACATACACGTATAGTTATACTCACACTATTAAATTGTTTAATTACTGCTTGTAGAAGGCTTAGTTTGGGTCTTCATTTTGGCTGTTAATGCTTTAAAGTCTGGCTGATGTGATGTTAAGGCGGTATGAAGAAACTCAGTCAGGTGTTCGTTAGTGAGGGCAGCACGATGTTTTGACTTTACAAACTTCATTGCCGAGAAGAGTGCTTCACAGCAATATGTTGTCCCAAAAACTGAGAGAAGTCGGAAACTGGTCTTCCTGAGGTGAGGATACTTTGTCTCTGGTACTTGCTTCCAAAACTCAACTGCAGATAAGCTTTTATGTATCAACTTTAAACCCAGGTCCTCCTGTAGCTCCAAAAGTTCTGTTTGTATTGAAGCAGCTTCCGTAACAAAAGGTGTGGTAACAGGACAGCCATCATTGACGACATCAATCAGGAAAGGATTTACAAGAAATTCGAAGCATGGTTTTAGCTTCTTTAGTTTATCAAACCTGAACTGAAAATCATCAATTAGTCCTTCTAATTTACCTTTGTATTCCTCCAATTTACTATCTTTTATTTCAATATCAGGAAAAGTGTTTGCTCGTTTTTCAGGTGGGGAAAGTGGTCAAATTTTTTTGTTACTAGATCTTTTTGGAAGAGCTTTATTTTATTCTGGAAACTGAAAACTGTCTGTGTAAGGTCAGAAATAACCTTATCCTGTCCCTGAAGTGCCAAATTTAGATTTTGAAGGTGTTGTATTACATCAGTAAAAAACATAAGATCCTGCACCCATTCGTGATCTTCTAGTTGTGGGTATGACTTTCCCTTTTCTTTCAAGAAATCAATGATAGGCTCCAACAGTGCAACAAACCTATTCAGGAGATTACTAGTTGTAACTACCTTACAATACAGTAGAATGAAAGGTCATCTGGCTTATCTTGAAGATCCAGCTCCTCGATAAAATTTCTAAACGCTCAGTGCGTTTTTGCATTTGAACGAATGAAATTCACAATTTTTAGAACACATTTCATAACACTGTCATACCTAAAGTACTTGGTTACCAAATGACCACGGTAAATGATACAGTAAATAAAGAGACACACAGGATACTTGGGATCGCGTGTCAAGAGCCCAACTAGGCCTACATTTTGTCCTACCATAGCTGGTGCTCCATCTGTTGCAACACTGACAAGTTTATTCAATGGTAATTGAGCATTTGATAATGCCTCGTCAAGTGCGTTCTTTATGTCAACCCCTCTGGTGGTTTCTCTTAGGGTCATTAAGTCCAAGAGTTCTTCTTTCATATTTCCATCGCCAGTAACATAACGAACAAATATCGCCAGTTGAGGGTTATCTTTAATATCTGTGGATTCATCGAGGACCAAACTGAATGCAACAGAATTCTTCAAATCATTCTGCAACGAGCATGTAATTTCAGCACTGATCTGGGAAATATCTCTCTGTAGTGTGGCGGGAAATAGAAATACTTGCCATTTGTTCTCGAAGCTTTGTGTTATCTGGAGCGAGAATTGCAGTAACATCGGCAATATTCTTCTTCACAAATTCTCCACTACTGTAGGGAAGTTGAGCACGAGCAATATTCAATGCCATAACAAAACTAGCTTCAGTAGTTAAGTCAGCTGTCTTACACAATGATGAAAGTACAGTTTGTTAGGCAACTAGGCTAGATTTCAACATTGTTAACTTAGTCTTCCGCAATTCTGATTTGGGAGGAAATTCCGTAATAAAATTTTTATGATTAGTTTCATGATAACGCTTTAAGTTACTGGCTTTAAAGTGATTGAGTGCCACGTGGCAGATAAGACAAGTTTCCCACCCTTAAAAGTAAAGGCAAAGCTCTCCTCCCACTCCTGTTTAAAAACTCTATTTTCTTCTTCATAGTTCCGTTTCTTACACTTTGTCTGCTCACTCTTTACTACATTCGTTACTACACGCAGCCCGCAGGGTAGCTCGAGGGGTACTGGACACTGGTGAGTGGCGTTAATTACGTAATTATCCCGCTTAGTGCCTGTCACGCAAAAGAAATTGTCATACACATGACGCATTTTATTGTCAATTCAATTTTTCCTTGTTTTTTTTCATATTTTTTTTTTATGTGAAAAAAAAATTATATTTGTATTATGAATTTTCTTTTATGATAAATACACTAAAAAGCAAAATTGTCTCGCGAGCCACAATTAACAACCTCGAGAGCCGCATGCGGCTCGCGAGCCGGGGTTTGGCCACCGTTGGTATATACAGTATCTTGCTCCTGGTCAAAAATAAGTAAGGAGACATTCTGTCCAGCAATAATTACAGGCTTATTGCTATCGCTTCCTGCTTCTCGAAACTACTAGAAAAACAGTCATCAGACCACCTGCCCATCATCAATACAACACGTTCTACACTCTGCCCCAACAGCCTTAGGCACACTTACAGAAATTACAAGAAAGCTGATTGGGAACAGTTTAAAATACAGACTGAGGAACAATTCACCACATTAAACAGCACACCCATCATAAACATCAATACAACACTCAAGACATTTAATCAGATCATCAATAATGCAAAGAAATATATACCCAAGGGCAATATTAGGAAATACAACCCAGATTACACTAGAGAAATAGCCCACCTCATAAGGCAACGTAACAACCTCAAATATAATACACAAACACCACACACAGAAGCCATAAAACAGCAGATACAACAGCTCAACACAGAAATAAACAACAAACTCAAAGAAAAACAAACAGAAACATTTAGGGAATTCATAACACCACTAAACCACTCCACAGATACATCCAGGCTATACAAGACTATAAACAGCATTACCCATTCTAACAGCGGCATTCACACCTCACACGGGGCTATCTGTCGCAGCCAAAATAATATCCCAACATATACACAACAAGCTAACATTCTAGTTAGTCACTACCTAAAGATAAGTCACTTAAACAGAGACAACAACCAGAAACACGCAGACAGACAAACAGCCAGACACAAGAAAACCTACAGACTGAACACGACCATTACACCATTCAATACAGACCAGACCACCAAGATCATCAAAAAACATTAAGAATTCGAAGGCTACTGGACCAGACAACATATCTAACATACACCTTAAACACTTGGACCCACAGGGAATACTAGCTCTCACAAATATCAGCACATATTCATACCAACACTGTATTATTCCTGACATATGGAAACAAGGTAAAATTATTACACTACTCAAACCAAACAAAAATCCAACAAAACCAACTTCCTATCGACTCATTACTTTACTATGCACACCTTCCAAAGTAACAAAAAGACTAATCTTACAAATCACCAACCCACACATACCACTATCGCCTACTCAACATGGATTCAGACCTCACCACTCAACCACGACATTACTCACTAACCTCATGCAGCACATCATGGATGGCATCAACTCCAGACGACCAGCTCAACGTACACTATTAGCAACAATAGACATTAGTAAAGCATTTGATGTTATCCCATGCTTCCCTCTCATAAACAAAATACTCAACACAAACATGCACAATAACACCAAAAGGTGGCTGAGCATCTATCTTTCAGGAAGATACTCACATGTCACATTTAATGGCAAGTCATCCAAAAACAAGCTTTTTCCGAACGGGGTCCCTCAAGGCTCTGTTCTCTCACCAACACTCTTCAACTTATACATGCATGACATTCCAACACCCATAGATAACAAGCTTATCTTATCATCATATGCAAATGATATCACTCTAACATCCACCCACAACAACATCGACACCGCCCCAAATAACCTACAAACATACATAAACAGTATACAAGACTGGCTCACACACAATAGACTCAAAGTAGCGCCCACAAAATCAACCATCACCTTGCTTACAAGCAACACAAAAGAACACCAGATAACTCCACAGCTTATACTAAACAACACCAACATTCCACACACTCACAGGACCAAAATACTTGGGGTCACATACAACACATCATTATCTTTTGCAAACCACATTCAGGACATTAAAAACAAATGTACGTCAAGACTTAACACGCTTAGGGTACTAACAGGCACAAACTTTGGACACCAGCGGGAAACAACATCACTTATATACAAACAATATATTCGCTCAGTTATGGATTATGCTAGCCCATGCTGGGCACCCATTATCTCAAACACACACATAAATACCTTACAGACAATACAAAACAACGCACTTCGTATCATTACAGGACGCACTCAAACAACACCAATAGAACACCTGCACACAGAAACAAAAATACTGAAAATTATGGAACATTTAGACATGAGGGGAACACAATTCATGGCAGCAGCCACAACTAACCCACAACACCCTTGCCACTACATGTACAATCATGCACCAACACCTCGCACCATTAAGATAACACCAGAGAGACATTATAACCAAATACTCCATTCCATACCACGCCCCACAGACATCACACAGTACAGAAAACACATACACACGCACCTAATTAGCCCACAAAGCACTGGCACGACTCGGTCCGAATGCGGTCCTAGGTGCGAAGCCGCCACCCATTAACAGGTCAGAGATCAGCCTGAGCAGATCGGATCGAGTTAACTTAGCACGATTCCGATGTGGACATCACCCTAACTTACAGATATGTAAACACAGACTAGACAACTCCACAGACGACACCTGCCTCCTGTGCCAGGACACACCAGAAACAATTGAACACACCAGAAACAATTGACTGTACCACTCTAGCAGAACATAGAACACAACACAACATCACTAGTGCGCTGAACCTCTGGTCCACTCCAGAGAGGGCGATCGGTTACCTGCGTGCCGCCGGCTTGCTCGATTAGGGTGGGCTGATCGGCTAAACAACAACAACAACTAGAAAAACATTTGTTTCTCCGATTAAATGATTTCCTATGGACATCTCTTAATCAGTTTGGTTTTAAAAGGTCCCATTCAACTGACTTGTGTATCTATGCACTTAAAGAAACAATATTTAAGTACATTGACAGTAATTCAACTATTTATAGCTGTTTCCTAGATATAAGTAAGGCATATGATAGAGTGAACCATAATATTTTACTTGAAAAACTAGAAGACAGGAAGGTTCCCATGTACATATTAAATTTATTGAAATTTTGGTATTCCCACCAATCTTTCATCATTAGGTGGGGCATTGTACTATCCGAGTGTTTTGGCTCCTCTTGCGGGGTGAGACAAGGCTCCTTGCTCTCCCCAATGCTGTTTAATGTGTATATTGACGGATTAATTGCTTCACTTAATGAGGCAACAGTGGGATGTTGTAGAGATAACACAAGGATAAATAACTTAGTTTATGCCGATGATATTGTGTTAATAAGTCCCTCTGTTAAAGGTCTGGATCGGCTACTAAAAGTATGCGAAGTGTATTCGCAGAAACATGATATTCTTTTTAATGTTACAAAAACTAAGGTTATTCAATTTCATCCTAAAAGCTACAATCAGCCAGCTGACATTAGGTTAAAATAAGAGGTGAAGTAATTGAGGAAGTACGAGAGTTTAAGTATTTGGGTCAAACTATTACCAGCTTCTTGAGTGACGACTCGGATATAAGAAAACAATCTCGAAGCGTGTGTGCTAAAGCGAATATGACCATAAGGAACTTTCGATTCTGTACAAGTGAAGCTAAAGACACTCTTTCATACTTTCTGCAGTAATATATACGGACAGCAATTCTGGGTGAATTATAAAAAAGGTTGTGGGAGAACCCTAAATTTGATGTACAAAAGGTCTTTTAGTCTCTTACATAAATTACCCCCGAGATACTCAGCTTCGCAAATGTTTGCTACCCGCAGTGTCCCGAGCTTCCCGGAGGTAACAAGACGTGCTCAATACAGTTTAATGCAAAGAATTAAAAAATCAACCAACCCAATTATCCAAGATATCCATGAGTCCTGCCATTTATCCTCTAAGCTATGGAATTCTTGGTACAAAAACGTCTGTCTGTAGCTCCACTTAACTTCGACATTACAGTATTTTATATATATATATATATATATATATAGTGACGCTCATAAGTATTTCTAGAGAGAAATATTTCAGTTATATTCGTCCTTATCTTTTGTACCATGCATAGGATAGTTATAAAACGTTTACCATTCCTTTGAAAAAATTTAACAAATAAAAAAATTTATTTAACTCCAATATACAGTATAATGTAAAACATCAAAGAATTTGAGGAAAATAGAAAAAAGTTAAAAAGCAAAAGTTTTCGTACATTTATTTACAAAATCATTTAATGCTTTGTGTGTCCACAATGGGCTTGAAAAATTTAAAATATTTGCTAGTAGGCCTTGTTAATGAACACTTTCGATTTATGAGTACCGTATTTAAATAAAAGTTAATAATATGGTTGCAGAAAATTAAATGGTCAGTGAAAGCTAAACACAAAGACTGAACAAATAATACATTCGGTCACTCCGGGGTCACCACTTTATAGTAGGCCTACTCTATTAGCCACATAAAACCGGTTAATACTAGGCCTACTATAAAGTGGTTTAACCCCGGAGTGACCGAACGTATTATTTGTTCACAGTCTTTGTGTTTAGCTTTTACTGACCATTTAATTTTCTGCAACCATATCAATAACTTTTATTTAAATACGGTACTCATAAATCGAAAGTGTTCTTTAACTAGGCCTACTTGCAAATATTGACTCTCGTTTCGTGCGGTACGTTATTGATGTCTTACTGTCCCGCGGTCATGTGCAGGCGGCACAAACACTGAAACTTTTGGATTCAAGATGGCATCCCCTTGAGTCGAGTCCCACTGCTTTCTAGACAGCAGGGGCGCGGCGAACCCCGGAGAAGCCACCACTGGCATTGGGTCCTGCCCCGCCTTCACATGGATCGTGGAGGGATTCACGAAACTCACCACTGGACATCTCAAGACAACACGCACCCTTACCCCCCACCCACCCCGGCGCTGCAGTAAGTCCCGACTCACTTCAAACGGCGCATTCTTTCGTCAACACCTTGTCCAAATATATTCAACGGTCCATTTTCGGTCGTTGTACGGTAAGTCATTTGGCGGAAACCCGACGACGCGCCCTATTGCACCAGCGAATTTTTCCTCAAGCACGAAGTGCGTTTTTCTCCCCACTCCATCGGGAAGGTCTAAAAAGAAAGCATTCTCTAAATAAACAAGCAAGCACTCACACACGTATCTACGCAACAAAATGGGCGTACTGCAAGCACAGACACTTCTCAGGCACAGGGTTGGGATCCCCTGCCTTCTTCAGCTGTCTCTTTGCATCATTCCGTGGATTTACTACTCCTGCTTGTGTACTTGAACGACGTTTTTTTCTTCCCCTTCGGCAGGAGCAAATTCAACGAGAACTGCCTTGCGACGAATTTTGGGCACTGCATTCGAACTCAACACAGTTCCCCCTGCCCCCTCTCTTTTCCTCCTTTTGCTCCTCACTCGCTCCGCATTCCTGCCGTACCCCAACCCCATCCTCCTGCGGACCCCCCACCCAATACAGCAGCGCCTCTTCTGACCATCTCTCCGCTCCGAGACGACCCTCCACTTCCTCCTGCGTCAGTAACTCCACGACATACCAGGCCAGGCGTCAAAACTCGGAGTGGCCTCATCATTCTCACTATGGAATGGTATTTCTTCTTAGTATCGTTCCTGTGCAGTCTCTGAGAGGGAACTACTTGTAGTGAACAGACAAAGAAACAGACAGAGAAACAGACTACTTGTAGAGGGCAGACAAGAAATAGACAAACAAATTCCTTCTTCCACGCCGTGCGTAGACATCTTAGAATCATATGAAAGCGAAAGACACACGTGGTGTTCAAGGAATCAGAAACAATAAGGACGTTTGTCTTTTCCCAAAAGGCCCGCGAAAGCTAGCGTCTTGGCAACAATAGGACGCTTGTGGCTTCCCAGAAAGACCCGCGAAACTTGGCGTACTAAGAGCCTATAAAAGCGAGAGTTCACTGAAACTCTTTCTGAGTCACTTTCTCTCCGCATTCTTCACTTCTCGTCTTGGTCGTCACGTCTCACTCCTAGCCTTCGTCAGCAGCAACACTCGTCAAGCCACCCGCTCTCCGGCCTTCGCCGGATAGCGGCCTGCTGTTCCTTCAAGGTTCCGATCTATCATCAAGTAAGGCCTTCTACAGACAGCCTGCAGAAACAATCCTTCGAAAACCAGCGCCGTTCGACTTCCGCCGGCCTCAGTCCCTCAAGCAACATCTCAACACTACACGAAGCGAATCAACACTTGAAGCGACATCCTTCTGACTCTGGTTTAACTAATCCTTCACCCCAAGTCGATCGGCGCCCGTTCAACAAGCTTCAATAGGCCCCGCTACTGGTCTCAAGGTCATCCTCGACATGCGAAATACAGGACGGTCAACTTCACCTCGGGCCTACAGTCCACAAGGTCAACCTTCAAGTATCTCTTCATCTACAGAGGTATTCGACATTTCGGGCCTACAGTCTACAAGGTCAACCTTCAAGTATCTCTTCATCTCAAGAGGTAATCCGCATTTCGGTAAGCTCTCTGTGCCTCGTTCTTAAGCAATTTTCGTGAAGCCTACTTAGTGTAATCGCAGAACCGTGTTTTAGGCTATACCCAAAAGTGTTTGAATACCGTTCAAACTAACTTTCTCGTTAGAATTGAAGTAGGCCTATTCTAAGTGTCATTCTAATACCGTAATTGTGTATCACCCTGTTATTGTGTTCTTTCATGTAATTCATTTTATTTTGCATCCGTTTATTTATGTGATCCTTTTAAGCATTTCATTATTGACGACCTAATCTATGATACTTACAGTGTACTAAACGTACGTGCATTCTTTCTATCATTAATGGACTGCAACATCTATTCTATGTTCCATTTATGCATAACTCTTTAGCCTACCTAAATCAGTGTATTACGTAATCCATTCAGTGCACCAATTGCACGTGCATAATTTCTTTATATTTCATGCTGCGTTTCCATTTGTGCACAACTCATTAGCCTATATAACCTTACTTAACAATTAAGCTGTATATTATAGGGTGGATCGATTTTACATTTTTTTCGATTTCCATATTCTAATAGAGACAAAAACTTGCGCATGCATGAGAAAATAGCCTCTGCAAAATCTTAGCTTAATAGGTAATCATCTTCTGCCCCCGGCAGAGCGATGAAAATCATATTTTAGTAGTCAAAAACGTATTTTTAAACCCTAGCCTAGAGTCATAAAATTTTGCGTGTGTGTTATTTCATGCCTAAGCAACGATATAAATGCTATGGGAAATATATAAATGCATTATTTAAGACAAAGAGCCGATCTGAAAATATGTATATTATACATATTTTCAGATCGGCTCTTTGTCTTAAATAATGCATTTATATATTTCCCATAGCATTTATATCGTTGCTTAGGCATGAAATAACACACACACGCAAAATTTTATGACTCTAGGCTAGGGTTTAAAAATACGTTTTTGACTACTAAAATATGATTTTCATCGCTCTGCCGGGGGCAGAAGATGATTACCTATTAAGCTAAGATTTTGCAGAGGCTATTTTCTCATGCATGCGCAAGTTTTTGTCTCTATTAGAATATGGAAATCGAAAAAAATGTAAAATCGATCCACCCTACCTGAGTGTACAGTATAACCATTTCCTTATTTGCTAAGCCTCAGTCATCTTTAGCATAATATAAATGCCGTTATATAATTGTTAATCACTATAACTACCGTCATTGCATTGTTAATCGCTGTGAACAAATAACTGATTTATTTTCTTCATTAAACACAAAACCACAAGGTAATTTTTCTAACCTTATCAATATTGTTTGCTTGGCTGTAATCCAAGCTGGTGACCTCGAATCATTTCGTCTCACTCAGAAAGTAATTATAGTAAGCCTACTTCATTGGCCACCTCAAACCGGTGATACCGTAGGACATTGTAAATTGTTGACCCCAGCCTTGTCATTGACAATCAAATCATTATCGCTGTGAACAAATAACTGATTTATTTTCTTCATTAAACACCTCGAATCATTTCGTCTCACTCAGAAAGTAATTATAGTAAGCCTACTTCATTGGCCACCTCAAACCGGTGATACCGTAGGACATTGTAAATTGTTGACCCCAGCCTTGTCATTGACAATCAAATCATAATCGCTGTGAACAAATAACTGATTTATTTTCTTCATTAAACACAAAACCACAAGGTAATTTTTCTAACCTTATCAATATTGTTTGCTTGGCTGTAATCCAAGCTGGTGACCTCGAATCATTTCGTCTCACTCAGAAAGTAATTACAGTAAGCCTACTTCATTGGCCACCTCAAACCGGTGATACCGTAGGACATTGTAAATTGTTGACCCCAGCCTTGTCATTGACAATCAAATCATTATTAATCATTATCACCTCAAACCGCTAATAACTAGGCCTACTATACTTTTATCAGTCTTTGGTTGTTTATTGATTAGAGACTATTGGCAATTCTGAATTTTATAATTTTTTGTGTGAATATTCATGGAAGACAGGTGATTGTGCAAGCCATTATTAAACAACGGATCGTCGTGTTAAAAAGCTGTCTACAGATCTTAAGAGATCTGTTATTGCTGCACACACGTGTCTGGAATGAGTTATGGGAAGATAGGAGGAGAATTTCGAATTTCATTTAGACGGTTGGGCAGTTATAAGGAAATGGAAAGGCTTTGGAACAGTCGAAACTCTACCAAGGTTTGGACGACCTTGCAAAATTTTAGAACGTACAGCTATACAGCTAGACGGATTGAAAGAATGAGTGCTGCGAATCCACGAGTATCTGCGGGTTATATTTGCCAAACATTAAGATTGTTTAAGAGTGATGTCCGTCCCTCTACTGTGCGTCGTATATTGAGAATGAATGGTCTGCATGGAAGAGTTACACGAAAAAAAACTCTGCTACGAATAGCGTACAAGGAAGTTCGTTTAAAGTACGCCAAGGACACCAAAATGATGGACTTGCATTCTGAAAGAAAGTTCTCTGGACAGGCGAGACCAAAATTGAATTATTCGGGAACAACGAACAGGGGTATGTTTGGCGAAAATAAAATACTGCATTCGAAGAAAACGCATCCTTCCTACGGTTAAACATGGTTGTGGTAGTTTGCTTCTTTAGGGATGTTTTAGTGCTTCTAGTCCAGGAAAGCTTGTTGTCATCAATAGAATCTTGAAATCGAAGAAATATCAGGAAATTTTAGGAAACATATTGCCTTCAGTTCGGGAGTTGCGAATGGGTCGCAATTGGGTATTGCAACAAAGTAATAATCCAAAACATATAAGTATGAGCAGTCGAGCACCATGAAATGGCTTCAACAAAAGAATTTCAAGCTTCTCGAGTGGCCCAGTCAAAGCCCAGATATCAATTTATTCGAGAATTTATGATTTGATTTAAAAAAAAAGCTGTCCGCAAGAGAAACCCTTCGAATGTGAATGAATTGCAACAATTTCCTTTTGAAGAATGGGCTAAAATTTCTACTGAGAGATGTCGAAACCTTGTAGAAAAATACTCAAAACGAATCACTGAAGTCATTCAAACAAAAGGTGGACACGGCGGACAATGAGATGTCTCAATAATGTGAGGTACCACGGGTTTAAAGGCCTCTTTACCATTCTCAGGCAAGTTTAAACATAGTTCGGGGGCCATGCGAGTAATTTTAATCATCTCAGGCCCATTCACGAGAAGTCCATCTTGAAAGAAGAAATCAGTGAGTAGATGCGCATAACAATAAAAAATCATTTTCTTTAGAATTTTTAAATTTGCCTTTTAGTCCTTTTTTCTGCTTCATGAATATCATACCCTGAGGCACGCAAATGGGTTTCCTTGGCACCTTTTGAATAATTTAGAACATTTTCCAAATATGCGCGGTAATGATAATAATTTGAAACTGCAAAGACATTCACTTGATTTAAATATACATCGCATTGACTGATGATTGTATGCAAAAAGCTAGTTTCAGGTTAGATTGGGTAAGCGTCCTCGCAATCTGTCCCATCAGATTGTGCTATTCGTACTTTTGTATCCAGCTATATATTGCTGGGGTCGTAAAAGAATGAGCCTGTGCTGCGTATAACGAACTCTGTGGGAGCGGTCCACTATCCAACTGTGTTGAGGGGGTTAATCGTGACGTAATCAGAGTTCTCTATAGATGTCCAAGTAGGTGGAATGCTAAAAAGGGAGAGTCCAGACTCCTCGCTGTGTGGAATGTGGATGGACTAGTTGCGTCATATTGAAATGTTTGGAGCAAATACCAAACCCTACCTTACACTGTAGAACCACAATTACCTATGAGAGGTAACTGTACAAAATTGGTGTTTATATTGGTTAAAGAAGTCAACTGTAAGCTTCATAGGTTTAGAGCATCTCTGATTTTTTAGGAGTCATTCTCTTTCGTCTTACGCCTCGAGGTAACGTCTGCATCTTCTTCTTCTTCGCTGGACGTTTCATTTTTCTTTGCGGTTTCTTAACCCCTTTACGGCGCATTCTCCATTTCTCAACTTTTTCTAGCGTCATCAATAATTACATTTCTCGTACGACGTAATTATCTTTTCAAAGCTCCTTTAGGCTTGACACCAGTCATCACATCTTCAACCGTGTTAAAATCTGATTGTTGAACCTTCCGATCGAGATATTTAGCACCACTCTTCAGTAAGGGGATAGCCGTTCGTAGTATAGAAGAAAAGACAGAACAGAGTCCATTACCGCATTGGTATCTCACACCACGGTACACGACTAAAGGCTTTTGCATCATACTTAACACGGCGAAAAT
Source organism: Bathynomus jamesi (assembly GCA_023014485.1). Taxonomy (NCBI): domain Eukaryota; kingdom Metazoa; phylum Arthropoda; class Malacostraca; order Isopoda; family Cirolanidae; genus Bathynomus; species Bathynomus jamesi. The sequence goes on from JAJOZX010002808.1 coordinate 131,628, forward strand.
GAAGTTTCACCGTTAAACTCCCGTAACCGAACGGATAGTTTTGACCTACAACCGTTCTTATATGTATCACAATAATTCTTAGTTGATAGAACTACTTTAACATAACGAGGATTATCATACGTTATACTCAAACTTTTTCCACCATAATCAGGTGTATGCACAATGCGTAGCAAACGCACCTGACTGTCCCCAATAAAGTAATGTTTCATGATATTACTGTAAGTGTAGCACATAGGATGCCTGTCGAGCGGACTTTATCTCTTTGGAAAGCAAAAGTGTATCTTCTATTAAATAGAATCTTGAACGCTTTTTTGTCCCTAATATTTCTTTTCGTCTCTGATCTTAACAATAAAGCATTTTCCGATCCTGCAACCCATGCTACGCGTATGATTTCGAAATTAGATCATATGTAAGTTTAGATTTATCCACTCTCTTATTTCGGTTTCTTACAATATCCTCCATGCCGTCATAATGGCTAGGGCCTAACGTTATTTCTGTGCTGTAGTACTGGACATCACTCCGTGCTGAACGCATAGTTTTATCCTTTCTCAACTCCTTCGCGTTTTCTAAGAACCATAAAAACGAATTGTTTCTCCCCACTGCTTAAAAGCTTGACATTCAGTTGAAATTTACACAATCCCACCACGTATGACTCACGTCATGTGTTTTTAAGTTGGCCAGAGTATTGTCGGGGTACGTCCTCAGCGAGGTTGAGGAGGGCAGTGTGACGAAGTCATGTCAGAAGTCATGTTGTATAACAGGGATGGACAACCTTTTTTCATGAAAAGCCATATTTCAATTAATGACCCACACGAGGGTCCAGTGTGCAAATTTTAGATAAAATTTATTTTAAAATTAAATTTTACTGAAATAAAATATTACATTAGATGATTTTTCAGTATCCGCCAGCCGGGCCTGATACAAATCTTTGGCCGGCCAGATATTAGATAAGCCTGCTGTATACTATCAGTCTTATTAATGCACTAACTTTTATATACGATTTGAAACTCTTTCAGTAACCAAGCCATTTTACCAAGTACATTTTTTCGTTTCCCCAAACCTTTTATTTCCAAGATTTTCTCAATTTTAAACGTTTTTTTCTTTAAGTTGAACATAACCTTCTGAAGTTCCACGCCATAAAAACCACCCTCAATTTTTTTCGCTATTCAGATCTTCAACATAGTACATAACCACCCCCTCCTTTAGGCTTGATGGACCCTACTTTAACAATTTCCTCTGTCCAACCTTGTTCAAAACCTTTCTTGAACTTTCCTCCTGGTCGTGAAACACGTGAATAATCATCGATTTTCAAACGTTCTACCAAGGGTGTTGTTCTGGTCCTATTTTTCTCCGGTTCTATATACACACCTATTTAAAACTTTATTAGACGTCCCACTCGTAGGCAAATCCAGAGGGGGTGGGCAGGGGGAGTAATTGAAGCAACGGGGCTTAATTTAGAGATCCCATACATCCTGGTTAAACGAAATTAGGTAAAACGTTTGAATGCTTATGTCCACGTTGCTTCAATTAAGCCCCGTTGTTTCAATTAAGCCCCCTGGCCCCCACTTCTGGATCCTCCTATGGTCCCAATCATCCGATGATAAGAACGATTGTATGATGATGCTGACTCACAGTGTTTATGTATATCTGAGTATTTTATGCGTAAAATAACGATGCATGTGCACCTTAATGTGCTGTATCCTTTCGGTTAAAGACGCTTTATGTACCAAGTTGCTGCTACATTACTAATATTAAATTCCGCCAACACGTTTTGAAAAGAATGACCTTTAAACTCTTTCCCTAGTTTTGTACAGAAATAGGCTAGGATTCTATTTTCCTTTAAAATCAAAGACTATGTAGCTTTAGCAACAGCGTCTGGCATTTTATTTTTAAGAGGTACAAGCCATAAGTATCTGGAGAAGAGGTCAATTATAAATAGAATATACCTGTAGCCATCATTATACATAGAGAACCTTTGTATATCAGTCAAATCTGCCTGCCATACAGTGTCCCACGATGGTGCTTTTGTTTTAGCAGTCTTAAACCTCCTTCCTACAGGCTTATGAAGTGTGTATCCTGTTCACGTAAAACTCTTTTTTTTTACCCTTTCAATGTACAGAGTGTTCGAAAAGTCCCGTCACCCGCTACAAAATGTACATATTATAATACCAATTTTATTTTTGTGATTAATTGTATTTTTATGTGGTAGGTGTAATTTAAGAAACAAGACGCTAGCAACAATTACTTAAATTACAGTAAATACAGTTACTAATTACAGTTACTAATCAAGAATATCTGTGTGCGCACCACCATTTTTGTAGCAAAGGATTATGCGCCTCCATGTGCGGTGAGAGAATTGACGCAGCATTGCTGGAGTGATTGCACCAAATGCATCTCGAACAGCGTGTTTCAGTTCCTCTGTTGTTCGGTAACGTACCCGGAATACGTTCTGCTTGACGAAACTCCATAACGCATTGTCACATGAAGACAGATCTGGACTTCGGGGGGGGCCACTCAAGAGGGGCAGGTAAATGTTGCGAGCCACGGCTGATCCATTTGTCTCCGAACACTTCACTGAGGAATTCCCTCACATTACTGGCAAAATGAGCTGGAGCCCCGTCTTGTTAAAACCACACCCGACCAAGCAGCCCTAAACGTTCGAACTCAGGCACAAACCAGTCCCGTAACATGTTGAGGTAGGTAGTTTGGTTGACAGGACCCTCAAAAAAAATATGGACCGAACAAGTTCCTGGCAGACACTGCAGCCCATATCATCACGTGCGGTGGATGGTGTTCCAGTTCCTCAAAGAAGTGTGAATTTTCCTTGCTCCAGAACTAAACATTTCTCATTTTGGCGCTACGGTAAACTGCACACACGTCAGAACAAAATCACTGTTCCACGTGCAGGAATTGTTGGAAAAACGGTCAAAAACCGTTCACAGGCTTCATATCGTTTCTGCATGTCTGTATCGCTTAATTCATTAACAAATGACGGGCGGTATGGTTTCATGCCGAGATCTTTTGTTATGTGATCTCTCATTGTGAACATGGGGACTGCAAGTTCTTGTGATCGTTTCCGAAGTGATTTTTACGGCGAAAGAGCCACCGATGCAATCACACCTTCACATTGTTCTGCTCGCGTTGTTGGTCTTCCCGACCGTGGTCTGTCCTTGATGGAGCCAGTTTCAAACAGCTTTTTCTCCCAGCGTAATACCGTCTTGTTTGGTGGTGCAGCCTTATTGAATCTTGTGTTGAAATCATTCTGGATATCATGCATCGTTTTGCCAGTATGTGTCCTTTCATGAGTCCATGTGCTCATCACTATCCATTTCTCCAGAGTGTAAGTGGACTGGTCTGCCATTGTTCACACAACTCTAATACCTGGAAAAGAAAAAATGTCAATGAATCACATATAAATTCAATTAATCACAAAAATAAATTTGGTATTACAATATGTACATTTTGTAGGGGGTGACGGGACTTTTCGAACACCCTGTAGGTATCTTTGTAGAGTCTCTGAACCCCACCATAAGATGCGAGGTTAGAAATATCGTAATATCGACTCTCCAATGCGTTAGCCATTTATGTATTTTAGAAGTGTGTGGATGGGGCCAAGTGTTGACGAATCTCCTCTTTTTCAAAGATCTTAAACCGGGAGCACCTGTTGGAAGGGTAGTCTGCTGTGGGTTTTGAGTTGCCTGTTCCAGGGCTTTTATTCTGTTTTGGTTACCAATCAATGTTATTGGAATGTTCATTTGCTGTATCCTTGTTTTAATATGGTCCCACCTTGGTCGGGGTGGTCTCTGCCACTTTCTCACCAAATCATGGATGATGTCAATAATGTTCGAACCCTGCACCGTTGAGCCTTCAGCAATAACTTCACCTGTTAGACCATTGTATAATTGGGTCACTACTCAGTAGATTAAAACGACTTAGGTCTTTATTCCTCAATGTATTAGGAAGCCTTTTTTAACACTTGTTCGAGGTGATGGAAGTTCCCACCACTGTCTTCGGATTGTTCGACTCTAGTCTCAACATGTTCATTATCGTCACTATTTTTGATAACTAAGGGTAGCTCTATACGTTTCTTATAGTCATCATACTAGTGATGTACCAATGTATCGGTATCGGCCTGTTTTGCCGATGTATCGGTATTGTCGAAATTGTGGCCGATACTACCGATACCTCCGATACTTTATAAAAATATTCAATTTATAAAAATATTCAATTTTGATCGTTTAGATTCTCTAAACTCTGACATTTTTGGTAAAATTCAGATAAAGAGGGATGATTAGTAAATAACACACTGAAAAATAAAGCTGCTGGTCCCAATAATAGTTATGGTAAGATTCTCAAAGAAGGGAAGGGTAGCTTAGCTGAGGCACTATTTTGTTTGTTACTGCTACACATATTAATTATGCAGAAATACCTGAAGATTGAAAAAAGCAAATGTTGTACCCATTTACAAAAAAAGGGTAGTAAAGAGGCGGTAGGAAATTAGTTTATCATCATTGTTAGTTTAACATCATTGGTAGGAAAGATACTAGAATTATAAGGAATAGTATTAAAGAGCATTTGGAAAGTTTTAAATCTTATTTCAAGTTCCCAACATGAATTTATATCAGGAAAGTCTTGTTTGCCTAAGCTCTAAGACTTTTTAGAATTTGTAACTGAACAGGTAGATAATGGAAATGATGTAGATTGGTGATGTACTGATGTATCAGTATCAGCCTGTTTTGCCGATGTATCGGTATCGGCCAAAGTACCGGCAAAAATTGAAGTATCGGAATCGGTATCGGCCAAAATTTTGGTATCCGTGCATCACTACTTCATACTATTGAAGAAATTTCTGAAGAGATTCTTCGTACAAAATTCTTTTCTCATCAAGATGTAATTGTTTATTTAATATATTCAAAATTCGCTCTCCATTCTTTTCAGTCTGTTTTTACTGTGATCTAGAGATGTTTCACCCTTTGTATTTTGTAATGAAGCGTACACCTCGTGAGGTAGCACTATAACTATCTTCATTATATAAAACTAGATAATAAAGGAGCTAAAACTGAAAATAGGGCAGGCAGGAATGACTCACCTTTTTGTACAAGAAGTTTTTTCTTTGACACAGCTTGTCTTTCACGAGCGAGTGTTCGTGTTATGTTCTTGTTACGACGTAAACAACCCTTCTGTGATGCAGCTACATTTTATAACACTAAAACAGACTTCACAGATACATTTTAAACAGCCAGGGTCAACGTTTTTTTACAAACAGTCACTGAAGAGTAGATGGTAACCTAGAGAACGTTTTCATAAGTAAGAAATATTTCTTTACACGTTCCGTCATTCTGGTATGTATATTGTTTCAACCTCGTTGAGAAATATATCTTGTGAACCTGAATTTTTCTAGAGACTCCATCTTTTGGGTGACGCGGTCTTAAGCGATGCTTTTATCACATATAAAGATTTTTAAAGTCCTTCCTTATATTCACTAATCTTTTCTTGTTCTTCTCTTCCAGAATAATGAATGGGACCTCCAGCTATCAAGAACTTGGTGAGATTGATGAGGATTCAGAAAGAACTCGGCACATCTCACCGAAACATTCAACTTCTGTAGCTGATGTGAGAAGGGTCGTAGGACCGGTCCGGAACACTCCGTCTCGGATGTAAGAAGACGAACTCAGGGAACCAGCGAAGAACCTATGGCCTCCGCGGGAGTTAAGTGACCGTTGGCGGAGGATTCTGAAAAGCTCTCCACATCAGGTATGACATCAAAACGTCTAAGATTCGAATCGTACAGCTCTGAGGACACATTGTTGCCACTAACACCATCACGGTTGTCACCAAACCCACACGCTTCAGAGAACTTAAACGGTCCCGCGTCACCTCAACCTTCAACATCTTCCACAACACCCCAAGACCGTTCTTCTTCTTCTGTCCTATCTACATCCCACACAGAAACAACTACAACTCATCCTTCAAACGGGGTTGTATCAATGAAGCTGCTACACAATGTAAGTAACACTCCCGTACTGCTTAGGAACAGGTACAACGTCAGGGTTAATCCGCCGATTGCTTATGCTGATGGTTTCGAACAAGGCCTTCACAATGTAGTTCGACATATCGTCGCATACACCCTTCAACACATTGAGGGACGGGAAGCACTGGTGAGGTTAGTACTTGGTTTTGAACCTAATGAGGACGGCGACCTGTTTTCGGTAGTTATACTATACAGACACCTGGCTGTGGAGGATACTGAATACATCATGCTCTCACGTATTGAGAAATAGATGGAAGGTGGGTCAAAACTGAATTTGGAGAATTTCACAATCGATATTGACCACGTGTTCCGTGTTGAAGGGTATGACGCTACACCATACACCTTAAATTTTAATTCACGAGATATTTATAGAAATCATACAAACAACGGTCGTGGTTGTGGATTTATGGCTGCTTATTCTAGCGCATATGATCGGTTTCCTTAACATGTTAGGTTGAAACATTTGGATATGTACAGTTATACATCGTGCGTAAAAGTTAGCGTGAGCCTGTATGCTTAATTTTGTGTAATATGGTCCTGAAGAGCTGGTGAAGGTGGCGCGGGAAATGAAAGTACGAATAGTTGTTTGGCTTGGATGAACAAGGTAGAACAACCTACCTTTCAATTAGACATATTAGGCCTCTTTACGCTAGTTATGATAAAAGTCGTAAGTATGGCCGACATCACGATTTGGGTAAGGGCTGCCTTGAGTTTACGAATGATTTGCTAAAACATTGTGAGGACTGTCATATGTTATAGCTCAATATAAAAGTCTCAGATACGTAAGCAGTGTGGTAGAAGCTGAGAAGAGAGATTGTAACGACTGTAAACGTATGTTTTTCAGTAATAAATACTTTAATATGTTGGATGCCGTGTGACCCACAGGAGGGTCTCAGAAATGTGCCATTTTGATGTATTATTTCTTCGCGGCACTAAATCTGAGGATTTTGTGAATGTTATTTGGCACTTCGGAAATGTACACAGTTATTTCTAATTCAAGTCGAAATGTTCATAGTGTATTTGGCACTGCAGTGATTATGATCTATTATATATTACGGCATCCAACGTGTTAATCTTCATCAGATGAACGATACGTGTAGAAAGATGAAGATTTGCGAATGTGGAATGTTTCATACGATAAATGAGACAGAGCGTTCCCGCATAGTTGCGATGAAATTTATTGTCCAACGTGTAATGAGAAATATAAGGCAGATGTGAAGCATGTTTGTTATATGAAAGATGCCAAGCCTAAAAATAAATCGTGCATTACTGTATACTACGACAGAGACTTACACAAAAAGAAGTTAGCCCTCAATTACTCGTGAGCCAACCCCTCTGCGCTGAGTGTTCGAACATTGAGTGCGATGAATGTCGAAAGTGTGGTAAACGGCCCAATATTTTTAAGGCGACTATGACAGAATCACCCGTGAAGCTCTTTGTGGAATATATAGTCGGGGCAGCTGATCTGTTAAAAAGAATGTGTATTTTCTAGCGCATAATGCCGCAAAGTTTGTTACACAGTTTCTTTATAAGGAGCTGCTTGAACATAAGTCATCAGCAGTATTCACGGGTGACCCCATGAAGAGAGGTAATAAACTCATACAAATGCAAAATAATGTACAGTTCAGAGACACATTGTTGTTCAAGCCTTTTAAGTTAGCTAAGCTACCCAAGGGGATGGGGTGGATGCCGAGGTTTCAAAAGGGTATTTCCCTTACACTTTCCTCACTTGCGACACTTTAAAGTACATTACTTTAACTACGACAGTATGAGTTCGGGTGAACGAGCAGACTTTGATCGTTATTAAAACAGTTTCAATGAAAATAATTTGTACGATATAGCGGCTGAATGTGAACGTATTGTGTGAATGATGTATGTGTGCTGCGAGTTTGCTTCCAAAGCTTTAGAAATATGTACGTTACCCGATTCAACTGTGACCTGCTACAGGTTGTAACTAGATTGCCTCCCTGTGCTTCACTTTATTCAAAAACAATTTCATATAAAAAAAACCTTGCTTGATGTTATTCTACGAAATAATTCGCGAAGTTACGGATATAAGGCCTTTTACTGGCTCACACACACTTACAGCACAACAGCAAACAGGTATGCATATAAAACGCGCGCGCAACACGGGAAAAGTAATAATCAAGAGGAACGATCGTACTTTTTTGGGCCGATGGATTGCGTGAGGACTCCCCGCATCGGTGAGAAGACGGTGTACTCCTTCCACAGTTGTCTTTGGCACGGATGCCCACGTATTAATTGTGGTATCACAGGTAACATACATGTGCGATCCCCTGCTGATAGTCTGGCCTGGCCTGGACTCGCAATCAACTTACAAATTCTCAGTTCACTCAAGATATTATGGGAACATGAATATGATGAGCGGATGGAAACCGACGAGCAATACCCTGACGAGATAATGGCTATCAAACGTTCAATAGTGGTGGATCCTTTCAAGTTTGGTGAGTTTGTTTGGAGGGCATACAAACCCATTCAAACTATACTTTTTACCTATGGAGGGTGTAAAGATTCACTACTTCGATTTCTGCCCGTTGTACTAGTACATTATGAAAAATAATCCGTATCCCGTAGATGACCGTGAAAAGCTCGTGGGATGCACCCTACCAACCATCGAAGAGTTAAACGACACCTATTTTGATATATTATTGGTTGACGTACTTCCCCCTTGTTATTTGATGCCCATCTTACTCGTTGTCATAGATATACCATAAGCTTCTGTTTCACATGTGCAGTAAATGTGTGCAGAGGAAAACAATGGTGAATGAAGTCCTGAGCTGGATCTAGCAGTTCGTCACGATTACAGAATATTAAAGATTTATGAGGTGTGGAGGTTCCAGAAATTCGATAACCTCTTCACACCTTATATCAACACCTTCTTGAAAGATAAAGTTGAAACGTCATGGTACCCACGAGAGGGTTGAGAACGACGATGGTAAAACGGCCCATATTCAGCGTTACCGTAACCGTAAGGAGATAACTTGAGAGGGAGCATATTGCGCGGCAAGCACTTTAGTGCAAACATTTTGTCTAAACAGTGTTTGGGGGAAGTTTGAACAGAACACTGATAAGAGGAACGTGCATTTAGCTCATAGTTTTGACGAAGTATGTGGCTATGCCAAAGCTGACGACAAAAAGGTTCTTGAAGTTGTACACGTAGGAAATACGTATATAATACGTTACAATAGAACCGAGTTGGTTACAGACACATGCCGCGTCACAAAACATCTCTGTGACTAGTTTTACGACGGTTTACGGACGCATCAAACTTTGGTGGTTAATGCATTCTCTTGGGCGACAAGTCCTGTACGCTGATACCGACAGTGAAGTGTTTACGGCGAAGGAAGGTGAATATATGCCTCCTATAGGTGAGTTCCTCGGTGGATTCAGTGACGAGATCAAGGACGAGTATGACAACAGTGCATATGCAGTTTAGAAATTAAAGATTTGTGCCAGACTACCAAGAGCTTTTGATATGTCTAACACAATAGCAAAGGTTTCATTGAAATCCCGAAAGGAGAATGACCAAGAATCAGAGATATACAAGAAGATCGCCAGTAGAGCGTCCTTTGCGGAAACCATACTGATGATGTGAAAGAAGATTGTGAAGAGAGAGGTGTTTAAGAATCTTTCTATTAAGGATAGATTCAAAAACTTGAGAAAGGCAAGAAATCAAAAGAATTGGACGATAGTTGGAGGGTTGAGAGCGGTCACCCTTCTTTGGAATAGGCTGAACGAATACGAGCTTCTTTACCTTTTTACCCTTTTCTCCATATCCTATTCCTTCATTTCTCGTAAAACTTTTAAAGAAAGTAAATGTCATGCGTGAATTACTGTTTTCTTTAATTTATCTTTATGCAAATCAGTAATAATCGGTGTATACTATTAACTTATTATATTGAGAATGAATCAGAATTACTATATCCAAGTATTATGACCATCCTTCATATATAAATTTTGTATAATGTACGTCAGTAATTATTGCTATGAAAGTTAACTCTCATTGCCTCTACTTGGCAGTTCTTAAGACGTACTGCCTGAAATTCTATGTCCTTACTAAAAAATTAATACTTGTATACATATATTTTCTGTACTGTCTTTAGAGAAAGAGAGAATAATAATACATATCTGATGTTTCAACATACAAACTGTTTTTTATCAATTCAGGTGTGCTGAATCCAAACATCACAACCATTTTTTCTCATCACGTACAGTTTTATGGCAAATACCTATCACCTATTTTGTATTTTGGACTATTTTCCTGAAAACTTTGGTAGTGTGAGTGAAGAACAAGGAGAAAGGTTCCACCAGGATATCAAGACTATGGAAAAAAGATACCAAGGAAGATGGGATGTCAACATGATGGCAGACTACCACTGGTCTCTTTAACGGGAATTGGGAAAGCTCGGAAGAAATGCAGCACAAGAAGCGAGCAAAAAAGACGATTTTCTCCCACTGATCAATCATGATTGATTTATTATGTATCAATTAAGTATTAAAGATGAATTTACTTTTAAATGTATTGTCTTTGTATTTTTTATAATTTTGTACTCTTGGAAATTTAGTTGTTTAATACATACTATGAATATATCTGACTTATATTTTTATGAAAAACCCTGACGTGATACATAAAAATGGTTGTGAAATTTGAAATCAGCATGGCAAAATTGTATAAGATCACTTAATAGAAATAAAATATCTCGTACTCTGTGGTTTCAAATGCAGACTTGTGTAATTACAAGTGAATTAGTAGTAATATTACAGAACATTGTACAGGAGAGAGAGAAAACCGAAACAAGATGGCAGAAAGACAATGAATACCAAATGCACGAGGCCCATTTTCTTGGAATTAAATTTATAGAACTGTTTATAGAGCAACATCCCTCGTCAACTTTTAATTTACTCTACTGTATTTTATGTATATATTGAATTGAAAGCAAGTTTATCAAATATGCAATATCAACAAATCAATTGACATATAATTTGTTAAAGTTTTTACTAATTTGTTTCCTGAAACATTATATATAACAGTGGATAGTGTGTGTGTGTGTGTGGAAAAGCAGATCTCCGGAGAAGGATAAAAGAATAATTTTGTAATTTATTTCATCGTCGTAAAGTGAAAAGTTACACGATTGTGATACAAAAAAAGAGTAGAGAAAGAGAGATTTGTCAATGCTTCTTATTTTGAGATTAAATCTGAATTTATTTCATTCTTTCTTTCTTATTGTAAAAGTTACCAAAGTAAAGAAAGAATAGACAACAAGTCAACCCATTACTTGCACACACACACACACACACACACACACACACACACACACTTCCGAACCGATATAGATTTGAACGCCATATTAGCGGTATGAACGTTAATATGGATTGCCTTGTTAAATATTGTAATAAAAAGGCAAGAAACGAACAGGAGCTAAACTTTTGTGAGACGGTTAAAAGAGTGTTGGGGAGAGGCAGTGAGTTTCATTTAGAAACGTTGAGATTAGCCTGTGAGCCGCGAGCCATGAGCCATATCTCTTAATAAAGACCTTAGGCGTGTAATTTGGGTCCGCAGGTGTTCGCCTTTGAAATAAGTTTGGAATTTCTTTTTAAGAGAAACTCAAATTAAAAGGGGAATCTTTTTTCAAATGTATTTTATTTTCATTATATTTTTTATTTTTCCTAAACACTATTAAAACTCAAGCTATAAAAAGGCAGTTAAGGAAAGATATTATTTAGAGTTAATAGAATCATATATATATATATATATATATATATATATATATATATATATATATAGCAGTCAGGATAAGCGGGGCATGCGCCGCCTACACAGTTAAAAGTCAAATTACAAAAAGCAAAAATCAGTAAATTACTACAGTAATCGAAAACTAATATAAAGTTATGATGCTTGTATAATATATATATATATATATATATATATATATATATATATATATATATATGAAAATTATTTCACGAAAGTAACACGTGAAAAATATTTATGATGAATAAAACCACGAAGGAAAGGAAACACAAAATGGTGCTCAAGCGCTTTCGTCTAATGACATCCTCAGGTGCTTGAGCACCATTTTGTGTTTCCTTTCCTTCGTGGTTTTATTCATCATATATATATATATATATATATATATATATTTGCAGCTACCGCTTACCCTGTGGACACACCCACCGCACGCAACTGATATATATATATATATATATGGGGGAGGAGCTGTTTTATAAACCCCGGAATGCTGCATGTATTGGAAGAATGTAATGGAGTTATTTAACCTCCTTCGCAACTTTACGAGAGATCCGAGATCCGAATCACGGGTCGCTACATCATTTGGACGCAGAGGACGGTTTCCCATCCAACTACCCATCAGACCTAGTGTCGCTTAACTTCACTGATCGACGGGAAGCGGTGTTACGACTGGCCACGACATAACCTAGTATCGGAAGACCCACAGGTTTATACCCAGTCAACTTCGTAGTTTCGAACGGAACGCGATATTTTGGTAAATATTTCACTTTTTAATATCATATTTCAGTTTTTAATTACTTCATAATTTGATATTAAGCATTTCATCTCGTTTTATCGTTTCTAGGTTTCTAGGTAATCATCTCTTAATTAAAAGGAACATGACTAAATAACATAAAATTGCTATAATTTGCATTTTTATATACAGGTAGATAGGGTGGAAATGGGCTGCCCCTTTTATGTTTTCACGAGCAGAACTGGTTACCTGACTGTCCTCCGGATTTTAAACCAATTTTTATCGTAGATACACAGATGACACTTTTTATTGTTTAAATCTGTTGAACATGTTCCTCTCTTTCCTGATTGTTAATTCTAAAAATAGTAATATAAAATTCACTTCCAAAGTTGAGGTGAATGAATGCTCGTCATTTTTGGATATCTCGATTACTCGAACTAATGACGGTTTTAAAACTTCAGTTTACCGTAAGCCCACTTTTACCGGTTTGACCACCAGATTCAACTCCTTTCTCCCATTGAAATACAAACGTAGCCCGATTGCCACACTGACAAACAGACCATACAAGATTTGCTCTAATTACGTTCCTCTCCCCTTAGAATTTGAGTTTCTCAGAGAATTTCTGCATGGAAAAGGCTTTCCTATGAATTTTATTAATTCAGTGATAAGTAATACTTTCAATAAGTTATTAACTCCTGGTTCGACGCGGACTACAACCGTTTCCAGGAACAAAGTTTATCTACCTCTTCCATACAATGGTTCCACAAGTTTACACTTGAGAAACCAGCTTTGTAAATTTATCAGAGAATTCTATCCCAAGCGCAATCCAGTATGACTCCTCCAAATTTATTTGGTCGGGGCACATAAATACACTAAAATTAAACAAAAATTCTTTTTGGATTTTGGATTTTGGATTTTCAGGTAGCAATCTTTATCTTTTATTTTAGTCTTAGGAATTGAATTTAGCGCATCGAATAAATGTCCACCTCGAATAAACTCATTAATTTAGTAAAAGGCGACAGTCAGCAATGGAACAGTTGTCATCTGGTCAGCAATGAGCAAAGGCCACGAAGAAAAGAATGACTAATGCGTCTTAAAGGATCGGGTTTCCTTTAAAATGAATTCCTAATAACGGAACAGACTTTTAATTACCATATTTCATTTGGAGCGTTCAAGGACTGGTATGAAGGCCTTCATTATGCATAATTTAAAACGTACTTATGAATATTTAATTTCAAAGACGATGAAAAGAAAGATTTATAATGCTACTTTTCTATGCGGTTTAGGGTTAAATAAATTATTTAAATGAAATCCGACTTAATCTTAATCACCCGAAGCAGATTCTCGAACGAGCCAGAATAATTTTAACGTTTGTTTCATTGTTGTGAAGTGCAAATTCACTCGATTAAAAAAGAGAGAGAGAGAGAGAGAGAGAGAGAGAGAGAGAGAGAGAGAGAGAGAGAGTTACAAGGAGTTACAAGGAAAAGTAGTACCTCAGAAGGCCTTGCGGCCCATACCGAGGAGGTACCAATGGCAACGGGTGCAAAGGAAAAATTCTGTCACCCTCAAATAGTGTGCAAGATTCGATCTAACCTTTTCTTGAACTGATCCACAGAGGAACTGTTCACAACTTCTGAAGGTAGCCTGTTCCACGGGTCACACATCTTATAGGTAAAGTAATTTCCAGCGAAAACAAATTCAGGGCGCGTAAGCGTCGATTGTAGCCCATATGCCTAAAGGAAGGGATTAGCTTTGTGTCCCTCGCCTGGACTCGCTCCAGCCTGTGAATATCTTTCCTGAGGGTGGGCGACCAGAACTGCACAGTATACTCCAAGTGCGGCCGAACCAGGGAATTGTACAGAGAGAGCACAATCTCCTTGTTCCGAAATCAAAATTGCCTCCTCATATAACCCAACAGCTTCTGGGCTTTCTTTTCCACCTCTACGCACTGTTTGGTAAACTTAAGGTCGCTGCTAATTAGCACACCAAAGTCCTTTTCCAAATCAGTGGCCTCGATATTACTCCCCAACATGGAGTAGTCCGACTTGGTAAATGATAAACAACAATGGCCCCAAAACAGAACCCTAAGGAACCCCGCTAGTGACCGAAGCCCAACCCGAGCTAGCCCCTTTAATAACAACCCTCTGCCGCCTATTCTTCAGCCAGTTTCCAATCCAACTACCTACCTCCCCACCGATACCCAGGGCGCGGACTTTGGCCATTAGCCGGCGGTGAGGTACCTAATCAAAGGCTTTCTGAAAGTCGAGATAAATATATCAATCGCCCTACTCTTATCGTACTCACTCCACATGACGTGGAAAAACTCGAGCAGGTTGGTGAGACACGACCTATGCCGTCTAAACCCATGTTGGCAGTCCCCAAGCAGCTTGTAGGAATCCAAATGGTCAACGATCCTATCCGCTATTATCCCCTCTAATAATTTACCTACAACCGAAGTGAGACTAATAGGACGATAGTTCCCTAGACTTTCGTGATCCCCTTTCTTAAAGATAGGGGTTACGTTGGTTTCCCTCCAGTCACCAGGCACCTGGCCCGTCTCCAACGATTTGTTGAAGACTGTAGCCAGGTGGGGAGCCACCTGGTCGCGCACTTCCCGCAAGATTCTGGGGAGGAACTGGTCTGGCCCAGGAGCCTTAAACGCTTTCAGTTTGTCTAATTTATCGGCAACGCCTGTCGCGGTACACCGAACACTATCCAGGCCAGCACCGCCGTGCCTGACGCCCCTGGTAAACACTCCCACAAAGTACTCATTCAGCACATTAGCGATGTCCACGTCGGAGGTCCGCAGCGCGGAGAGAGAGAGAGAGAGAGAATTTGTTCTAATTCTGAGATTAAATTGGCGTTTGATTCTTTTGTAGAACATTTTTTCCTTTTGTAATTTTCCCAAGTTCAACCCATTTTCGTTTATCATTTTTCTTGCGTCTCTCCTCCTTTCTTTCTCTCTCTCTCTCTCTTCAATTGTATACCTTTCTCTCTACAGAAAACAGAAACATTCGCAGCGTCTATAAAGGAAAAACGTTTATTTATTAGTTGAGAAAAGGACCTTTGGAGAAGGAATGACATAGGAAAATTCAAAATAAATTTAAAATTCATTTATATTCGCAACTTTCTTACTCTGCATACGTTCACCATCGTTTTACGAAGATAAGAAAAAGCAATCACTAGGACTTCTATTAACTTTGTGCTAAAGTCCAGCCACACCCTCCTAAAGTCCTGCTGATGGCCTCTTAACTCCTTTCTTTGTACATATACGTACGTCCTCTCCTCTCAAAAAAAAAAAAAAGAATTCTTCAAAAAATATACTTAAAAAATTAAAATGGGAAAAAATTTTGAAGAAAAATTATTAGTCATGAAGAAAATGGAAGAAAACTTCTTACACTTTTTAATGAAACTTTCAAGATAAAAAAACTCCATTTCTTTTCGATTTTTTAAAAAATACCCTTGGAAATTGATTCTATATATAAAGAAGTTATTTCAATATTAGGAGAGATTCATTACAAAAGAAAATAAAAAAAAGACGCGATTCAATCATGGTGCAAAAGAAGGCATGAATGAATTGGAAGAGGGTGACCTTAATATATATTCATTCCAATAAAGGGTTCATTCAACTTTGCACATTTGGATACTGCGTCGATTGCCTAACTTTGCAACTGAGTGTTGTTGTTGTGTGTGTGTGTGTGTGTGTGTGTGTGTGTGTGTGTGTTTTCCTAAGAAAATAAGTGTTTGTTGCTTTATGGGAAGCAATTTTATCTGCATTGCAGGATAATCCATACCATTAACAGTCTCATAAATAAAAAGTCACATGCGACAAACTTTTACATTTACGCCAAAGTAAAGGTTAATCTCCTACATGAAATATGTTACAGACATTTCACTTATGTGTTACGTACAGTCTTATTTAACCTTAGAAAGTCAGCGTGGCCTATTGCGATAAAAATACATTTGTTTTTCTGGAAATAATGTCTTTTATTAACACGCAAGTTAATTTTTATTACTGTTCGGGAACAATAAATTCTTTAATTCAACCAATTCAACCTATAAATGTAATTTTCATTATAGGATTACGTAAACCCCACACTAGCCTCTATGTGTGCGTCCCACAATGGCCTTCTAGGGTTAACTATATTAGAGGCTAAGGTAATAAAATTAAAATGAATGTTTATATGTAGTTCTATCTATTCTTCACACAAATCCTTATTTCATACACGATTTTATAGGAAGAAAAAGCTAATTTTAAATGTTCTGTAAAAGATCGATTTTTATTTCATTTTTGTTTCAAGCCAACTATTTACACATGAATTAAACTTTATATAAAGAGATTAAGTTCTATATTTCCAGATTATATATATATATATATATATATATATATATATATATATATATATATATATATATATACAGTGGAACCTCGCTTAACGAGCATAATTCGTTCCCGAATTGTGCTCGTTATGCAAAATGCTCGTTAAGCAAGGCAATTTTTTCCATAGGAATCAATGTAAAATATGATAATGCGTTCCATGCTTAAAAAATACTTAAAAAATATTTATAATGATATTTAAAGGCGTTTTTTAAATTATTATTGCATGAAATGAAAAGATTATTAATAAAAATTAACTCAAAAGAGAATGTAAATAATTAGTAAACGGTGAAATTTATAAATAACTTACGAAGAGAGAAGGTGCTCCTGACGCACGCAAAGGAAATGAAGAGACAGGGGAGGAGGAGAGGGTTATTGAGGGGAAGGAGGAGAATCGTCTTCGTTCAATGCAATAACATTCTCGACGAGCTCACAGTCACTAGCTTTAAATTTTTTAGAGGCACTTTCACTTTCTTTTGGATCCTTTTTCACGAGGAAACTGTCTAGAGACATTTGTTTTTGTCTACGCTTTAAATTTTGACGAAATATTTTGCTCGTTAAGCAAAGTGTCACTCGTTATGCAAGGTAATTTTCCCCCATTCTTTTGGCTCGTTATACGAATTTCTCGTTATACGAGGCACTCGTTAAGCGAGGTTCCACTGTATATATATATATATATATACAACGGGTGACTACAAATGATCTTCCCGATTTTAAACATTTGTTATGAAAAAACTAACAAAGCTACAACAAAAAGCAAGATATACAAATAAAGAATATTTCGGGGAATTTTTATTTGTAATATTGAACACGTCAGAGAAGATAGCCCTAAAATTAATGTGTTTTGTGCTCTGACTGCTGAGAAAGTGTACGGTCTATTCTTCTTTGCTGAACAAACAATTAACGGTATCATTTACCGCGATGTGCTACAGCTGTGGCTGATGCCCCAGCTTCTAGAGGACAAAGCTGATGTGTAGTTTCAGCAGGATGGTGCGCCACCCCATTTTCACAATGAGGTTACAACATTCCTGAATGAGCAATTACCTGATCGTTGGATCGGGCGTGGGGAGCCCATTCCTTGGCCGGCTCGTTCTCCCGGTCTAACGCATCTTGACTTCTTCCTCTGGGGCTATGTCAAAAATGAAGTTTTTGTTCCACCAATTGCAACAACTTTGGAACATTTGAAGGAAATGATACGTGAGGCTGTTAGAAAAGTTCAGTGTGATATGTTACAGAATGTATAGAGGGAAACAGAATACCGCTTTAATGTCTGCAGAGCCACAAAAGGAGCTCATATTGAACTTCAATAGCTTGTATATTTGTAAATCTTGGCTTTTAGCTGTAGCTTTGTTAGTTTTTTCATAATAAATGTTTAAAATCGGGATTATTTGTAATCACCCGGTGTGTGTATATATATACATATACTGTATATTAGGGCGGCTCGTTTTTACACTTTTTTCGATATTTGATTGGGGGTAGTGCGGAAAAGTTGCGATTTGGAGAGAAAATAAAGTGTGTAAAATTTTTTTGATCTACGTCAATACCTTCCGGTGGCGGCGAGTCCTTAAAAATCGAAAAATAGGCCTAAAAACACAAACATTTTATATAATTTTTATATAATGTTCATTGTTCAATGACTGCTATTAATTTATTCAAGCCTATAATAGTGTTCTCAGGGTTGTTTGCACAGAAATATACCGGAATTAACATTTGTATAACATCTTGTTAAAACTTGCTTTAAATCAATATTTTGGATATTTTAACGGCTAAGACGCCACCGGAAGTTATTAACAGATTGTGCTGAATTTTTTATTGTTTATTTTGTAAGTCTTTAAAACCATTTTCCAATCTACCCCGTTAGGCCTATTTTTCAATTTTTAAGGACTCGCCGCCACCGGAAGGTATTGACGTAGATCAAAAAAATTTTACACACTTTATTTTCTCTCCAAATCGCAACTTTTCCGCACTACCCCCAATCAAATATCGAAAAAAGTGTAAAAACGAGCCGCCCTACTGTATATATATATATATATATATATATATATATATATATATATATATATATATATAACCTCGTTAACTTCGTTTGGGTTCCGTGCGTCGGTCTCTCTTCACACGAAGGTCAAGCTGGTGGCCCCGCATCTAGGTCTGGCTTGGTGGAGGAGCGAGTAGCTTTTTTGCGCTCTCCACCGCACATAGCCAGGTACACTCGGCTCATCTAGTACCGTCCTGAGCCAGGCATCTAGTCTTCTCTTGAAGACTTCAACTTTGACCCCTGTAACGTTTCTGAGGTCCTTTGGAAGCTGGTTAAAAAGTCTTGGCCCCCTGACAACCAAGCTATTTTCCTTCAGTGTTGAGGAAGTCCCTTGTTCAGCCTTTAATTTGGGAACGCTACACATTCTGCCTTTCCTCTTTTCCAGCGTTGTTTGGATGGTAATTGGGTTTAGTTTTAGGTTTGGTACCAGTTTTTCGATCATTTTCCATATGTACATTATAGTGTACCTGTCTCTTCTTCTCTCCAGGGAGTACAGATTTAGTTTACATAGTCTTTCCCAATAGTTGAGTTCTTTGCAGCCATCAATCTTGGCTGTGAAATGTCTCTGCGTTTCTTCTAGTTTATTAATTTCTTCCTTTTTATATGGGAACGTCAAAACTGAGCAGTATTCAAGTTTTGGTAGGATCAGTGTTCTCAGCAGGGGAATCATTACTATCTTGTCCCTTCTTTTGAACGTTCTTAGTATCTGTCCCGCGACTCTTTTTACTTTCTTTATTGCTATCTGATTTTGTGTCTCGAATTTGGCATCATTGGTCATTATTACCCCCAAGTCGACCGCTTTCGTGCTTCTCTGAATTTCCTGTCTATCTGGAACATAATATGCAATCTAAGTAACTCATTTCTACCATATCTCAAGAGCTGAAATTTCTCGGTGTTAAATGTCATATTGTTGTCTTCTGATCATGTGTATATTTTGTTCGTGTCCCTCTGCAAAGCCTCCACTTCATTTGCATCGCGATTTTTCTGTGATCTTGTATCGTCCGCAAAGGATGTTACTATAATGTTGCTGTTTACTCCACTGTCAATGTCTGTTAGCATGATAATGAGCAGAAGTGGGGCCAGCACTGTACCTTGTGGTACTGAGCTGCGTACTTCTGATTCTGATGATGATACACCTTGAATTTTGACCACCTGTAGTCGTTCTCTGAGGAAGTCGTAGATCCATTTACCCACTTTGCCTGTTATTCCCATATGTTTCATTTTATGTGCTATTGTACCATGATCGCATTTGTCGAAAGCTTTAGCAAAATCCGTATATATGACAGCATAGTTTTCATTGCATTCAAGTGCATCTAGGATATTGTTATAATGCTCTATAAGTTGTGATAGGCAAGATCTTACTGATCAGAATCCGTGCTGATTTTCGCTTAATCTTTCCAGTGTCTTCAAAAAGTCATAGACTTTCTCTCTGACTATTTTTTCAAATATTTTGGTGAGGTGGGACGTCAATGACACTGGTCTATAGTTCTTTGCTTAAGATCTATCTCCTCTTTTATACAGTATATAGGGACAATGTTTGCTCTTTTCAAGATGCTCGGTATTTCCCCAGTGTCTCGAGATCTTCTCCACATCCAGTATAATAATGTAGTTATTTCATTTTTACGGTTTTTAATTAATAGTGCATTCCATTTGTCCGGACCTGCAGCTGAATGTGATTTCATTTGTCCTATAGCTCTCGATACATCTTCTGGGGTAAAATAAAAATCTGTTATACGTTCTCCTTGTAATTTCTCTTCGAAGAATGCATCTATGTCAGGTATCGCTTTATCACTTTTTGGGGTACTGAAGACCGATTCATACTGGGCTCTCAGTGTTTCAGATCGTCTTTTAGATCGTCTGTTAATTCATTATTTCCTTTCATTAAGGGCCCGATAGTAGGCGCGTTTTTGTTTTCCTTTTCGTATAGCTGTAGAAGTATTTTGGATTTTCCTTTATTGTTTCTACCGCCTTTTCCTCTTCCCTCTCTGTATGGCCTTTATTCAGGGTTTGTATTTCCCTATCGATACTCTCCAGTTTTTCTTGTATTACTTTCCTGTTCTTTTGCGGAATATTCTTCTCTTTTGCCTCTCTAGCCAGTTCTTCTTTCCTTTTGGCTGTGCTTTCGGAGCATATTTTTTCCAAAATTCTCAGCGTTTTCTCTTCCAAGGTTGGTAGCATTTCCTCAGTTGTTTTATTCTCTAAAACTGTTCTCCACTCTATTTGGGCCATGTGTGAGCTGATTTTTTTTCCCAATTCATGGTCTTGGAGTGTAAGTTAAAAGCCCTAAATTTGCTTCTTCCTTCCGTATGTGTATTGTCTTTTAAAGTCATCGCCATATTTGTTGATAACTCGATTATGTTGTGGTCTGAGATAATAGTTGGGGTTATTTTTATATCGGCAATCAAGTTCGTGTTATTTATTATTTTTCCTGGTATTTTCTGTTATCTCCTATGTCAGCATAAACTCGTTTGTGAGAGCCATTAGCATTTTTGCTTGCTCCTGGTCCTCTCTTGTACTCCCCTTATCTTGCTGTATAAATATATTTCTCCCAACCTTTTTGGATTTTATAAATGAGAAATTAAAATCGTTGCAGATTATTATATTAGGGGATGGAGAGTTTAGGAACTATATTAGGATTCTGATGTCATCAATGACATCCGAAAATTTTTCATTTGGAGAGTTCGGAGGTCTATAGCTGACTACCAGTATCACATTTAGTTTCTCTATTTTTACTGCAAGGGTTTCCACGAAGCTGTTGGATTTACTTATTACCGTCTCTGTCATATGCCTCTCATGTATCCATCGATATGCAATCCTTTCTTATCGATACAGTGTTCGCAGTTATCGCAGTTTCCTTGGCAATCTTTAAGATGTGTTTCTGTGAGAATGCGATGTCCGCCCTTTTTCGTCCATAAAACCTTTCAGGTACGAGACTTTGTTTAGTGAATTGTTCGGTTTTATTCCTTAAATATTTGCCAGGACAATGTTTATGTTCTTTTTTTTGCATCGCCCCTTGTGCATTTTAAATTTGTTGTCCTTTGGTATCGCGTGTTTTATAGCTTTGTGTTCCTCCGAGATGGATCCGTTCCTGCCTACCTGTTCTGGTAGCTTTTTGCCATAAAGCAGTCCGGCTCAAGGGTTTCCAGCTGTGTCAGCTGCATGTGCTTAGCAGCTGTATTTCGTCCGAGATGTTGAAAACATTTTGTGTGCTATTTGTGTGTTGTTTGCTATTTGGGTACATATTTTTTTTTTTCTCACAGTCCTCCTGTTGTCATTTGAAACTTGTCCTTTGAACTTGTCGGGAGATGATGGTAGTAGCATTTTCTCCCGTACTGGCAAGTTCCATATGTCGCGTAGGTCTTGCAAATGTCCGGATGGTAGAATTTGCATTTTCCACCAAATTTGCAGTGACCATATATATATATATATATATATATATATATATATATATATATATATATTACTTACTTTGTGTTACTTTGTGTGGGGTCGAACGACGGTTCAGGATCGACCTGCGGTCGACCCCTCTGCAGCATCCCGCCTCATTTGCGGGATTTGGTGAAGGAGGGAATTGCTGTCTGATCTCCTGCCTCGTAGCCACGCATGGCTGGTCAGGGACTTTGCACAGGAATCTGTTCAGCTGGTTCATGAAGTTATTGAGGTGTGCCTATAATGTGTATATATATAATATATATATATATATATATATATTATATATATATATATATATATGTGTATATATATATATATATATACAGTCTCTCTCTCTCTCTCATATATATATATATATATATATATTATATATATATATTATATATATATATAACTGATATATAATATATATATATATATATATATATATATATATATACAGTATATATATATATATATATTTCATTTGTTCGTTCTCCCTCCTTATCTTGTGCGGAACGCTCTTCTACACAAGCGTCGTTCTTTACATTAATTATACTGTGTGTTGTTTGCAGTTAAAACATATATATATATATATATAGTGGGCCTAGTTTTAGCCGTTTAAGGTGATAATGATTAATTTAATGCTAGTGATTAATTGATGCAATGATTGAGTATTAATGACAGGCTGGGTTAATAATTTATGATGTCTTACAGTATCACCGGTTGAAGGTGGCTAATGGAGTAGGCCTACTATAATATTTATGAGTGATACGAATTACTTCGAGGTCACCAGCTTGGATTACACCCAAGCAAATATTGTTAAGGTTATAAAATAACACCCTATTGTTTTGTATTTGATTGAGAAAATAAATCAGTTACTTGTTCACAGTGAATAACAAATGATAAACAATGATTAGAGTGCCTAACAATTCTATAACGACATTTGTATTAGGGAAAAGTCTGACTAAGGATTAGTAAATAAAAGGGATTACACAGATCAATTGTTAAGAAATATGCTCGTTTATGAGAGGCTAATGGTATACAAAAAATGGGGCACAGCATGAAATATGAAACTTAGTGATTACAGAAATTATGCATGTGCGTTATAATACAACAAATAGATTATGTAACACGCTGATTATGAAGGCTAAAGGTTATGCATGAATGAACATTGAATGGGCCTAGTAATGACACAGAATGCACGTGCGTTTAGTACACTGAACAGAATGCGTAACACACTGATTAAATAGGCTAGATGTTAGGCATGAATGAACATGGAATATATAATGCAACCAAATGATAATGGAAATTAGTGACGTGCGTTATGGTGCTCTTTAGATCACGTATTACACTGCTTATGTAGGCCAGAGTTACGCAGTAATGGACTACTAAACAAGATGCTGGGGCCTAATGATAATTGGGAGAAATACAATGAATGATTACACGAATATCATTTATGTAAAAGCAATTATATGATGCTAAGTGATTACGCATAAATGGAACATAGAAACAAGATGTTGTGGCCTAATGATAATTGGAAGGGATGTACTAAGTGCTACACCGTAAATGAATTAGGCCTTCAGTAAGAGAATACTTAAATCTATCACATAAAATAAACGGATGTAAAGTATTTATATGACTGAACACAATAACAGATGATGCGCGGAGTTGGGGTACTGGAATGACACTTGAATTATGAACTAGGCCTACTGCGTTTTAACGATAGTCAGTTTGACCGAATTATGAAACACTGCGTTTATAGCCTACTCTCCTGCGGTTTACTGGGTAGGCTTTAAGTTATTGTTTTTAAGCAAAGAGACAAGGCTTACCAGTAAGATAAGGATACCTCTAGGTTGACGCGTCGCTTGGAGGCTGGCCTGTTGAAATAATAGGCTCGAAGTGTTGACCGTCCTATTGAAACGATTTGACTGAGCGCTTGTCGCTTTGTTGATTAGGCCTCTTGAGATGGAGAAGACGTTTGAATGTGATCTTGCAGACGTAGGCCCGGGTGTTGTTGCCTCTTGAGATGCAGGATGGTCTGAAAGTGATCGGGCCTAATGGATTCTCGTTGACGGCCGTTTTTCGGGAAGAGGTGAAAACTGACCAGATGTGAAGTGATTTGGGTTCGTAGCTTCGCCGTCGAGTCACGTAATGTGTCCACCTTGATGATGTCTTCTCGTAGCGTTGAGCTTCGCCGGTGCTCTCGAGGATGACTCTTGACCAGTTGAGGTGTGGTGAAAGAGGCCAATGAAAACGCATACAGCGGGAAAGACTTAGCTTACTTCGAGTGATGATGATGCGTTCTTGGGTGAAGTGTCGAAGTGGGCCTTGAAAGGAGCCGGCTAAAGCTGACGCTGTGACGACGTGAAGGATGAACTTACGAGATGATCGCACGAAAAGGAGTAGGGTGAAATATGAGCTGACTGCGCCTTATATGACCTTAGGAACATTCGAGTCCCACGGTTAGAGGCTAGCGTCATTGTTTTTCTTTTATTGCTTGAAATCGCGTCTTCTGAGCATTTTTTATTCTTCGACACAACGTGTGTCTTAAGAATGTTTGAGAAAGTGGCGGTGAAAAGAATTCCTATGGCTGTTCTTTGTCTGTTTTCTGTCTGTAGTTGTCTGTTCCGCTACACACACACACACACACACATATATATACCTTACCTTACAACCTTACAAAGGTTCCACGTGATGATTTCTCATTTCGCGAAGGTCAAGCGTGTCGCCCCTCCTCTCGAGTTGGCCTGGTGAAGTAGTGAGTTGGATTCTTGCGCTCTCCACCTCACATAGCCAGGTACGCCCGGCTCATCGGGGATTGTTCTGAGCCAGGCGTCAAGTCTTCTTTTGAAGATTTCCACTGCAACTCCCTTCGTGTTTCTTAGGTCTTTGGGCAGCTGATTAAATAGTTTTGGTCCTCTCACTACACAACTATTTTCTTTCAGGGTTAAGGATGTTCCCTGTCTCGCCTTCAATTTGGGAATACGACACAGTCTACCGTTTCTACCTTCCACCGTTGTTTGGGGAGTTATGGGATTCAGAGTAAGATTAGGGACTAGTTTCTCCATTATTTTCCAAGTGTAAATAATGGTGTATCTCTCTCTTCTCCTTTCCAGTGAATATAGGTTTAGTTCTCGTAACCTTTCCCAGTAATTTAGTTCTTTGCACCCATTGATCTTGGCTGTGAAACTTCTTTGAATCCCCTCCAGCTGTCTAATGTCTTCTTTTTTATATGGGGATGTTAGGACCGAGCAGTATTCCAGTTTAGGTATTATCAGGGTTTTCAGTAGGGGGATCATTACATTCCTATCCCTTCGTTTAAAAGTTCTCAATATCAGACCCGTTATTCTCTTTGCTCTGTTTACTGCTATCTTATTTTGTGTTTCAAATTTCGCATCATCTGTCATTACAACTCCTAAATCTTTTGCTCTGGAATTTCTCTGGACTTCCTGTCCATTTGGGGTATAATATTCCATGGACTTTAGGTCTTCTCTTTTTCCGTACCGTAATAGCTGAAATTTCTCGGTGTTAAACTTCATATTGTTGTCTTCCGTCCACTTGTAAATTTTGTTTATGTCGGTTTGTAGAGATCCTATGTCTTCTGGTTTTCGTATTTTTCTACTGATCTTTGTGTCATCTGCAAAGGATGTTACTGTGCTGTCTCTGGTAACGTCCTCATCTATGTCAGTTAGCATGATTATGAAGAGTAGTGGAGCTAATACCGTTCCTTGTGGTACTGAGCTGAGGACCTCTGATTCTGATGAAGATACTCCTTGTACTGTAACGACTTGCCTCCGCTCACTAAGGAAATTATATATCCATTTCCCTACTTTTCCTGTTATTCCCATATATTTCAGTTTATGTATTATGATTCCATGGTCACACTTGTCGAACGCTTTAGCAAAGTCTGTGTATAGTACATCATAGTTTTCATTACTTTCAAGTGAATCCATAATGTTGTTGTAGTGTTCCATTAGTTGTGACCCTAGGATCCACTCATGGCTGGTCTACCTAACTGTGGTTGTAGTTGTGTATTGCGCATGACCTCCGTGGTGGCGGAGGGGGACCTACAATTTTACGTGGGTTCCGAACCACAAAAACTTTAATTTTACTACCTTAAACTATACCCAATCTATCAACATATGTGTCTAATCGATTTTCAAACATGTTTATAGACGTGCTACTATTTACTTCTACCGGCAAACTATTCCAGCTATTTACTATTCTATGCGTAAAAAAGTTTTTGGCAACTGCTGTCTCGAACCTTCTACTTGTCAACTTACACCCTTATTTCTAGTCCTATTATATTGTGATATTTCGAAAAAGCTCTCTCTATTTACGTTATCGAACCCATTCATAATTTTAAAAACCTGGATTAGATCACCCATTAGCCTCCTAGTCTCGAGTGTAGTCAATTGTAACTTCTTAAGCCTACAGTATCCTCGTACGACTTCGACCTAAGTGACGAAATCATCTTAGTTGCTCGTCTTTGAACTCTTTCGATTTTGTTTATATCTGCACATATGCGGATTCCAAAATTGGATCGCGTACTCTAAATGGGGTTTAACTAATGATTTATAAAGAGGAACAATAATATGGCGCGATTTGTACTCAAAATTCCTAGCTATAAAACCTAGTACTTTGTTCGCCTTATTGATCGCTACTGTACTTTGTTTCGCCACTTTTAAATCACCAGTAACGATAACTCCTAAATCTTTTTCCTGTTCTATGCTTGCCAATTCCTTCCCTGACATACTATACGCAAAATTACCGTTACGCAAACCTATATGTAAAATTTTGCACTTATCGACGTTAAATTTAATTTGCCACGTGACTGACAAATCAACGATTTGTTCAGATCTTCCTGGATTTTACCTCTATCGTCATCATTAACTGCCCTACCACACAACTTCGTATCATCCGCAAACTTTGAAACTGTACTGACTAGGCCGACATCTAATTTGTTAATATATATAAGAAAAAGCAAGGAACCCAATACAGAACCCTGAGGAACGCCGCTCGCTACATTCGCCCAACACGACTCCGCTCCATCAATGACCACCCTCTGTTTCCTACCTCGCAACCACTCTTCTATCCAATTTATTACTACACCCTGATTCCATGAGCCTTAGTTTTTTCAATGGGTCTTTTGTGCGGTACGGTGTCAAAAGCTTTTTGAAAATCTAAATACACAACATCTACTGCACGATAACTATCGTAAACTTCAACCACGCTTTGAAAAAATTCTAAAAGATTAGTTAAGCAAGATTTGTTTCGCCTAAAACCGTGCCGCGTATTTCTAATCAAGTTATGCAATTCCAAGTGTTCGACTATACGATCCCTAATTATTGATTCCAGTAGGTTACCTACAACAGACGTTAAACTGATTGGCCTATAATTTCCCGCCGCACCTTTATCGCCTTTCTTAAATATAGGTGTTACATTTGCTAACTTGAAATTGTCTGGCACAAAATATATATATATATATATATATATATATATATATATATATTTGAAAGGTTGAAAGGTATATATATATATATATATATATATATATATAACCTTTGGTTTGCTTCCGCCCGAATTGTTCATTCTGACGAAGGTCAAACTTTTCATTCCACCTTAGACCTACTGTTTAGCTGGAATCCGAACCACGCCCCACCAGCAGCCCAGCGTCTTAACCACTAGGCTATCCAGGGTACCCTTTTATCTACCAACCACTTTCTTTATTGTGTTGAAGGATGAACAGCTGGTTTTGCTGCGCGCCGGCTGCCGTCACCGGGTCTCGATCCCGGGGCCAGTGGATTGATAGTCAGCGACGCTAACCACTACACCACTGTGTGTGTGTATATATATATATATATATATATATATATCCTACGAGGGCAGGAGAAGATCAGACAGCAATTCCCTCCTTCACCAAATCCCGCAAATGAGGCGGGATGCTGCAGAGGGGTCGACCGCAGGTCGATCCTGAACCGTCATTCAAACTCACCCAAAGTAACCTAAAGTAAAGTGTGTGTATATATTATATATATATATATATACACACATACAGTATATGAAAATTATTTCACGAAAGTAACACGTGAATAATATTTATAATAAAATAACCACGAAGGAAAAAGGAAACACAGAATGGTGCTCAAGCGCTTTCGTCCTGAGGATGTCATTAGACGAAAGCGCTTGAGCATCATTCTGTGTTTCCTTTTTCCTTCGTGGTTATTTTCATCATATACAGTAGCTCTCTCTCTCTCTCTCTCTCTCTCTCTCTCTCTCTCTCTCTCTCTCTATATATATATATATATATATATATATATATATACGTATTTTCTGATACAGATTTTATGTAAAAAAAATTCTTTTGCTGGGGTTGCTTAACCTTTGCAACGTTTCAGGTCATTTGACGGATGGTACATACAGTTTTACGTGGGATTCGAACCACGGGTCGATACATAATCTGGACACAGAGGACGGTCTCCCATCCAACTACTGTACTACTACCCAGATACAATATCGTAATATCGTTTTACATCGCTGATCAACGGGAAGCGGTGTCACGACATAGGCCATGATGTAACCCATGTAAAATAAAAAAGGACTACAACCTGATAGTTTCAAAAGCTACAATTATTTCAGGACGACAACAAACGTTTACATTTCCGACACGTTAGAGTGCGTTCTTTGTTCGAATGATACAATCCACAAAAACCTATTATATGTGTGATGAAGAGAAGCGTTTCAGTCTCATCCAAATCATCAGAAATAAGTTCCAGTTCGACATCTCATTCACCATCATCGTATATTTAGGAAGTATACAAAGAGTTGCAAAGTTACACTAACTATATTTTTCTCTCTCTGCGATGAAACGTTTACAGGTAAATGAGGTTTTGCAATTCTGTTCTCGAAAGTCCAATCGTAATTCTGTTACAGTGCGCACGTCTCTCTTTTGTCAATGTTCGAGACTGTTTTCGGAGGGTTTGTATTTTACATCACTTCAAAGCAGGAGTGAAAAAATCTTTTTCCTTTTAGAATCGAGGAAATTTGAAAGCAACGTTTGCGAATTCATTCCTATCTATTTCCTTTCATTCAGGATTCCAAATAGACGCCACCTAGCAAAGAATACATCAGACGAGTCATTTGAAAATGAAGCTTCGCACTTCGCTCACTAACCAACCAACCAACGTACCTATTTTCCGAACTAACGACCGTATAGATGTTAAAGGATCTCAGTCTGAAGAAGTTGCCAATTCAGTACCTTCTGTTGGACGGACGTAAACCGGAACAACCTGAAGAAGTTGATCTCGCAAACGAGTCTACATGAATACTCAAGATGGAAAACGAGTCGAAAATCCTTCTTATTTGTTTATTTATATTTACCTGACTTACATATCTTATTTATTGTATTTATATTTTAATTTTTTTTTAAAAATTTCAGTGCTTGCAATTACACGACCATACAAGGATCATACACACTTATTAACATTGTCTTATATCAAGTAAGATAAAGAGAAGTATTTATCTGTTTTTATGTCATGACATTTTTTTTTTGGCAATACAGTTCGAAGGACATTAGTTGGAAATTCAACCGTTGGCACCTATTGGTCACAATCACTTCAGAACTATGGAACCCTTACAGCATTTATTTAAAAAGTCCTTCTGTAGCCAAATAATTTACTCTATTCTATACTCCACACACGTTTGGCTTCCCTACAGAACCGCGACATTTTCACACTTTCCCACATATTCAATTCTGTATCGCAACACTCGCCCACTTTTAAAAACGTCATATCTCTAACCAATCTTAATAGAACTTTACCTAACCTAACGTAACTTAACCTAACCTTAATTATATCTCCTTTTTCACGATAAAAGATAGCATTTATAAAGATAATTCACGGTGACACTGCAAATGTCGGGATACGAACGTTCGTGTCGCGACGGACTGTATGTGTATTTTCAAGATCGTCATTCTTCGGTAGGTAAGACACGTACACGATAAGGAATTCACACACACACACACACACACAATTTTTAACTTTGGTATTTTATCACTTCAAATTGATACTCTATTTGTAAAATACAAAATTTTTTTGAATTAATATTTACTGTATAATGACACGATTTTTCCCTTTCACCGCTTTACAATTTTCAAGGGATGATTTTTAATTTGAAACAGACCCCCCACTGTTATCCCCATTATAATAATAGCCAAGTTTTGTTTGTTTGTTTATATGTCTGTCTGTTTGTTGCAGAATTGTGTCACGCTCTGAAGGAATTAGTCCCCATTATAATAATAGCCAAGTTTTGTTTGTTTGTTTATATGTCTGTCTGTTTGTTGCAGAATTGTGTCACGCTCTGAAGGAATTAGATAGGAATAATTAGAAGCTATGAATTATTGTATTACGGGCGGCAATGTGAAGCTCAAGATTTTCATGACTGTGTTCTTTTCTGTAGTTTAGCAATGGGGGAAGGGTGAGGGTGGGGGAAGGGTGGGGGTGGGGGGAAGGGTGGGGGTGGGAGGAAGGGTGGGGGTGGGGGGAAGGGTGGGGGTGGGCGGAAGGGTGAGGCAGGGGGGAAGGGTGGTGGTGGGGGTAATGGGGGATGGGTGTGGTAATGGGGAGGGGTGGGGGTAATGGGGAGGGGTGGAGGTAATGGGGGAGTGGGTTAGCCCCCAAGTTGTATGAATGGGGGTGAGGAGGTTTTGGGAGATACCAGATTCAGAAATGTTGACACAATGTGAAGCTCAAAATTTTCACGGCTGGGTTCTTTTTTTGTAGTTTAGCCTGTCTAACCGTCAGCGAAGCGACGGGAATAATAATAAATATATTTTATAATGATCCTATCCTTTTTTATACTAACAGTGTTCAAGGTATCATTCCTGACTTAATAAGCTTGCTCTTCTCCTACGTTGTCGTTCTCTTGCCAATCGTCTTCTTATTTCTGCAGCAGTCTCCATTTTCGTGGTTCATATATATTTTGCCGTCATTCTTGACGGCACGGGTACACTAGTATATATATATATATATAATATATTATATAATAAAATTAATGTATTTGAAGTTTGAAGTGGAGCTTATGCCGTGCATGAAAATGAGTAATAGGGAAGAGAAGGTAGTGATTTATGGTCGTGGTTAAGGAGATATAAATCTATAAATAAGATCTATTACTCATTCTCAACCGTTGGGATAAAGATCTTCAAGGACGAGGGTTCGAACCTGCTTTTGTCTAGGGATGAGAGGAATGCCAATAGCTATGACGTCATGAGCTAATAATAATATACAATATATAAAGAATATAAATACCATGGGTGTGTATATCGAGTGGGCAAAAAAAAGGGAGACCTCGAACGTTTCCTGTAAAATCAAAAGTTATGGTCAGATTTCAATATTTTTTCCACACTCCACAACTAAGTAAATTTCCTATACAGTGACCGGATTTCAAAGAAAACTAGTGAAAATTAAGGATTTATTGAACATTTCTTTATGCCACTGGAAATTCTCCATTTATACTACTATAGGGTGTGTCAGTTTTAGTAAAGTCAACAATTCAAAAACTACTAATGCTCAAATGATGTCATATTATCTAGCAAACTTAGAAATATCTTTAGTGTTGTTTAAAAAAGCCATTTACCTACTTATATTTGACCATAAAGGTTTGAAATATAACCTAAATATGACTGTAGCATCGTATATGAATGTGCCATTGATATGTGTGGTCAACTTTGGTTATTTTTGGTGTGCAGTATGGTTTTTAAGTTTCACACAGTCACAAATGCTGGAGTTTTGATTGTGAATGCGTGTGTTTTCCCTCCTTTTTGACAATTTTGATTACTTCGTAATGTAAATATTGTGTAATTCAAATTATTCGAAATGTTATGTGTGACCCAAACTTTCTGTATATTTTGATATGATAGATATATGAAATTGTCATTACTTTGAATAATTAAGTCTTGTACCCATAACACAACCTTTTATCTGAGCTTATAGGAAGATATTAAGAATTTCAATTAACTTAATTTTATGTAATCATAATCAGTAGGCCTATCCAAATTTCAATGACATTTCTTTTGTTCACAGGTCCACAGGATGAGTCAGAAAGAAATCAGAACTCGAAGCAAATCGAGTTGTCACCTAAGTCATTTGGTGGGGACTGGGAGGGAACTCCTCCCTGCTGAGCTGCCCACAGCCAGAGATCTGCTGAGGTATGGTTTGTTGAGGAGAGAGATGAGTAAGGAAGACAGGAGGGATTACCCAGTTAATGACCTGATTAACAACGGCATTGTTCCAGGGCTACTGGCTCAGTGGAGAAAGGCCAACGCTCTATTCACAGGACCTGTAATCAACACTGAGGTCAGGATCAGGGCTAAAGTGAAGGCACTGTGGGATGAGGCAGTGAAGGTGTTCATTGGCAATGTGAAGCTAGAGGTCAAAGATAGGTTCACAATGAAACTGGACAAATTGGTGGACATCCTGACCTGTCACTGTGTGATCAGGAGCTGCAATGAGCTTGCGTGCAACCCTGTCTGCAACAGTGAGGTCAGAGAGAAAAGGTGGGAAGTGTGGGGGCACACCAGATGGGTCTAGCTGATCACCCTGAGACCAGGAGACAGGAAGCAGTGCTGCAGAGACAGGAGCAGAGAAGGAAGGCCGAGGAGAAGAGGAGGAGGAAGGCAGAGGAGTCAGCCATGAAAGAAGAGGAGTTGATGGAGGAGTCACTGCTGGAGATGGAGTTGGAGGAGACTGGAGATATATTGGAGGAGGAAGGGAGGAGAGAGGAGGACGAAGACTTCATACCAGAGGCTGCGACAACTTCTTCCTTGCCTGTGGCTAAGAAGAAATACAACACTGAAGATATCACCAACATAGCTCTGGTTAGCTTGAGACATCACACTGGGCTGAGAGAGACTACAGAGACTGCCACTGCTGCCTGGATTGATGCTGGTCTTATCACAGGGTCTTATCAGCATAGACCAATCATATGGCTACAGAATCATCACTGCCATCAGATCGGGAGAGGTACCTCAGAGTCTAGCTCTCCTGGAGATTGGGCCAGTCTGTCACGGTAGGTGGGTCACCACGGCTCTAAGGTTCCGCAAATTGTGGATTTCCAAACATGGGCTGAAAGGTAGGAACCTGAAGAATCTAAGGATAATTGTGGAATTCATAGTGTAGTATGGCAGGAGATATAGGTTCCCATGCACCCCCCCCTCCTAAAACTAAATTCCAAAATTATTTTTAGCACCCCTAGGACATCTACTTAAAGAATTTTTATGTGGCCAGCGGGAAAAAATGTTCCATGGGGTCCTAATTAGCATATTTCCAAGATGGCTGCCATCCGCATCCATTAAAATGCTAAGTGTCATATGTCAGTAACTAATGAGCCGATTTTGACGATCTTGGTGTCGATATTATGGTTTTCTGAGGTGCTGAATCGATTTCCGAGGTTTCAAAACGATTGGAGGTCAAGGTCACGTGATTCAGGCGAAGGTCAAGGTCATTTTGTTAAAAAATCACTTCATTTTCATTTTCCGACATGCATTATTTTTTACCCAGCTCCCATAGATATGGTGATAGAAGCTTCCTTATTGCTTTAGAAATTTCCCACATTATCCCAACTAATAAATCAATTTTAAAAATTGTGATATAGCGCTTTAATTTTGAGTTATGGTTCAATACTTGACCCCACCCCCTAGGTTTTGGGGTGCTAGGACAACTGCCCCCCGGACAACCGCCCCCGGACAATTGCCCCCCGACAACCGCCCCCCGGACAACTGCCCCCGTAGGACAATCGCCCCCCGGATTATTGCCCCCCATAAGTAAATAAAAATTAAATAGGAATTAAATTTATTAATATTTATAAAAAACAAACCTAACCTAACCTAGCCTAACCTAACCTAACCTAACCTAACCACCAACTATGACTTTCAAAACGACCTTTCAATAAGTATTGCCAACTGTTTAAATATAATTAATTAATCCATAGTATATATGAAATACAATAAGTCTTGCCAACTGTTTAAATAAAATTAAGTAGTTAAACTTCATAATTTTATTATAAATAAGTAAGCAATAATTGGAAATTTTTTTGTTAAATATTGCTAACTTTTTAAATATAATTTTTTTTCGGGCTACAAGCAAAATTAAGCAAGAATTGGCAATAATGTTGTTAAATATTGTTTTAGCTTGCCATTTTTTAAACGTAAATTTAATTTCTATTTAATTTTTATTTACTTATAGGGGCAATAATCCGGGGGGCGATTATCCTACGGGGCAATTGTCCGGGGGGCGGTTGTCGGGGGCAATTGTCCGGGGGGCAGTTGTCCGGACACCAGGTTTTGGATATGGACCGAAAATTATGGAAATCTTAAAATATAGCCAGGGATGCAAACTTAGTCTATATTTATGTTTTTAGGGTCATGAAATCGATTGGTGGTGGTCAGAGCTGGGCAATAAATAAATTGAATGTATTTAAATACTAAATACTAAATACATTTTACGAATGTATTTCGATACTAAATACAAAATACATCAATTGTATTTAAATACATTTGTAAATACATTTTAAATACATACAAATTTTAACATATGCATTCACTAATTCATGAGTAACAACAATATAAAATGAGTAGATAAGTAGATGAGACATAAACGTAAACATAAGACGTAAACATAAACATAAGGCACCTTACGAATTCTCTTTTATTTCACGGTTGCTGCGGATCAAAACCAATCTTTCAAAAGTTTTGTCTGAAAGAGAGTTTCTTTTGGGAGTCAAAGTGATTCCCGCGAATGAGAATATTCGCTCTACCGGTGCCGAAGATGGTAATGTCGTGTTATAGCGGAGGAACAGTCTTTTTATAAGAGGATGTTTTCCCAAACTGTTGATGGTCCGATCGGAATCTTGTAGAAATGCCAATACATTCATGTCTGCAGATGGTGCAATAGAGGACCTCGAAGACGAAGAGTTGTACTGTGCTAGTACAGAACGTGTATTAAACCAGTAAAAGTATTTACATTTTTATATTTTGAGTATTTAAATACATTGTCTTTAAATACTCATTAAAGTATTTAAATACATATTTAAATACATGAAAAACAATGTATTTATAAATACAGTTCTAAATACACAAATGTATTTAAATACGTATTTAAATACTGCCCAGCTCTGGTGGTGGTTTAGAAGCAATTAGAGGTCATGGTCATGCTCGAAAAGCATGAGTCAAGGTCATTTTGTTAAAGAATTGCTTCATTTTTCATTTTCCGACATGCATTATTTTTGACCCAGCTCCATAAATATGGTGATAGAAGCTCACTTATTGCTTTAAAAACTTTTCTTATTATCATATTATTCGTATTATTATATGTATATGTGTATTGATATTTATATGTATACTTCTCTTTTTCTAGATTTATTGGTGAAAGTGCATGCTGCTTCAACAGTGAATGCTTGATTCCGGTGATGGTGTAATGCAGAGACTATAATCATATAACTATATCTGTATAGCGAACTAATACCAGCTTAGCAATTGTGATAGTGGACAGTCAAGCTTAATTAACCATGGTGAAAAAGAAGAGGAAAAGTGAACACAGTTCAGATGCGTCTGAACCCTCTGTGAAACAGAAGTGTATTACCTCCACTTGCGTGTTGCACACCCTCAAGGAACCTGATGATAATCCCTTCACCTGTTTCAGTTCTGTCAAATGTGTGCCGTCAGAGAAGTTGTCATATTTACTTGAGATCCGTGATAGAAGACTGGCTGAGCCATTTGATTCTCCCCATCGTATGAAAGCTGTATGTGATCTGCTGCCAGAAACTCAAGATGGTCTCTATTTGGAGAGAACTGGTTACCACAGGCGCTGTTACCAAGACTTCACAACGCACCTGGATCGATTGAAGAATCCATCTGCTGATGCTTCAACCGCGCCATCAACATCACAGAGGCACCACTCTCCTCGCAAGCAGAAATCTGCAGATGCTCATCCTGACAAATTTCTACCAGATGAATGCATTTTCTATGAGAAGAATGAAATCAAAGTGAATGGCAAGGCTCAGAGGCCAACTCGCAGCTTTACAGCTTAGAAGAAAAAGGAGTCAGGATGGAAGAAAATCGAACCTATGGCAGAAGCTCTCGGAAACAGCCGTCTGTACCGTAAAGTCAAGGTCATGGATCTCTTTGCAGCTGAGGCTCGCTACCATGACTTTTGTTACCACCGCTTCTTTTGTGACTACCACAATCATAAACAGAAGCTGGAGAAGAAGGATGAGTCTGACACGGAGCATGCTCGGAAGACTGCTGCTCACAACGCAGCATACAATGTTGTGAAGGAGCTGCTGATGACCCAGGTCATAGACAACCAACAGGTCCTGCCCCTCAATACTGTTCGTGACCGCTACGTCATTGAGCTCGATGTGCAAGGAGCGCCCAACACCGACTACAGGTCTGTAAAGCTCATGGCAAGGCTTGAGAAGGACGAGGAACTAGGCGAACACCTTCCCTTCTCAAAAGTGGCTCTCAAGGAGTGAGATTGCTTCTCATTCTGGCTAGTATACAGCGCTAGCATCACCCTAGCTGATGCGATAGCATGTGCCTATCAGTTGGGGACAGCCGATCAGTTGAAGGCCCCAGAGGTGCAGGAGCAGTTGGAGGCCTTCACCTGCGCCATGTATGGTCAAGCCCGTGAGAGTTCTGTGAACGTGAACGTGGTGATGAGCAAGCTGCTCAAGAAGATGGTGGGAGAGGACCACACGCTCAACTCCAAGTCGAAGGTTGACATGGTTCGCCTGCCTCCCTGCCAGGACTCGCTCGTCCCTCATGTACAGCGAGTCAACCACCGTGTGGCCTGCTACAGGCGTGCTGCTGAGCCTATCTTCGAGCGCCCCAAACCGTATGACGAGGGTCAAGGGTGGCTGAAGACAGAGGAGGGGGTGCTGGAGCCTGTGTGGTCAATTGGCCCTATCTTGCCCCCATCACTCGTTGACCTGTTGGACACAGATGACGCTGAAAATGATGAGGGCCAACAAGAGTGCGAAGATGCTGAGCCGTATCCAGAGGCTATGGAGATAGATGATGATGATCTCATGGATGCTGAGGATGACTCTTAGACTTTGCTACAATGTCACTTATAATAGATAATACATATAAAATAAATATAAAAGGGCTCAGTTGTCTTTCTATGGTGTATGGTTCAGGAGTTATTATAGTCACAAATTGTCATCACATGCACGGAGGTCAATGCGCTGAGTGTCCCTAATTGACACTTCCTATGACCTTCAAGATGACCTTAACCACATGACGTTGACCTCAAATTGTCTTGTTAGTTGGGATAATATGAAAAGTTTTTAAAGCAATAAGTAAGCTTCTATCATCATATCTATGGGAGCTGGGTCAAAAATAATGCATGTCGGAAAATGAAAAATGAAGCGATTCTTTAACAAAATGATCTTGACTCATGCCTTTCGAGCATGACCATGACCTCTAATTGCTTCTAAACCACCACCAATCGATTTCATACTCTAAAAACATAAATATAGACTCTAAGTTTGCATCTCTGGCTATATTTTCAGATTTCCATAATTTTCGGTCCATATCCAAAACCTAGGGGGTGGGGTCAAGTACTGAGCCATAACTCAAAATTAAAGCGCTATATCACAATTTTTAAAATTGATTTAATAGTTGGGATAATGTGGGAAATTTCTAAAGCAATAAGGAAGCTTCTATCACCATATCTATGGGAGCTGGGTCAAAAATAATGTATGTCGGAAAATGAAAATGAAGCGATTTTTTAACAAAATGACCTTGACCTTCGCCTGAATCACGTGATCTTGACCTCCAATCGTTTTGAAACCTCGGAAATCGATTCAGCACCTCAGAAAATCATAATATCGACACCAAGATCGTCAAAATCGGCTCATTAGTTACTGACATATGACACTTAGCATTTTAATGGATGCGGATGGCAGCCATCTTGGAAATATGCTAATTAGGACCCTGTGGGACATTTTTTCCCGCTGGCCACATAAAAATTCTTTAAGTAGATGTCCTAGGGGTGCTAAAAATCATTTTGGAATTTAGTTTTAGGGAGGGTGCATGGGAACCTATATCTCCTGCCATACTAGTGGGAGTCTACATGCCAAACTGGTTCAACATCAAGTTAAATCACAGCTGGGTGGAGGGTCCCAGGCATGTACTGTGCCAGCTGGAGCTGCTCAGAAGTCAGAAGAAGGAGGTGATAGGAATAGTGATGTCTACACTGAAGAGCTCAGCTTGGTATGCACACTCTGAGGCTGTGCTCCAGGCCATGCTGTGCAGTGAGGAGGAGGAGAGGAGGAAGGCAGTGAAGAGGATACTGGAAATTAGAGGTGAAGGAAATGAGGACACACAGGTATGAGATTGCAGTGTCAGACCCAGGAAGACTCCTGACATCAACCCAGATGCCACCAAACTCTCGAAGCTTATTGACTGGAACTTTGGCGTGACTGAGCCTCCTCTCACTTGCTCCCTCACCACTGCTGCAATCAAGTAGTTTCTGGATAGACCAATGGAAGTTCCTGCATGGCCCTCACACACACAATCAGTAGAGAGGTGTGTAAGGATGACAACTGAAGCAGCACATGTTTACTCACAAAAGAGGAGGGAGGCGTACATCAGTGGCCAGGTGGCCAGCAGGGAGCTCATGTCCAGGAACAAGAGCAAGGCAGACATAGTATCCTTGGCAAAGTTCAAGAAATCTATCTATATTTCTAAGTTTTAATATTGAAATACAATCAAAATGTCTTTAATTGTATGTAATGTATGTAAAATGTAGTTATATACAATAAAAAAAATACTTTTCGTAAACTTCAACTTCAAATATAAGTAGCTAGGAGTGGTCAGATCTGGATTTTAAAGCCACATTTCGATTTAGCACATACAAATGCATCATTTGGTCACTAGTAATCTTTGAAAATCTAAAGATTTCACTTTGTTCCCTAAAATTGACACACCCTATTGAGCCACCCTAGTAGTATGGTGTCAAAAGGTATGAGTGCAGGAGTGTTGCATAATATTACGTAATGTTGCAAGAGTGCCAATGCCCCACCCCCTTTGTTGCAAGAGTGCCAATGCCCCACCCCCTTTGTTGCAAGAGTGCCAACCCCCCCCTTTGTTGCCAGCCCCGAAATGGGACTGCAAGGGGTATGCAACCTGGAGTTATCCCCAAACTGATCCCCCCAAAAGGGAGTGCCAACCTTTGTTGCCAACCCCAAAATGGGATTGCAAGGGGTATGCAACTTGGAGGCGGAGTTCTCCCCCAAGCTGAACCCCAAAAGGGGCAGAAGAGGGGAGCCCCTATGGGGGGGAAGGTGGGGTTGCATCACCCCACAAAGGAACAGAAAGAGATAGAAGTAGAGGAAGAGGAGAGACCCAGAGCTGGGTGTTCACTCGGCTGATTGCCGAGCTCATATGGCATTCTTCACCCGTCCGCCGCCTCTTATAGGGCACTAACCAGCCACTGGCGTAGTCAGCCAGTGCCTAATGAAGCGCTAAGGCACTGGCTTAGTCAGCCAGTGCCTTAGGGCATCATTAGGTAGTGCCTCGGGGTATCATCGTCTCAGAACAATATCAGCCAAAGTGCCTCTGCCACCAAGGTTCAGTCATATAATACACGCCCCGATTTACCAAATAACAATTAATTACTTATTCTGAAACCAAACAAATTATATAATTTTGTACCAGCAGCCAATAAAACGCCGTTACATCATTCTGCTCATGAATAAACGGATATACAACGGAGCATGTATATATGGCCGAACAATAGATTTGAAATTATATATCCATTCAAACCGAGGCAATAAAGATAACTAATTATTTTAAAAGAAATACAATCAATCAATCTGAATTAGATAAATCACCGTTACATCAATACGAAACATGGTATTAACAATATATTAGTACAGGAAAATATATTCGCAATTCGCGCGTTATGAAAAATATGATCGTTTACATATTCGAATATACGTAATAATAATAATAATAATAATTTAATGTCGTTAGCAATATATTATTTTTTAAAAATATAAATAAAGACCTGAAAAAAAATATATATATATATATATATATATATATATATATATATATATATATATACAGAGAGAGAGAGAGAGAGAACGTCACACACACACACACACACACACACACACACACACACACACACCAGGACTTGTTACTCATAGTATCCTAAAAATATAAATTGGTATTTATTCTATTTTAAAACCATTTTAGCCTATCACACAATACGTGGGACGTTTTGGGGCTTTTCAGGGCAGCGATCGTGTACCTTCCACAACAAATGAACCGTATGGTTGGTAAGGTCGCGACACACACACACACACACACACACACACACAATACAACACAGAAAAATAGAGGAAAATATTCTAAAATTGATTTATACCAGAAGGGTACAGAACAATAAAAACTCTGGAACCTTGTAAATATATCTCCTTCGAAAGGTTTAAAACATGATCTTTCAAAGGAAATAAAATTTAAGATGGGCTTATGTCTTAAATTTTGCTTTTCCCCAAGGTGGGGACACAATAGATGCGTATACGTCAATACCGTCCAAACGATGCACGTACAAATTAATTCAGTTTTCCGAAAATTTAAATCAATTGTTAACAATTGTAGAAAAACCTTTCCAATATATATACATGCCACTCCTATTGTGTAAAGGGTCATAAGGTATTGTTCACCCCGCAAAAGGTCACCGGTCCACCTTTCGCCGAATATAATTGTAGTATTGTCAGACAAAGGCTCTTTGTCTGACAATAGAAATATGCTGCAGGTGTCTCTCAACCCAAATCTAAACAAAAAAAACTTTTCGAAAATCCAGCATACTTGAATGAACGGGTTTTCCAACAAAAGGGTATGATGCTCCACCCAGATTTGATGGCGGTTTGCCAATCTCTGCGCGGGATACCTGAGTGATTTCGTTTTCAAGAAGCCTATAGCTAAACACCGCCTACCTTTCGTGGCTCCTCCCATTCATTGCTCGTGAAAAGGGAGCGTTGCTGTCGGATTGGTCGAAAAAGCATTACCCGTAAACCAATAGGCAGTTAAATTACACTTGTGGGTTGATTACATACGCCCCCTATAAATGGGGAGGTTCACCGTTTAGAGCCAGTGTCTCGTCCGATTTATAACAACACACAAGCCATGGATGAAATCTATAACTCTCCCGATCTGTTTTTAGAAGGACACCGCAGTCACGCTGCGTTGGATCTTGTCAGTGTTACAGATGGTGGAAATCTTTTCTCTTCACAGAAAGCTATTGAGATCTGCAACGAAGTGCAAGAGCACGAGGATAATTCAGCTGAAATGTAAGTTATATATATATATATATATATATATATATATATATATATATATATATATAAACACAGAGTAACTGAGTAATTGATATTTAACGAGTAGATAGAGAAGCTTGCATGTTTTCAAGTCCATATTTCATTTAGATTTTATTAAATTCGGTACGTAATAATCTTTGCAGCTTCGCGTCTCGCTTCTATACCCCAGTTCAGTTAACTTGCCGCAGGCCTTTATTTAATGCATATTCCCACATTTAAGTGTATATATATATATATATATATAATTATGTTAGCGGAGTTCTAGAATATTTTCTCATCATTTTCCTACTACGCTAGGAACAGGGTTATTATGCAATAGTTAAATTTTTTAAAATATTGCCTAATTCTCTCATAGATTATCAAAATCACTTTAAAAATGAAGTGTTCGTAAAACAGAGTAACTGAATAGTTGTTATTTAACGAGTAGATAGAGAAGCTTGCATGCTTTCAAGTGCATATTTCATTTAGATTTTATTCAATTAGGTACGTAATAGTCTTTGCAGCTTTGCGTCTCGCTTCTATACCCCAGTTCAGTTAACTTGCCGCAGGCCTTTATTTAATGCATATTCCCACATTTAAATGTGTATATATATGTATATGGTATGTTTTATTTGTGCTTTTCTCATTTTTAATATTTATATGAAATTAGTTTTTTTAAATATTGTCTGATGGCTATGTTTTAAATATAGGAGCAATGCCGAGTTAGAACGTGTAATCGCCACTTTTGACGGAAGGATGGGATCTCACCCCAACTCAGAAGCCGCTGTGTCAGCGCGGGATAGCGAGCGTCAACCCGTGGAGGGGATAATGTAGGTGTTTTGAAACCATATAGATTGTTTTTACATTTCTTTGGGATTTTAACAAATTGCAATAAGGATGTATTGAAAAATGTGCTTATTCATTGCATAATGACTCATATATATATATATATATATATATTTGCCGACATACACACTACTTTTAGCGACAACCAGATTCGTGTATCTATTTTAATTACAGGACCGCCACGGACCCAGTCCATGATATAAACACTTTCGACGAAAGGAGAAGGAGTGCTTTCGCCGAACAGTCCACCCAGCGGAGTAGAGGTTACAGTATTGAATCACAGTCGGCCAAGCGAACGCGAATTTGCAGACGAGTTAATGTAAGTGTTTTGTAAACTATGTAGTATTTTAAAGTAAGTAGATTTTTTCTACAACGTAAATTAGGCACATTGATTTAACTGATACTCGCTAATTGAATTTTTCTCGTTTCTAATATAACCTGACATTCATTCAGTATTAATTAGCCTTATAAGTACCACTACAAGTGCGTTTTGAAAGTAGTTTATGCCTTATTCTCGGTCTATATATACACAACGTTTCAATCAGAATAATTTATAAAAGGCCGCTATAATTGCTAAACATTTTCAATTATTTTCTACATCCTTCATCGTTATTTCCGCATATATATATATATATATATATATATATATACACACGGCGTGTTTATATTTCTTGTACAGCTAGGTTTTTAGAAATATTAAAACTTTTAAGAATTGCAATCGAATTGAAAAATAATTTTCTCTTTATTTTACAGGAGCGAAACGGAGGTAGACGATATTATAAATACTTTTGGAGAAAGGGTGATAAATGAAGTGGTACCCAACAGCGAACCAGATGTCGTGGTATTGGCACAACCGATCAACCGAGTGCGCTGTCATCGCAGAGATTATGTAAGTATTTTTTGAGGATATTAACAAAACGTAACATATTTTCATTTATTAAACATGTACAAAAAGGGGCAGCGCCCAATTCTTAATTGTTACAAATGTATATATAGGTTTACACAATATAGAGCTTACAAATTACAGGGGGTTGCAACATGTGGGAACCTTTTTTTTATCTGTCTGCATACATATTTATCGTTCATATTTGTGTCACACAATCGAATAATTTTAAAAATTCATAAATCCCTTCCCGCGCGACATATGCATGAGAAACAAAATACAATACAAACCACATGTTTCAGTATAAAGCTTGAAGGCGATATGGATTCCAGATAATCTTAGGCACACGTAATCGCGCGATAAAATTTACGATTGTCGAGTCATGCCATGGGGGAAACCGAGTGAATCGAAATAATACATTCTTTCCTTAGTTTTAAAATAGATCGCAAACCGTGAATCCCATCGCCACCCACATTGTCGGTGTTAACAATAACCCCGCACCAGTTCCCCGTACTGGGTACCTTCAATATTTTTTTCGCAACACACCGATAAATTTGGAACGCGCGAAACAGTCACTTTTCATCACTCTCTGGAGTGTATTTGCATCCATTTAAAAATCTGTGCTTATGTTCCTAAATCTGTCTACTTCTATTAGGGCCTGCTTCTCGAGATATATTAGTACACTAATAGGCGCGTCTGTAGGCTTGGCGAAATCCAACCGCACTGAAATCGCCCCGGTCTGCTGCGGGTTTAAATGGGTGTTTACGCCGGCAGTCAAGTCAGGCGTAACGTCAAATGAGTAATGTTAAACTGTTCCACAAATTCTTTCTGTGTTAGGCCGATTCCAAGTTCATCACACGCGCCTGTATTATGCGCTAAACTGCTGTATGCTCTCGCGCAGAGCGGGAACACGGCATCTGACGAGTAGTCCATATTCATTGTCCCACCCAGTGCGACGCCATTGATATATAAAGTAATATTTTTAAGCCCAAAATTTTCAAACTTCAAGGCACTCTTTTTATAATCCCCATTCGTCGAAGCGTGGTCTTGCATCCTATTAATATCCTTTTAGGTAGACGCCAAGAGCGATGTTTTCTAGCTGCTTCGATGCCAATCCTGTGGGAATCGTGTACAGTTTGATCTGTACCCTGTTAATTGGGTATTTCACTGTGGCGTGTACCAGTTCTTTCTCAATTTCTATATGTTTCACGGAACTTAGTTTCACTCGGCGTATACGCAAATATGCCTCCATGATGTGTATCACAACAGGTTTCGCGCCTTCTTCTTGGTCAGCTCCCAGATTTATA
Organism: Bathynomus jamesi; assembly: GCA_023014485.1. Classification (NCBI taxonomy): domain Eukaryota; kingdom Metazoa; phylum Arthropoda; class Malacostraca; order Isopoda; family Cirolanidae; genus Bathynomus; species Bathynomus jamesi. The sequence goes on from JAJOZX010002808.1 coordinate 176,390, forward strand.
CAGATCTCAGGGCTCGTGCGGGTAAGCTTCAATTTCATATCCACTCCGTTCATAAGCAACTTCTCCTGGAATGTAAAGTCCGTGTGCAGGCGCCCAAAACATTCATATATCTTTTTTTTAGAATTTTTAAATTTATCCTTTATACTACCCTCATCTTTAGTGTGGTAATACCCCTCGGCGGATAAAAAGGTGTCCTTCGCTTCTTTTGAAAAGTTGAGGACATTTTCCAGATATGCTCGTAGGTGATAGTACCCCGTGCCTGCTGAGATGTTAGTCTGATTTAAATATACGTCACACTGGCTGAATATGGTGTGCAGAAAGTTTGTTTCGGTATATGCAGCATAATTATCATCATAGTCCGTTCCGTCAGAATGAGCTATGCGAAGTTTAGTATACATGTGCATACTGGGCCTGAACTGGGTATCATGAATTCTATATGGGCACTGGGTGAGCTAATCGTGTTTAAAGGGTTAATTGTAATAAAGTCACTGTGCTCAATAGAAACTTGAGTTGGAGGCATCTCATAGAGGGATAGTTCCGATTTACAGCACTGTGAACTGCAAGGATGAATGAAACGTTCCATGGTGAGTTAGAAACAGTGCCACCTCCCCCGACGAGTATCAGTCAAAGTATGAATCGTGAGTAGCGTCCTCAGTTTATATCAGAAAAATGATCGATCATAGGTTTCATACGCTTAGAACACTTCTTTTTTGGGACCCTTTTACGTTTAATACCACGTGACCCCTTCTTCCTAACAGTTCTCTTCTTCTTTACGCTACGTGCTGGCACCCCCTTCTTCCCTATCAATTCTCTTCTTTCCTCCGCCACGCATTTCTCTCTTCGCATCTTTGATGATTTCATCCCGTGTACGTTTTAAATGTTTTTTAGAGCTTCTTTAGGTTTAGTTCCCGCGAGCATTTCCTCTGCCGCGTTAAAACCTGTTTGTAACGCCTTCCTCCCAAGGTACCTGGCCCCCCTCTTCAGCAGTGGTACAGCTGTGCGCAGTATGGATGAAAAAATGGACCAAAGTCCACTACCACGCTGGTATCTCGCCCCTCGGTATACCATGAATGGTTTTCTGGCCATTATAACTCAGTGCGTCGAAAGTGCAGCTTCACTGTTAAGCTCCCGTCACCGAATGGGAAATTTTTACCCTCTACCGTTCTTATATATATTGAGATATTAGTTATTAGATTAGTTGAGACAATCACATAATGGGGTCTGTCATATGTAATACTCAAACTCCGGCCTCTATGGTTGGGGATGTGTGCAATGCGCAGCAGGCGGGCCTGGGTGTCCCCAACAAATTGGTGCTCCACTATATTGCTATAAATATAGCACATGTCTGGAGGCTCAGGGTCTTCAGCCATTTTCTCCATCTTCAATTGATACATTAAGCTGGACAAGTCATCCGGTGCCTCGTGAAAGGTGTCTCTTTGGAAAGCTGCGCTATATCGCCCCTCAGCCACAATTTTGAACAGTTCTTTATCTTTAATATTTCCACCAAGCGTTGACTTTAGCTTCAATGTGCATGCATGCGCGTTTATGTTTACGACTTCAAAAAGTAAATCGTATGTCAAGTATGACTTTTCAAGACTCTTGTTTAAACCCGCCACAATGTCCATGGCTGTGTCATAATGCCCGACTCCTAACGAAACAATTGCGCTATAGTACTGTTCCTCGCCGCACAGGGTTGACCGTATGTTGTCTAATGTTATGCCTATTTTTTCGCACTCGTCGTTTCTTCTATAGATCAGAAATATGATTTGTTCATTTTCAAGAGTTAAATATTTGGTGGATAACTGAAGTTCACATATCCCCACCTCATACGATTCACGACCCAATTCAATGGGACCATGGAGTTCTGTTACAAAATTGGCTAGTGTGTTGTTAGGATGTACAGACAGGGACGATGAGGACGGGAGCGTGACGTAGAAATGGTTAGGTGACATGTTGCATACTAATTAAGCTTCATGACTGCATCAGCTTTTATATAGGTATTGAAGCTTTCTGGGTAACCTAGCCACTTCACCAGGTACATTTTTCTCTTTCCTGCACCTTTGCTTCCTAAAATTTTCTCAATTTTAAACACGTTTTTTCCTAAATTAAATGTTACTTTCTGAAGTTCCTCGCGGTAAAACCCCCGAGATTTCTTCCCCATTCAAATCTTCAACGTAATACATCATTATCTCGCCTTTAGGCCTCATAGCCCTAACTTTAAAAATCTCGCGTGTCCAGCCTTGCTCAAAACCCTTCGCGAATTTATTTCCCGAACGTGACAGCCTTACATAGTCACTGATTTTGAAACGCGCAGAGTGTGGTGGTGGTGGCACTCCATCTCTTCTCGGCGCTTGCCTCTTTCTAAAACATCGTTAGGCGTTGTACCGATCGTACGGTGGTGTGATCGGTTGTAGGATGAAGCCAGTGAATCGAGAACGTTTATATATCTGTACGTTTTTTATGTGTAAAATAACGGTGCATGCGTTCCTTTATGGTACGTTGAACTCTTTCAGCTAAAGAAGCTTTATGTATAGAATTGGAAGTGTAATAGCTGATATTAAACTCTGACAGCATGTTCTGAAAAGCTCGCCCTATAAATTCTTTCCCATATCCGTACAAAAATAGCCGGAATCCTGTTTTCTTTCAACATCAGTGTTTTGGTCGCTTTAGCGACTGTTTCAGGCGATTTATTTTTCAGGGGAACTAGCCACAGGTATCTAGAGAATACATCTATTATGAATAGGATGTACGGTAGCCATCGTTGTACACTGAATATCTTTGCATGTCTGTTAAATCTGCCTGCCAAATAGAGTCAATCGATGCGGCTGTTGTCTTTGCTGTTTTAAACCTTTTTCTCACCGGTTTATGAAGTGTGTAAGCATCCTGGGCACGCAAAAATCTCTCAACATCCTTTTTCCTTACACCATAAGTACCTCTGTACAGTCTATTAACGCCACATAGGATGCAGGGCTAGAAATGTCATAATAGTGCTTACTTAATACGTTAGCCATTTGCGTATTTTAGAGGCACGTGGATAAGGTTGGGCTTCTACTCTCTTCTTTCTTCTCTTCAGAGGTACGGCAGCTGTTGTGTGCGAAGGTGTACTCAGTTGTGACACGTGTGATGCATGCTCCAAGTCTTTTAACCTATTCAGATTACCTATCAATGTTTTGGGGACATTTATTTGCTGTAGTCTTGCTTTAATATGTCTCCATCCTGTTGGTGAGGGCCTGTCCCACTTTCTCACCAGATCGTGAACAATATCAACGATATTGGACCCTTGTACCCTTGTTCCATCAACAATGACCTCGCCTGTGTCGCCCCACTGTATGACGGGGTCCTCACTCAATAGATTATAAAGACTTAACCCTTTATTCCTCAATGTATGGGGGAGGCTGTTTTTTAGCACATGTTCGATGTGCTGTGTTCCGCTACTCTTTGGTTGCTCAGGCCCTGTGTCGCTATGCTCAGCGCTACTCGAGCTGTGCCTCACGGTGAGCTCTGTAGGATGTTTATAATCTTCGTACTCATGAAGAAATTTCTGCAAAGCCTCTTGATACAAAACCCTTTTCTCATCAGGCGCCTTTTCACTGTTTAATAGGGATAGTAGCTCACTCTCCATTCTTTTAAGCCTACTTTTACGGGGTTCTAGAGCCGCGTCTGGGGTCCTTTGTAATGAAGCATACACCTCGTGCGGGATCACAACCACCTTCTTCATTATATTAATCTAGTCAGTAAAGGCCCCAAAATTGAAAATAAGATGGGGAGGAACGAACCGCCTCTTTGTACAATAATACGCTTTTTCTTACCCACAGTCTGACTTTTATGGGCGAGCGTCTGTATTATGTTCTTGTAACGACGTAAGCGAGCCTTCTGACAGGATTTCATTGGAACATTACATTTTATAACATTGAGGCAGATTTCGCAGATGCACTTTAAAAAGTCAGAGTCGATATTTTTAACAAACATCTGCTGCAACGCCCGAGGCAATCGTTGATAGATTTTTATTAATTCACGGTATTTCTTTAGCCTATTCGTCATTCTGGAATATACACGGTTTCAGGCTCGTTTGGAAATATATTCGTTCTTAGAAGCACCCTAAACGTGTTTCGCGGGTGAAGGTCACAAAGCAAATATCCATAACGTTGCTTTGTGACCTCTTTATAAACCTCCAAAAACTCCTTACGCTGACTCGGGAACATTTGACTGGCTAATATCCCAATTTGTGACACATCTCTACGTTGCGCGAATAAGACTAGATATTGCGTATTTAACGACACATCGCGCATGTATCTATTTTTAAAAAATAGATTCTGATTGATGAAGAACACGCTTATGTTAAGGTGGTGGGAGAATACTGTAAATGTCTCGGCAAACGTTTTATCCATCTCCAACATGAGGTCGTCAATTACGATGACTGTATGTTCATTTCCCTTTAACGAATTAACGTCATAGACCCCCTTGTGGAACAATACATCATCTTGGTACTCGTTGAACACTGATTGGTATGTCGAATAGCACCATATAACTTTATGCACAAATTTTGAGAACATTTCACCCTTTTCTTTAATGATATTAAGCATAAACACCGTTTTACCACACCCTGTCGGTCCAGATATAATACATGTGGACGGGCTCGTGAATCTGAATTTTTCTACAGCATCCATTTCTAACACGTCACACCCCTAAGTGACTCATTTACAGAATATCACAAATAACGAGTTCTGCTCCTTATATTTTGTTTTCTTCTTCCACAGAACCGTGAATGACGACGATGTACAGCCCCCCATCATCGACATCACGGACGAAGCCATTGTCCGTGCATCTACAGTGCCCGTACCCGCCGATGAACCCTCACCTGCGACACGTGTAGCACGTTCAAAGCGGAGACATGATGAAGAGTCCTCCACGTCAGGTATAAAGCGCGCGAAATACGCGCCGGTTGTTAGACAACCAGTAGTAGAACCCCAGCCCTCAACGTCTTACGCTACCAACCCTACATCAGCTTCTTCAGCCCCTTGTACATCCTCCACAGCTCCCACCCGTTCTGTAGAGTCTGCTGTAATAGACCCCCAGCCTCAACGTCTTACGCGGCCAACCCCACATCATCCAATATAGGCGCTTGTCCATCCTCCTCAGCGGTGACTTGTTCTGTTGAGGATGATATAACGTTTGAGTTGGTGCGCTCCGCAACCCCGACCCCAGCCTTGACTAGAAATCGGTATATAGTCAGGGTTGACCCTAGATCCCTGTATAGCAATGGAATTGAGCGCGGGCTACGTCGCGTTGTACTGTAGAGCGCATTGTAGAATTTGACCTTCAGAACCGCGACGAGCGTGAAGTCAGGACGAGTCTGTCTTTCGGTTTCGGCTCAGATGATAACGATGTAGATGATTTTTCGGTGGTAGTGCCATTTAGACGTTTGGCTGCTGAAGATGTAGAATATATATTAGCTCGTATATTGCAGGCCTCCCAAAGTAGTATAGCATTCAATATGGAGAACTTCACGGTAATTATTGACCGTGTATTCCGTGTTGCGGGTCATAGTGCCACACCCTACACTCTTAACTTCAATTCTCAAGTTATTTTTAGAAGGCATATAAACGTCGATATTGGTTGCGGTTTTATAGCAGTAGTCTTAGCCCGTATGTTTACTGTACAAAATACACAGACCACAAAAAATTTGGTTGCCTACGGTCGTGGAGCGTGCCCGTAAACTAGCTGTAGATTGTGAATTTGAATTTGACTGTAATATGGGTCCTGAAGAGCTGAGAAGGGTAGAGCAGAAAATGAATGTCCGTATAGTGGTATTTGGCCTGGATGATCGTCGTGGGACTGTGTATGTTTTTAAAAGGAGTGTGAGAGATCGTACAAGACCCCTACTTACTGTATTTTAGGACTGTCAGGTACTACGTATCTCCCCATCCGTAATATAAGGTGCCTTTACGCGAGTTATGATTAGTGTTGAAAAATAATCGACACTTTACAAACCGGTTTTTAATCGAACTGTTTTTTGAAAACCGGTTTTAACCGGTTATGACCGAAAAGTATAGTAATTTTTAAAAGCCACAATTGAAAGGTACTGACTTTAACTCTTAACAAGCATAGCTTATCGCCTATTTTTTGGTCAAAAGAATGCAAAAATGCAGCATCATATGTATGCATCTGAATAAGAAAATGACAACTTTGACATATTTTATTTTAGCCAAAATAATACATTATTCAAACAATTTAGATTTGAAATAATTTTTTAAAATAAAACATCTATACTTAGAAAGAAATAAACTTCTTTTTGTAAAAAATTATAAAGAATAAAAATAAAATTTCTCTATTTTGGAAAAAACATTGAAATAAAATTTTTTAATAAAAAAAAACTACCTAGAAAACAGAAAATTGACTCTTCGTGTAAGAAAAAATATATAAATTAATTTAGATTTTATCCCTATTTTGGAAATGACATCTTAAGAAACAAAGGGCATTAAGGGTCTTATACTGCGAATAGGGCTTTAGTCGACTGACTCTACACTACAGCCTACATGATGAGAAACTGAAGATCGAGTTGCCAGATAGGCAAAAATTATACTGAAGAGCAGTTGCCAGTTTGTCACAATTTAACTTAATAGGTAATGTATTCGAAGTTATGTTTTGTGCGCTGTAGCGCGTAGCTGCACGTTCGCACAAGTTTGAGCCAAATAAAAGTCAATCGATAAAACCGGTTTTTTCTTTCGGTTTTCGATTTTTAGGGGAATTTTACAAACCGGTTTTCAACACTAGTTATGATAAAAGTCGAAAATATGGGCGACATCATGATTTGTGTAAGGGGTGTCTCGGGTTTGCAGATGATATAGTGAAACATTGTAAAGATTGCCACATGGTGTGTGAACAGTGTAAAAGCCCCAAATGTGAAAGCCGTGTAGTTGAGGCTGAGAAGAGGGACTGTAATGTGTGTAGACGCACATTTTTCAATAACAGCTGTTTTGATCTCCATAAATCGATTGGCACGTGCAGGAAAATGAGAATCTGTGAATGTGGTATGTTTCACACTTTGAATGGCAGCGGAAATTTCAAGCACAAGTGTGACAAAATTCGCTGTTCTACATGCCATGAGAAATATAAGGCGGATGGCGTAAAGCATGTATGTTATATGAAAGACGCCAAGCCTAAAAACAGCCCTTGTATAACTGTATACTACGATATAGAAACATACACGAACGCAGAAACCAAAAGGTAATTCCGCATTTACTTGTGAGCCAAACTATCTGCGATGAGTGTATGGAGATCGAGTGTGATGAGTGCCCCAAATGCAGTAAACGGACAAACGTTTTTAAAACGATTGTTCACGATAGCCCTGTGAAACTATTTGTGTCCTATATTGTCAAGTTAGCCGACAAGTTCAAAAAAATGACGTGTATATTCTTGCCCATAACGGGGCAAAATTTGACACAGTTCCTTTATAAGGAGCTGCTCGAACACGAGTCCTCTGAGATATTTACAGGTGACCCATTGAAAAGAGGCAACAAATTAATACAGATGCAAATAAGAGGTAATGTACAATTTAAAGACAGTTTATTATTCACACCCTGCAAATTAGCAAAGCTACCCAAGGTGATGGGGGGTAGCAGCTGAAGTGTCAAAAGGCTACTTCCCTTACACTTTCCTCACTAGCGAGACTTTAAATTACGTTGGGCTACCTCAACCCAAACATTATTTTAACTATGATTGTATGAGTGTAGATGAACGTGAAGACTTTGATCAATACTACAACAGTTTTAATGAACGTAATCCTTATAATATAGCTGATGAATGTGAGCGTTATTGCGTGAATGATGTACGAGTGCTTAGAGTATGTTTCCAGGCCTTTAGAAGGATGTCCATAGGCCGTTTCAAATGCGATCCGCTGCAAGTCGCAACCACCATCGCGTCATTAAGTTTTACGGTGTTCAAGAATAACTTCATGCCCAAAACCACCTTAGCCATTATTCACAGAAACAACCCCCTGCAGTTACGGCCACAAGGCTATTTACTGGCTCATACACATACAGCAGCAGAGAGGTGTATACATAAAGCACGCCCGCAACACGGGTGAATTACCCATTAAGATTAATGGTCGTGTTATTTGGGTTGATGGGCTAAGTGAAAACCGTGCCACTGGTGAGAAGACTGTGTACTCCTTTAACGGATGCTGGTGGCATGGATGCCCTCGTCCTGAGTGTGGAATCGTCGGGGATATCCACGGTAGATCTCCAGCCGACTGTCTTGCATGGACCCGCACCCGTGATCAACTTATAGGCTCACAGTTCACTCACAAAGTCTTGTGGGAGCATGAATATGACGCACGGATGGAGACAGACGGGGCGTACCGTGAGGAAATAAACACGATCAAGCGTTCAATGGTACTGGAACCTCTCAAATGCGGTGATAGCTTGTTCGGTGGGCGTACAAATCCTTTCAGGCTATACTTTCCACCTACGGAGGGTGTGAAGCTTCACTACTACGATTTCTGTTCTTTATACGCCTACGTGGTGAAGAACAACCCGTACCCCGTGGGCGCTCCTGAGAAACTGGTGGGACCTAACCTGCCCTCCATCAACGGATTTTCAAGAAATTTGAATGATCGCTACTTTGGGCTCTCTTTCGTAGACGTACTCCCCCAACGATTTATGGATGCCGGTCTTACCCGTCGTTCTCGACCACAAGCTCATGTTTCCCCTGTGCGTGAAGTGCGCGGAAGAGAATAACGGCGATTGTGACCATACACCCCACCAGCGTAAGATCAGAGGCGTATATACAAGCCCTGAGCTGGCCTTAGCCGTACGCCATGGGTATAGAATACTGAAGATACATGAGGTGTGGAGGTTTCAGAAGCTACCTAACCTTTTCACACCGTATATAAACGCATTTTTGAAGGATAAGGTTGAGGCATCAGGGTATCCGCGAGTTGATACTGAGGATGAAAAGTCTGCTATATTCAACGTTACCGCGACCACGAAGGTATACAACTTGAACGTGCCCAAATTGCAAAGAATCCTGGCAAGCGCTTTAGTGCAAAGTTGTGTCTAAACAGTCTATAGGGAAAATTTGCACAGAATACTGGCAAGGGGAACGTTCATTTGGCACAAAGCTATAGCGAAGTCTGGGATTATGCCAACGCACCCGATAAAGAGGTCATGGAGATCGTGAATATAGGTAATACTTACATAATAAAGTACAACAACACTGAATTGGCCACAGATACCTCAAGGGTTACAAACATTCCTGTAGCCAGCTTCACAACAGCCTATGCCCGAATCAAACTTTGGGGTCTATTGCATTCTCTTGGGCGGAGAGTATTGTATGCCGATACAGATAGCGTGATATTCACAGCGAGGATTGGTGAATACATGTCTGCTATTGGGTGAGTTCCTCGGCGAGCTCACTGATGAGATCAAGGACGAGTATGGAGACATCGCATACGCCGACTCTTTTGTCTCAACAGGTCCAAAAAATTATCGGGTACGGGTGAGGGTAGGGAATGAAACGAAATATATCGTGAAGGCAAAGGGTATCACGCTTAACCAAGCGAATCGACAGGTCGTTAACTTTGATTCGTTGAAGGATCTAGTACGTTTGGCCGATGATGAGGGAGAACGACCTCCCCAGCTAATTGTAGGCACCCACAGTTTTCGGGCGCAGAAACTGGGGTGTGTGAAGGAACTTAGGGGTACAAATGTGTGCCGTAACACCTATAGGAAACGTTACCAGTTACCTGGTACCTATGATACCGTACCCTTTGGTTACCATAAACTTTGATGGGGCTATTGCTAACTTATTCATCACACGTATTTGTAAGTATATATGTACTGAGAACAATCTTTGATGTGCCTATTGTTAACTTACTTATTGCACGTATTTGCAAATATGTACACCTTCAATAATTTCGTTTATTAAATAAATCGTGCTTCAATTTGTGTTTCACTTTGCGTACGTGCGTATGTACAGCAAAAGTTAAGCCCCGCCCCCTGCAAGACCGGGGACGTGATTCATCCCGTAGCCTGAGCAGGCCTCTGTCCCCGCGTTCTCAGTTGACCTCTGTATACTCTTGAGCTCAGACGTGTATTCTCTCCCGCGTAGAAGAAAATGGCCACCTTTAATATTGCTTGTTCAACGTTTATGAAGTGGTATTCAGTAAAGTGCGTAGATGTAGTGGATACTGAAAAACTCCCTATCCCAGCCTCCTTTGACTCTTTTAAGGAAGCATTGAATCGCGCGAAGGGTCAGGCTATTCAAATACTCTACGGATATTCTGGCGAGGGGATTGTAGGATTTCGCAGTAGAGACGATGTACTGAAGTACAGTATGTTGTAGAACTAAGCTTTATAAAGGCACACGCGCACCGTGTGGTAGAAGAAGCGGCACGCTCAGAAGCTAAACAACAGTTATGGGTAGTGAGCCTTGTGGATGAGTGGTGTGATAAACGATATTATATCATGCTAAACCATGTCGATTACTCATACCCTACGACTGAAAATGTGAATCTCGTTATCATGGACAATTTTAAGTATTAGTATTTTTACCACTACATTAAGATATATATCATGATGAGGTTTGTAGCGAGGTTGTGGCTAAAGGGTTATGTGAGTTTTTAACAGATTTTAGAGATGAGTATCGCCTGTTAAATAAAAAGCCTAAATATGAACATATGTTTCTCTCTAACAGCGCCCCGCAGTGTGAAGATTTTTAGGAGATAAAACATTATAAAATGTGTTTAGCTCGTGAAATTTATCCTGAGGGAAACTGTCTGGTGCGTATTCGGGGGAGTGGTAGTGATGAAACGTTAAAACCGAAATTAATTCTTGTATCGGAAAATTTCTCAAAACACCTACCCAGTATAATGGGGTACAACAATTCATGTTGGGTTAGCGCCGCACAGGTTTCATTAGATTATGGTGCGAATCGCACCTCACGGATCATACGGGTTCGAACAAACCCATTCACGTATCATCAGGGTGAGTCACCCGCCCATCGAACCGCTCCTGACTACCTGCGTGCCTCAAGCGGCTGATAGTCTTCTCAGAGCTTGCTCGGAGTGATTGTGCCGTAGTCATCTCGAGCTGTGTGAATATGATGGAACTCCCTTTTGAGAAGCGTTCTCAACGCCTCGTACGACGTCTCCGTGACGAAGTCGTTGCGTGTGTTCAGGCGGGAAACCGGCACCATTAACTGTGTGCTTGAAACGAACAGTAGACCTGCGAGCAAACGCAACGTTATTTATTTAAATCTTGAGATGCATAAAATCTTCGTGGTAGTTGAGAGGTGGGCTGAGGACCGCTATAAAATACCAGCTGACGTAGTTATAATAAGAGAGGTGATTAGTGAAGCCTCCTCATATACCGTTGTTTGTAAATTGAGTGTAAATAACAATCAACCATGCGTTGATATACGACTGATGTGGAAGAACACAGCTGATAATGGCGTTCTTGTTCCTACACGAAACCGTTTCATCCTCGACAGAATGTTTGAGATCGTTGGATTCCGTAAGCTGAAGCCTATATTAGACACACGTATCTCAGACATGATTTACTTTGATACAATACTTGAATATGCTTACACCGCTCTGCTCGACGGATTTGTTGAATGTAGGAATGAGCAGGGAGAGAACGGACTAGCTCTGGATGCGTATTTAAAAGGCTTAGACTCTTCGAAATATCCCGAGCTTTGGTACAAAACGCTTGAGAGGTACAGAGCTGAGCTCGCCTACACTGTTCACCTTGAAGAACTGTACCTCTATATAGTAGATAGCTGCCGTTACGACTTGGAAGATTATTTCAATTGCTGCTATGCCGGGTGAAGAAGAGTTCACGATTGAAAAGTTCGGTACGTTAAGAAAAAACCCTCGATTGGAAAGGCATGTTTATAAGCTTGTATTTAATGACATAGTTAACGATGACGTTTTTGCGCGTGCTTTTGATTGCGTTCTAGTGGCGCTTAAAGACAATTTACCTGCCGAGTGTAAAGTGGGTACAAAAATAGTGTTGAATGATATGAAAGCCATTTACATCGAATATAAACCGCCGTATCAGTTAAGCGTCAAGGTGATGCTTGTGCGGTTTTGCAGAGTAATGCTGATGTTGATGTAGCATCAATCAGCATTGAATTTACCTTTTTGTACCGTAGAACGTAAAGACAATATAATATTTTTACTGTAATATTTTGCTAATACTACGTTTTGTACGAATATATATAATTAATATAAATATATATTTTTCTAATATTTGGTTAATACTATGCTTTGTACAATTATATATAATTTATATAACTATATTTTTCCTGTACTAATATTTGATAATATAACTTTTGATAATATAACTATATATTTTTCTAATATTTGATTAATACTGTGCTTTGTATGATTATATATTTTCCATGTTTTGTACGACTATATATAATTAATATAAATATATATTTTTCTAATATTTGGTTAATACTATGATTTGCATGATTATATATTCCCCGTTCTATTATTTTATCATATATATATATATATATATATATATATATGTATATATATATATATATATATATATATCCTATTGTATATCCATTAATTAATAAACAGAACGTTGTAATGGTGTTTTATTTATTCCTTGAACACGTTTATATCATTTTCTAAAACAGAGTAATTGAATAGATAGGTAACGAGGCTGAGAGCTCAGCCAACTGTAACATAAGCTTATTTAAAATAAATAACGAATCTGGCAACTCAGCAGCCAACTGGCTGAATAATAATTATATATGGCGTTGTCTGGCAACTCAGCAGCCGACTGACTGAATAATATATAGAAGAAATAAATATTTAATGCTATCTGGCGCTATCTGGCAACTCTGCCAACTGGCTGATTAAACCAACTGGCTGAATAGGTGCACTATAAGAGGCGGCGGACGGCTGAAGAAACCCATATGAGCTCGGCAATCAGCCGAGCAAAGACCCTCCTCTTCCTTTCTCTCTTCCTCTCTTGCTATCTCTTTCTGCTCCTTTGCGGGGTGAGGCGTCCCCTTGCACTCTTGCAATAAAGGGGGTGGGGGTTGGCCCTCTTGCAACAAAGAGGGTGGTGGGATTGGCACTCTTGCAACATTACGTAATATTATGCAACATTTCTGCACTCATACCTTTTGACACCATACTACTTACCCTCACACATGAGAAGTGGACTGTACAAGACCCTTATACAGAGATAGCAACTAAGTGGGGGTAAAAAAACTGTGGAACTGGTACAGCATACCTATTCTCTTAGCTGTTTCACAAAGAGAGTATATGTGAGAAAAGGAAATGTTGTGTACTGATGAAGGTAAGAGGATAGTTGCGTGGAAGATTGTGATGAATAGACAGATGAAGTGGTTGTGCACATGGAAACAGTATCAAAATGATTAATGAATGTTTTACTGTAAGTTAATGACAAGTAGCTACTATAAATACGCCTAACTAATTAGCTATCTAACATTAATAATTGCCTGTTCATAATCTAATTCAACACATTTTTAAGTATTGTTACACAGACATCCCTCTACTTATTAATTATCTCGTACTAAAACTGTGTATACCCCACGGAAGGGGCCGCCAAGCTTCTAGTAGGGCGGAAGAGATGCGCCGTTATACAGGCTTACTAATTAAATGCGCGGGTTCAGAGGGGTGTCGTTAAGGGAGTTGAGGAGTATCCTTATCACCAACTAACTAACTTATTAAATTACTATAAAGCTCAATTACGTCGTTCAAGGCAAAAGAGAAACAGTTAAATAATAACAATTTATCTGGTACATCCTATTGCCCAACTATAATACCAAGAAGTTAAACAAAACAAAACATATACACTATTTTCTAATAAACAACCCTAAACTAAAGAAAAAGTTACAAAGTATTCGTATTTTTAGGGATGTATGCCCGTATTTACTGCACTAGGATAACCTGATAATGCGTTAGGCTCAATGGTGGCCAACCAAAGCCCATGCAGCGTCACCAGGCGAAGCCAAGCTCCAGCTCCGCGATAAAAAGGTCTCTTTAAACAAAAGATCTTCCACTGAAATACGAATAACACCGAGATTCCCTTAACTAAGAATCTGTTAACCACAGGATTTTCGTATTCTAAGCTGAATCAAGTTTCTTAAATTTGTCAGATTAACATTCAGGCTTAAAGAACTTTACAAATGCTTTCGTGTACAAAACAGATGGTCAAATAAATCCATTTAAGTGTTGTCCGCACATAACTTATTTCCTTTAGGTTACCCTAGGCGTTCGGGTGGCTAGGAATGTACTTATAAAACCCTCAATTCATGCACATTCCAAAATGTTAATAAATTAGTTAGCAAAATTACAAAATAAGATACTTACGTATTATCGGGACTACCAAACTGTTTATTATGTATTTTTGCTCTCGTCATTTTCGTTTAAACTAACGAAAATATCACAACTTAACCAACCAATCATCAAGGGCGTACAGTTGACCTAACCTGGCATTCAGTTGACCTAACCGGGCATTCAGTTGACCTAACTGGGCATTCAGTTGACCTAACCGAGCATTCAATTAACCTAACAGGTTAATATTGGTTATTTTACCTAAATATCTTCTGATCTTTTCGTATTAAGAATGCCCGGTTAGGTCAACTGAATGCCCGGTTAGGTCAACTGAATGCCCGGTTAGGTCAACTGTACGCCCTTGATGATTGGTTAGGTTAAGTTGAGATATTTTCGTTAGTTTAAACGAAAATGACAAGAGCAAAAATACATAATAAACAGTTTGGTAGTCCCAATAATACGTAAGTACCCAAAATAATAATTTTCAACGTCCACAGTGCTCAGTGGGTCTTCTAATAATTTTAAACTGTCAACATATCAAAACTTATAATTCCACCAAAAGACCCTGTTGTTGTTGTATTTTTTTGTAATACAAAGTCATTGCCTTCAAAAAATTAAATCAGGCGTTCCCTCAGAATAATAGAATGGCAGCAAATATAGAACACTTCATTCTCAGGGAACCAGACTCCATGACAATTCATAAGCAGAGTTTGTCATGGCACCCAGTCATTTACATGCTGTCAGAAAGTGGTATACCATGTACGAGTTGAAACTCGATTCTGCTTCGTCAATACTTGTCTGACAAGAGCGGTTGCTTGTCAATATGTACAAAAGTGTACAATAGGGTCGAGTGAAAAATATTTTTGTAATATTTTTGTGAAATTTTTGTAATCGTAAGGCTATAATTAAATTGTGCACACTGAACTCAAAGTTTTTAAAAATTGGCAAAATTACTAAAATTTCGCTATTTTTAGTTTTTTTTTTTTTTGGACACGTACTGTGTGAAAGTTTTGTAATTTTGTAATTTAATTTAAAAAACTGAAAATAAAAATGGCGAAATTTTAGTAATTTTGCCAATTTTTAAAAACTTTGAGTTCAGTGTGCACAATTTAATTATAGCCGTACGATTACAAAAATTTCACACAGTACGTTTCACATAAATACGCAATTTTCCCGACCCCAAGCATTTTGAAATTCAAAAAAAAAATTTTTTCACTCCACCCTAGTGTACAATCCTTATGGTGCACAGCATGTTCACTGAAAGTCTGATACGAGGACCGTGGGTCTTAAACTCTGCAGAAGATTAGCCATGAGTACTTATGCTATTGGTAGCCTTCGCAAACGCACACACCAGTATCCTGTGTGACGAAATTTATACAACTGCATTACATCCCTCTAACACAATTATTATGATCTAAACATAGCATATAGTACAACTAACCTAAACCCTACCCAAAACCTTAACATTTATACATAATCTTTGATTAATAAATCTCCACTTAAATGGTTCCTTAACATACTTAAAAATTATTTTACAAAGCAATTAGATATTTTCAAAATATAGCAATGGAATATTATTTCCATCACGTTGTTATACCAAGTTCCATTTCTATTCTGCTACAAACGACTATCTAGACAAACTTAACTTTAAATTCTTAGGTCCTGTGTAATCCTACTTGAAGCCTGAAATTCACAAAATATTACCATGGGTTTTTCCAGAAAATTTTCTCAATGAACTCATTCCCACTCCGGCTTCCTCTTAAGGTTTCATCGTTATCAAAGTTAAAATAATTAAAAGTATTCTTCTAATAATTTAACTTTTCACAACCAAATTAACTCCGTTCAGTATTTTGTTTTCTCCTTCGCCTTCCCTAGTGCTTATATTCTAAAATCTTACCTTGGACCCATGAATGATCTACCGCCTCCCCTAACGACCTGGTTACTGGCCTTCTTGGGCCTATTCCTTCATTAAAAAACTCTAGGTTATCACTCTCTTTATCAAATAGCCCCTTGTTTGAATTTAAATTTTCTGTCTTATTAGTTTCTAAATTCTTCCCATTACCTTTATTTTGGAAATGAAAATCATAATCGAATGGTTTATCCGACTTCTGAGTTGTACTAGCCAAAGTAAAACTTTTGCTTCTTGCTCTCATGCAACTTACACTGAAATCTAATTCTAGGTTTCCTACTGAACTATGAAGATCACTTTCTGAACTAACCTTACGCATACTAAACCGTTGGAATAAACCTTCACTACAAGATTTATCTAAATTAACAGACCTACTCCTATTATTCCTATGAGCTGCATTAAAAACTTTTTCATCCGACCTCTGCACCCCATTCTTTCCTAAGCCACCTACTCTAATTCAAGGGAGATTCTACTCGATGCTTCTACTCCTAAAATATTTAAATCACCGAGTACTCCGTTCTCTACACCAGTAGCACTGGAATTGAGACGAGGGTGACAATCTACGTCCTGTATAACTTTCCCACTGTTACGCTCTCTGATATTGCTACTACTTTTGCATATTGCTAATAATTTTACTTTTGGAAAGTTTTGAATTTTATATACTTGCGTTTATATTCACATTGTTATAGTTAAGTAATTGAATATTAGTGGGTTTTAGCGATTTAGAAGTTTTCATAGCGTGCCGGCTTAATTTAACTTAAACTTGTGACGGTTATAAACTAATTTTAACTGTGCGATGCCGTCGCAGAAAGCGTCGTGTGTTAGGTGTGGGGTAAACCGGTGGTATTCGGATTTTAAAGATTATAACGGCGGTCCTATGGCGATTACCGAGAGATCAGTTTGTTTCTTTTGCGAGTTAAGGGAGGAAATAGTTGACATAAAACGCAGTGTACGTGAGGTAACGGAAAGACTTGCAACGCTTGATGAGGGCAGGGGTAGAGCTACGGTTGACGAAAGCGGAACCAATAATAACGTTGACGACGTTAGTAATTTGAAGGGTGAGGTGCGTAACCTAGTTTCTAGTTTAGGTAGCTTATCGGGAAGGTCGGATAGAGTTGAGGAAGGGGTTAAAGTTGGTCCGAGATTAGTAGATGGGGAGGAATTTAGAGAAGTTAAGGGTGGAGCTAGGCCGCGTACGTTAGGTGATAGGAACCCCCCCTATCGAGGTTTCGAACCCTTTCGCCCATTTGGTAAAGGACGTGAATGAGGGGGAAACTATTTTAATTGGGGACTCTTTAGTGCGCCATATGGGCACAGAGTTCGTTGAATGGCATCCAACCAAGAGGAGGAGGGTCTGTCTCCCAGGGGCCAGGGTTGACAGAGTTAGAGACGAAGTGGATAGGATTGACGTTGCCTCCCGTCACTCGATGTTGGTGACGATGGTAGGAGGCAACGACTCGTATAGGCCCGATACAAGAGTGCCTGACCTTTTGGAGAGATATAGGGGGTTAATTAGGTCGCTAAAGGCGAGGTCAGATAGGTCTTTAGTTCTAGGTATTACCCCTAGGCACGGTTTGGGTCTTAGGATTACATCTAAAACGATATTTTTTAATACTAAATTAGAAGAGATTTGTGCTGAGGAAAATGTACCCTTCGTAAAGCTGTGGTCCGAATTCAGTGATCCTAGCCTTTTTATAAAAGATGGGGTGCATTTTAATGAAATAGGTAATGCTAGGCTAGGTAGGTTAATTGACGATAATGTACGAAAGCTGTATAGGTCGAAGCCTTCTTTAAACGTTGTGGGTCTGGGGAACGCGGGCCCGACGTGAAAAATAGTTTAAAACGCTGGCCCGTGGTGAAAAATAACTTAAACGTCTTTTATTGTAACGCGCATAGTATTAGAAATAAATTAAACGAATTTAAGGCGATAATTTATTCCGGCAACTACGATATAGTTGCTATCACTGAAACGTGGTTAAATACCGTGACTCGGGACTTGTTGGGGGAACTTGATATACCGGGTTTTAAACTCTTTACTAATGATAGGTTACATAGGATTGGTGGCGGCGTTTTGCTGTACATTCGTAATTCCCTTAGGGCTATCGAGGTTGAGATAGATTTTCCGGCAGCAATTAAGCGATATGAGTTGAAGTTAGGGCGCGTAGTATTAGTTTTAATTTTGTTGTTGTTTATAGACCTCCCGTTCAACCCCTCGATACCGATAATAGATTTTACTCACTTTTTGGTAACTTTATTGACAATCGGAATAGTATAATTGGCGGAGACTTTAACTGCCCTAATGTTAATTACGAGACTTTTACTGGTAAAGAGGAGGGTTTGAGATTGATTGAGTTCATGGAAGACAATTTTTTACGACAGATGGTTACTGAACCAACGCGCGGTGACAATATTTTAGATTTGGTGATGACGAACGGCAAAAATATAGTCGAAGGTTTAGAAGTAGGCGAGAGTTTAGGATGTAGTGCTCATCAAATTCTTAGGGATAACTTATTTATGAGTAATGACACAAATTTGGGATCTTTTCCGTTTGACTGCCGCCATTGAAACATAATTAAACTTTTTGTATTTTGTATTTTAACTGAAATGTCTTGATGATACAAAATAAGTTACTTTATAAAAAAGCTTTTCTTAATTTTCCCTTATAATGACATATTTATAAGTTGAACTTCCTTATTTGGATCACCTGAAGGTCAGTGCCCCCAGCCTTCTTTACTTAGCCTTATAAGGCTAACTAACGAAAATATCACGACCTAACCTAACCAATCGTTAGGTCAACTGTACGACCTTGACGATTGGTTAGGTTAGGTCGTGATATTTTTGTTAGTTAGCCTTATAAAGCTAACTAAAAAAGGCTGGAGGCCTGATCTTCAGGTGATCCCCTTATTTTTCTGAGTACACGATTAAAACTTAAAAATTAAGCATGGATCTTGAAAGTAATTAAAATTGTTTATAAGAAACTAAATTTGAAGGGGAAATTAAGAAAAGCTTTTTTATAAAGTAACTTATTTTGTATCATCAAGACATTTCAGTTAAAATACAAAATGTTTAATTATGTTTCAATGGCGGCAGTCAAACGGAAAAGATCCCAAATTTGCATTGGGAGGCGTTTAAAGAAAGTTTTATGAATATTGAAAGGGAGTTTATCCTCGTAGGCCCAAGTGGTGGACTAGGGGAATAGGCGAGTTCATAAACGAGCGTTAACAGGCGTATAGACATAATACGCGCAATGGCACGGCAGTTTGGAATGCTAAGCGTAATTTAGAGATACTTATAGCTGCGGATAGTAAACATAATCCAAAAACGTTTTTTGAATACATCAATAATCGAAAGCCGATAAAAGATAACATAGGCCCTCTAGTGGATGTTAACGGCGCTTTGGCGGGTATTTTCAATAACTTTTTTGCGACAGTTTTTACCATAGAAGACGTAAATAATGTTCCCGACGTGGACGATATCGTTTCATTTAGTAGCGAGACTATTTTGGATGAAATAACTGTTTACGAGGGTGAGGTTGCGCATTATATCGATAGGCTAAAAGTTAGTAAGGCTCCAGGCCCTGACGTCTTTTATCCCAGACATTTGAAAGATTTGAAAGACGTTATCGTAGGCCCCTTAACGAAGATTTTTAATCAGTCACTCGAAACGGGGATTATTCCTGAAGACTTCAAATTAACTAACGTCACGCCCATTTTTAAAAAAGGCGACCGCACAGTAGCTAGCAATTATAGGCCCATTAGCTTAACGTCAATTATCGTAAACTTTTGGAATCCGTAGTTAAGGATCGTATCATCGATCACTTAGAAAGTAGAGATTTCATTAATAGTAGTCAGCATGGGTTTCGACGCCATAGATCTTGTTTAACTAATTTGTTAGAATTTTATAACGAAATAGTGCGCGAATACGATAGGCATAGAGCGGCTGACGTTATTTATTTAGCTTTTAAAAAGGCGTTCGATACAGTTCCGCATAGAAGATTAATTGCGAAGGTTAAAGCGCACGGTATACGCGGTCAGGTAGCTAACTGGTTAGAGGAATGGCTTCGTGCTAGGAGACAGAGGGTCGTTGTTAATGGTAGTGAATCGGGGTGGTTGGATGTAGGTAGCCTTGTCCCACAGGGTTCAGTGTTAGGCCCATTGCTATTCGTAATTTACATTAACGACATAGATGTAGGATTGACTAGTAACGTGTCAAAATTCGGGGACGATTCTAAAATAGGCGGTAAGGTAGTTAACGAGGACGATATAAATAGGCTCCAAGACGATGTAAATAGGATTAAGGAGTGGACGGATAAGTGGCAGATGCAATTTAACGTAGACAAATGTAAAGTTTTACATATAGGTTCTCGTACCAATAATTACACGTACATGATGGATGGTAGAGAGTTAGCGAGCGTTGACGAGGAAGTAGATTTAGGCGTACATGTCTCTAAGGATTTAAAGGTTAGGAACCAGTGCCTGGAGTATTGCGCAAAAGCTAATAGGATGTTAGGCTTCATAGCGCGTAATTTCGAATTTAAATCAAAGGATATTATATTGCCCCTTTACAAGTCCCTAGTCAGGCCTCATTTAGAATATGCCGTTCAGTTTTGGTGCCCGTATTTGCGTGAGGATATTGATAGGTTAGAAAGGGTTCAGCGTCGTGCCACGAAACTAATTCCGTCATTGCGCAACAAGCCTTATGAAGATAGGATTAAAGAGTTAGACTTGCATTCACTTGAAACTAGGAGATTAAGGGGGGAGCTTATTGAAGTTTTCAAAATCGTTAATAACATCGATAACGTAAATTTTGACAAAATGTTCACTTTCGATAATAGCAACACTCGTAATAACGGATTTAAGTTGCGTGGCAGACGTTTCATTACTAATATGGCTAAAAACTTCTTTACGTTTAAAGTAATTGATAAATGGAATAATCTTCCCGCGTCAGTCGTTAACTCTACCAGCGTTAATATGTTTAAGAACCGTTTACGATAATGACGGAGACTTTAACTGCCCTAATGTTAATTACGAGACTTTTACTGGTAAAGAGGAGGGTTTGAGATTGATTGAGTTCATGGAAGACAATTTTTTACGACAGATGGTTACTGAACCAACGCGCGGTGACAATATTTTAGATTTGGTGATGACGAACGGCAAAAATATAGTCGAAGGTTTAGAAGTAGGCGAGAGTTTAGGATGTAGTGCTCATCAAATTCTTAGGGATAACTTATTTATGAGTAATGACACAAATTTGGGATCTTTTCCGTTTGACTGCCGCCATTGAAACATAATTAAACTTTTTGTATTTTGTATTTTAACTGAAATGTCTTGATGATACAAAATAAGTTACTTTATAAAAAAGCTTTTCTTAATTTTCCCTTATAATGACTTATATTTATAAGTTGAACTTCCTTATTTGGATCACCTGAAGGTTAGTGCCCCCAGCCTTCTTTACTTAGCCTTATAAGGCTAACTAACGAAAATATCACGACCTAACCTAACCATTAGAGGTACAGTAAAACTAAACATACCCTACAAATGAGAATTTAATCCTGCATTTAATGAAAAACAATTAAAACTTGGTGTTCCGCCATTGGCTTCCAAGACAGCCTGAATTCGCTTTGGGTAGCTCGCCAAAAGTGACGTGAATAGATCTTGATCGTTACGCAAATTTGCTAAAACAGTTTCAATGCGTTGCGTCATTGTATCCTTCGAAAATCGATTTGTTGCAGGTTCTTGAAACAAGAGACATCCAACCTTGTCCTTTATAACTGATCCAATGTGTTCACAGACGTTCAGGTCGGGAGAATTTCCTGGCCATTCTTCATTTCCAAAGAAATCGATCTCATGGTTCCGCAACAACTGTTGAGTGGCTAATGCCTTAAAGCAGGGGGCCTTATCGTGCAGAAGTGTGACCTGATTGACATCCATAACATTGTTTGGGTTTCTTAGAAAAGGAATGACATGCTGGGATAGAATAATATCACGAAAATACTGTCCATCCCAACTCTGACCATTTGGCTTCAGCACCCACATGAGCTTCTTTGCAGTGAACAAAACAAACACACCAACACAGTGTGGACTTTTTAATAATTCGCGATAATGTTCATTGTCATCGATTTCATCTGGTGTTGTGGCCCACACTCGATCATTTTGGTAGTTAGGTCGACGTGTTACGTAAACAAAAAATTCATCGGAGACAGCTAAATGCATGAAATCATCCACATCCCAATCTTCAAGATAATGGGCAAACCACATTCTGTCATCGATGTTAAGTTGAGTTTTTCTTGGCTTTGGAAGTTCATGCCAAGGCTTTAAACCTTGCCTATGACGGTACAGTCGAGTGATCTCACCACTAACGATCTTTCCTCTCAACACTTCGATCTCTCTAGAAAGTTTCGCACGGTTGTTTTTCCTGAGAGAGTGGCAAATTTGGGCTCCCAGATTTGGTTGTATCCATTTCACATTCATCCAAAGTTTTATTCCAATTTCTTTTGACGAAGTCCTCACTTCTTCGCAACTTTTTGGCAACCCATGAACGTGTTATAAAGGTGGCTCCAGCATCACGAGCTTCCCGAAATGTTATTGCTTGTATGCGATCTATCACACGTTGCATCTCCGAATCACCAATTAATTGAGAAGCCATTATATTATCACTTTATCAGCTAGAGTAATTTTAATACCTGCAATAAATAAAGAATTTTATATATTTTTATAATCACTAAAAACTATTTCGATATAAGTAAACATGTAAGCTGCAAATGGAGGGCTAAGGTTTTTTGGAACCCCTTAGTTTGCATGGTATGACAGTGAGTTAAGACTGTGTTTGCATGGTTTGTAAGCGTTCTCATTTTACTTCTTTTCATCTTTCACCCCTTTCCTATTCTGTTCGACTATTTTTCTGACTTGTCGGCAGTGGCCGGCGGATGATGATAGCGAGTCTTTTTTCTCGGTTTCTGAATGAATGTTAACCCACGAGTGATAGTGTTGCTACTTACTTAACCCCTTATTCTCTTCTCTTAACCCCCTAATCTTTCCTTTCTCTCGGGCTAACCTTTGAGTGGATATTTTTTTGAGGCAGAGCGATGTAAGTGTGCGTTTTAATTCTCCTTTGTACGTACGCACAAGTAAATATACGACTGGCTGTGCCAGCTCCTGGCTGTATTCTCTGGCTGTGAGCCGTTTACGCCGTACTATTGGCTGCCTTCTAAGCTGTGCTCCTAAAGATTGTATGGATGTGTGTATCTAAGCCGTCTGTCTGTATTCTCTGGCTGTCTCTCTCTAAAGAAACTGTCTGACAGCCGTTTACGCCATACGATTGGCTCTGTCATTGCTGCCTTCTAAGCCAACTGCCGCGATATGCCCACGAAATGATCTCTCTCTCTCCTCTCTTTCCTTCTTGTGTTTTATTACCCTTGTTAGGGTAAGTTACCCACTCTACCTTTGAAGGGTCTAACCCCGGCCCTCTTCACCCATACAAACATACACGTGTTAATAAAGAAATTTTGTTTTACTTTTTCCTATACATATATACAAACAAACATGCATACACCCACATACGTATACATACAATTCATATATACAGGGTCTGTCAAAAAAAACTAAGCCAAATTCAAACCTTTATTAAAACAAAACCATTTATCTAATTAAGTTGAATTTTGTACACAATAAAGTATAGGTAATCACCTATTATCCTTTAAATTTTTATGACGATATCTTCAGAATTGTTAATTTTATTAATAATTAACTAAAACGTGAGATTCTCCTACTTAACGCGAAAATATTTTTTTTTACGATATACGGTAGATAATTTTTAGTTTAATAAAATTAAAAGAACTGTTCAATATGATTCCCTTGCATTTCTATCACTTTGTCCATGCACTCTTTTAAATGGTTTAAATTGCAGATCAGATTTAATAATCCTTCTTACGCTTGATTCTGATATTTCTAGTTCTTTTGATATTTGAGCAGGTGTCATGTGGCTACTAGGTCGATCCTCTTGACTAACGATACGTTCCTCCACTTTCTGAATATTTTCATCTACTCTAACTGATTTTGGTCGCCCACTACCAACCTTCTTTTCAATGCTTCCTGTTTCATCGATAGTTCTCAATAAGTAATCTAAACCTGATCTAGTCCATCCTTTATAATCGAATTCAGCAAGTAATTTCCTTGCACTATAACCTTTTTCAACTCTATAATGCTTTATAATTATTTTATCTTCATGTGAGAATGGCATATTTAGAGGTATTCACGAAAAATTTTAAATCTAAACAAATTCTAAAAGAGAAAAAAGAAGATATTACATAATGAGAAAAACTGAAATTTTCGCAATCTGTAGAAATAACCACATAACTCCTAAAATATTTAAAATAAAGTTATAAAATTATCACAGATTATTTATTAGTCTTTTATTTATTTAGTGTAAAAAAATATTTGAAATCTCTATCAAATTGTGCATTTTATAGAGATTTCAAATTGGCTTAGTTTTTTTTGACAGACCCTGTATATATACTTTTGTGGGCCTGATCTGCCAGGTTAGGTTACCCTCTCCCCACTTCATGTATACCAAACTCTCCCCCTTGGAGGGTCTAACCTCCCTCTCCCACCTTGGATGGTCTAAACCCACTCTCCCCCCTTGGAGGGTCTACCCCAACCCCCCTTGAACCATTATTGATCATCCTGCATGCAATTGATCTGCACTCTACCTTTTTGCAAGTATACTACTCAAGTCATTGCATACTTTACCCCCAGTGTACCAATATGTGTATTGATACTCCATGATACTAATACCTTTCAAACACCACCTCATAATACCATTACCATGTTGTGTCGTCTCACTATCTACTATTTTTTTCATATAACTCATTTCTTCATGCGCATACGAGTACATTCATAATTTTTGTATTATTATTAATGGTATCATTATGAGAATTATTACATTAAAAACACACATCACATAATGGGACCGCATATATGTATACACGAGCCAAGTAATAATCATTGCGTGTCTTCACGCAATCATGAACGCAATTTTTCGAATCACCTATTGTTTATAAATCACAGATTAGAATCATATTAATTTGCACGCAAAATCGTGCGATTATGAATTGTGCATTAATACGTTGGAAGAAAATTATTATGATTTACGCCGTCTATTTTTGACAAATTGATTTTATAGAAAGGATATTTTAACTTGATTACAAAGCGTTTTATGGATAAATTGACTTTGCACGATCGGGAAATCGAGCATGCAAACTTTATAGGAAATTTATTATAGCTGGAATAAATTTCTGTCCATATATATATATATACAGTGCCCGCGAAAAGTATCCGATCACTCAGGAAAATACAATATTTTCCCTTGATATTCAGAGACACATAATTCACTTTCTATTTGTTCTAGCGACATCTGGTAACTTTGAGGTTGCTCGCTGATATGAGAGCTATCCAACGCATTCTCAAATTAGTGTTCTGGTAGCCTTCGTTGCGGGTGGCTGTGTCTCAAAGTTGTCAGATTTCACTGTTTGTATAAATTTATTGATATTTTGTTATTTTTTACAGAAAGTGGTGTAAATAATATTTATATATAATGTGTGCTAAAAAACAACTTAAGAGTGATTGTCGAGGTGCTATTGTTGCTTTGCATACATGTGGGAAATCACAGAGACAGATAGCTAAGGAATTAAACATATCCCAAAGTACCGTTAATTTATGGGTTTCACGGGCTAAGAACAATGCCGGCCTAACCACGCCAGTCCCTAAAACACGATCTGGCAGACCGAGAAAAACAAATTCACGAACAGACAAACTTATGAAACGTTTAGTATTGAAAAACCCAACAATAACTGCGAAAGAAATAAAATTTAATATGAATAATTTGTTATCTGGTGTTTCTGAACGAACTATCCAGGAGCGGCTCCAAAAAGAACTCGGATTACCATCTCGCCATGCTGCTAAGAAACCGTTCATTAATGAAAAAATGCGTAAAAAACGTGTCGCATTTTGTAAAAAATATATTCATTGGACTGTTGATGACTGGAAGAAGGTTTTATTTAGTGATGAGTCGACATTTTTGACATTCAGAAGTTGTCCAAAAAAGGTTCGCCGGCCCATTGGCTCAAATAGGATGGACCCTAAATACACCCTAAAGACAATGAAACACCTTCCAAGTGTGATGGTTTGGGGTTGTTTCGGTTACTATGGGCGTGGAAACCTATATTTTCTTCGGAAGACACAACTATGAATGGTGCACGGTATTTAGCAATGCTACAGGATAAACTTCCAATGGCAATGGCAATCCAAAGGACAAAAACATACATGCATGATGGTGCACCATGTCACAGGGCCAAAATAGTGACAAAATGGATTACTGACAATAAATTTGATATTTTGGATTGGCCTGGTAATAGTCCAGATCTCAATCCGATAGAAAATATGTGGCTAATAATAAAAAATAAGGTGAATGCCACGACACTGGCTCAGTCGAAAAATTACAAGAAGCCATCAAAAAGGTATGGTGCAAGGAAATATCAGTGGAAGTTTGTCAAAACTTGATTAAATCCATGCCAAAACGTCTAGAACAAGTCATCCAAACCAAAGGACAGATGACAAAATACTAATATAAGGTTAGTATACATTTAAACATTGTTTTTTATGTAAAAAATACAAATTTCCAGGGTGATCGGATACTTTTCGCGGGCACTGTATATATATACATATACACTGTGTAGTGCAAACTACAAACCTTGACAAGAATATAAAGGTGGAAGCACGAACGTACGTGCTGTATCTCAGAGGATTTATTAGCATGACTTAATGGGCTCATTTAATGATCGCAACTCATACAGACATTAAATTGATATAACATCATAAGTGCTATTTACTCTGTCAGAAATCCGATCTTCGAACGGTATAAAACTATTTTCCTTTATACTCTTCAAAACCTTTAATTAATCGGGTTTTTCTTCAACTTTCAAATAAAAATTTGTTTTTACTTCTTTACTTCCAAAATTTCCTCCTTCTGAAAGGAAATTAATTATTTTTGTTTTGTAAATCCTTTCAAATGACTCGAAATCGTATTCCAGAATTAAGATGCGATGACATTGTGTACCTACTGTACTTATCTTCTTATAAATACAATTTTCAATCACAATTTTTTTTTTAACCCTTTAAGGACTGAAGGTACAAATTACTTAACCCTACAAAAAATTCAGGGCTTAAAGGGTTAATGTTTGATTTAGTTGTTAGGATTTGTGTATTAATTCCTTCTGTAAATGACCGATAAAGAGTGGAAAATATTTATCAAAAATTTTAAATAATGATAAATTAAAGTGGGAGAGAAACCACTAAGATTTACGAATGTGGTCTTCCTTTTTTTCTTTAGGTATTCTGCTTGAATACTGTACAACGCGCGCGCGCACACGCACACACACACACACACACACACACACACACACACATATGTAGCGGATCGACAAGAAATAGACCAACAAATAGACAGACAAATCCTTTCCTTCCACGCTATCATCAAACAGTCTTGGAAAACACACGTGGGCAAACAATTAAACAATGGAAAGTCTGTTTCTTCCCAAAAGGCGCGAACGCAAGCTCATCAACGAAAGGACGCGCAGAGAAGGCGTCTTAAGATTTGGCGCGAAGTCCTACGTCACAGGAACTACGTATAAAAGCGAGCTTCCACTCGCATTCATTCTCACTCACTCACTCACTCACACAGACACTCGCTTTCTGCTTCGTCGAGCGGATCTCATCGCGTCGACCGCCCTCCGGTTTTCCCGCCGGAGGCGCGGCCTGCTGCTTCCTTCAAGGCCTAGGATTTGTCATCAAGTGGGACCTTCTGCAGACCGCCTGCGGAGGCGGTCCTTCGAGGCCCAACCGGAATCGCTTCGGGCCTGCGGTTTGCGGGGTCGGCCTTCAAGTTTCTCTACATTCCTCGAGATATATTCAGCACCTCGGGCCTGCGCCTGCAAAATCATTTAAAGCCATCCTGTACCTCGAGAAGTGACATCACCTCAGGCCTCCGTACGAAGCCTACAACAAGCATCATCATCTCGAGAGGCTTAGTGGACAACGACAACTCGAGTCTACGGTGATAGGTTCCTCTTCAGCCCGCCTTCAACAGAGTTTACATCGTCCTAAGATAAGTACCTCCTATTTTAAGTACTCTTGTGAAGCCTACATTAGCCTACCGTTCCAAAGTGTGTAATTAAGCGTTCCAACTGACTCTCGTGAAAGAACGCAGTAGGCCTGTTCTCCAATTCAAGTGTCATTTCAATACCGTAATTCCGCGTATCATCCGTTATTATGTTCAATTCATATTTATGGGATAACTAAATATTCTCTTGGCGTAATCACTTAACATCACATAATGGTCTTATATATAAATTATATTTGTGTAATCATTGTCAAGCATTTCAATCCATTATTATTAGGCCGCATCAATTATTCTAGGTGCATCCATGCAATCATGTAGCCTACTTAATCAGTGTCACGTATTCTATTCAATGTACCAAACGCACGTGCATTCTTTATATCATTTACTAGGCCCATTCAATATTCCATGTTGCATGTCATTTACATACCATCAACGAGTACATTACTTATTACGTGTCAATTAAGCTATTAACATTTCATCTTATTAGCTAAGTCTATGTCATAAGCATAACGTAAAACTACCAATTAATTACTGTCAATTCTTTGTTATATCACAGTGAATAAATAACGACTTTATTTTCAAATAAAATACAAAACTATAAGGTGTCTTTTATAACTTTAACATTAATTTGCTTGGGTGTAATCCAAGCTGGTGACCCTCGCTGCCATTTCGGTCACTTCCAATAGTATGGTGGGCCTAAGCAAATAACCACTTATTCCAATCGGTGATACTGTATGACATCATAAATTATTAACCCAGCCTTTCATTAATAAGCAATCAGTCATTGCATCAATTAATCATTGCATACAATTAAATCATTATCACCATATACATATATATATATATATATATATATATATATGTGTGTGTGGTGTGTGTGTGTGTGTGTGTGTGTGTGTGTACACACACACACCCTTGTTTTCGTTTCCGCCCGAATTGTTCATTGTGACGCTCCACTTTGGACCTACAGCTTGACATAGAATCCGAACTGATGCGTCGCCAAACAATGTAAATGATATGGTGTTAATAAATGTAAATAATTAAATAAACCAAGGCTTCTTAACGAATTTGATCGGTGTCCCCGGGCCACAGTATTGAATGTGGCTACAATTAACGCAGGATACAAAAACCTCCCTCTTCAAAACGTGCTCTAACACTGCACTCTGCCTAACACAAGCATTTTAGCCGCTTTACAGGTGCACACAAATGGGTAAATCCCTAGTTTAGCGGAGTCAATTTATTGGGCTACCTTTTGCAAGTAATCATACTACTTTTCATCATACATATCTGGCAACCCTGGCTGGGGAAAACTTCAGTATCCAGACAGAAGTCGGTGATGCTCCGCCCACACTCATGATAAAATTGATGTAATGTGTCATAGATATTTCTTTCGTACATACGTCATCCAATTACGTACAGGCTATTCCTATATTACTGTACATAATTCCAGACAAATGTAATTTTAATTTGTTCGAAATGTTTGTCTCAACATTAAATTAGTTGTATAAATTCTTGGAGGACGAGTATGAACTGCTTGGGTACTTTTTCGCTATACCCCCACAAATGGTAAGTTTTTGACGATTGGTTAAGTTTAGTCGTGATATTTTCTTTAAAACTAACGAAAATATTACGACTTAACCTAACCAATCGTCAATATATATATATATATATATATATATATCAGTGGCGTGCATTTAGGGCATGCAGGTCATGCACTGCATGACCATTGATTTTTCGTAAATACAAAAATAAATTTTAAAAAGTAATTTATCTAACAACATTTAAAAGCAGTAAAAAATTACTTAAAAATTGAATTAATTTGTTTGAGAGAACTAAAGGAAAAATTTTTTTCTTAAGCCATATAAAACATCGTTTTTCTTGCATCCCAGATGCAACAAACGAATTGCATTAGTGCGGCCATTGAAAATCCTCCGCGAGTCAGTAGTGACTCAAATTCTTTTTCGTTAAATATCGTCGACTCACATGCAATTCCGGAAATGCATCCCGCATTTAGTGCTACCCGTGCCAGTGTTCGGTGAGGATGTGCGAGTTCTGTCTTTTAACTTTTATTGCCACTTAATTTATTCATTTCTTAAATATCTTTCAAAATATCAGCCCTAATGGGTGAAATGTGTGTTATAGAAGAACTTTTGAAGAATGGTTTTTCAAAAAGAGACTTTGAAGCGAGACAATTAATTATAAATCATGGAAGGCCTATGCCGAAATTACCTAATTTACGGAGTTCCAACAAGAAATGTGTGAGGCATTTTCAAACTAATTTAATCGAAAGAAAAAACTGGTTAACAGGATGTGCTGAGTTAAATAAGTTATTTTGCTGGCCATGCTTGTTATTTAATTTAGAAAAAACTGTTTGGAATGAGAAGGGATACGATGATTTAAATAATCTACATATGGCTATGCTAAAACATGAACGTTCTCAAAGACACATAAAATCTCTGATCGATCTTAAAACATTCGGAAATGTTCGCATAGACTTACAATTAGATATTCATAAAAGACAAAGCATACAGCAGCATAATGAAAAGGTTAAACAAAACAGAGCTATTATGCGAAGATTGATTGATGCAGTTATTTTTTTAGGTCGACAAGAGTTATCATTTCGTGGTCATTTTGAATCTGATGCATCCAATAATCGCGGGAATTATAAAGAACTTTTATATTTATTCAGTAAGTATGATGAAAAATTGGCAAACCATCTAGATACAGCTTCTATTTTCTCGGGTCTCTCAAACAGAATACAAAATGACTTGATCGATGCGGTTCAAAAGGCAATGTTGAATGAAATAGAAAATGAACTTAATCAGGCAAAATTTGTTGCTATTCTTCTAGATGAAACGTCCGATGTATCAAACTATTCACAACTTTCAACTGTTTTGCGATATGTTACAAAAGATTGTGTTGCTAAAGAACGATTTATCGGGTTTAACGATGTGAGTGCAGACCGTTCAGCAAATGCTTTATCTGAACACGTATTTAAATGCATTGAAACTTGGAAGTGTGAAAATAAATTAGTTGCACAAACCTACGATGGTGCTGCTACAATGCAGGACAATTAAATGGGTTGCAGTCAAAGGTAAGGCAGAAATATGAATCTGCAATCTTTATTCATTGTTGTGCCCATGTGCTAAATTTAGTTCTTTCACAAGCATGCTCTGCTATGAAAGAATGCAAAATATTTTTTTCTACAATAAATGGACTGGGTACGTTTTTACTAAATCACCCAAAAGAACCAATGCGTTGGATAATATTGTTAAAAAAGATTTCCCAAAGCTGCAGCAACTAGGTGGAATTACTCCTCGCGTCTAGTTAATACCGCAAAAGAAAATCTAGATTTCTAAACAGCCTTTTTGAAAACATCATTGAGAATCCTGAATCATGGGATGAAGTCACTATAAATTCTGCAATTGGATTCCGACACAATTTAAAAGATCCTGATTTCCTGTTTTTAATAGAAGTATTTAGTGATATATTTTCCTTCACTGATGTTTTATTTAACATCCTTCAGACCAAAAATCTTGACATTGTGTATTGCAAAGAGCATATAGATAAAACTAGAACAATGCTCGAAAATAAACTGGACGACCTTTTCATGTTTTATGAAACTTTGGAGGAAAAATATGGCATAGATGCAGCAAACCAAACTAAGAGATGCAGGAATAAATCTGACCAATCTGTTGACCCACAACAGCATTACAGAATCCTCTATAACAAAATTATTGGCACAATAGTTGACCAATTAAAAGTAAGATATTCATCATTAGAAGAGCTTAAATTCCTGGAGCTTCTCAATTTTAGCAAAGCTGAAGAATATTGCAAAAAATTTCCAGTGGATGCTTTAAATTCGTTAAAGGCCACTTATGGTGATTTTTTTGATATAATTCGTCTTCAGAGTGAACTATGTGTTTTGTATTCAATGGAGGACTTTATAAAGCAAAGTGTATGCAATTTAATGCATTATATTTATACCAAGGATCTTATTGATGCTATGCCAGAACTCTTCAAGCTTTGCAATTTGGTTTTGACAATTCCTTCTACGACTGCCTCTGTAGAGCGATCCTTTTCTGCATTGAAGAGAATTAAAACTTACCAAAGAAATACAACAGGAGAGCAAAGGATTTCAGGGTTAGCCCTTATGTCTATTGAAAAAGATTTGCTCCAACATTTAATTAAATCAGAAGATTTCTATGAAAAGATAATAAACATATTTGTCCTGAAGGATCGAAGAATTGAATTAATTTATAAATGAGGTAAGTAAATAATAATTCTTATTTTTTATAGGTCTTTTTTTAATTTAGATGTACTTATCAGTGATCCCATTACTATGTTACGAAACTAAATGGTTCCTCTTATTGAATTAATTTAAGAAATAATTCAGTAGAATGCATGAGTAACCATGGGCGTCCGCAAGGGGGGGCGGCAAGAGGGGGCAGTTGCCCCCCCTGGAAATTTATGTTCGCCCACGCAACGGCTTCTATAATTCTATTGCAGCTTAGTCAGTGTTTAGTTTCCAATTTAATGGCTGAAATAGTTAAAATTCGTTTGGCTTCCGGGTCCCCGACCCCGCTGGGGAAGCTTACAACGCTCCCCCAGACCCCCTAGCTGCATGCTCATGCACTTCATCGAAACATGCTCTTGATAACCCATCGTCTGTGGTTGATGCAAATGCATCACAGAGATATTTTGACACCATTCTTTTCCATGAAAATGTATCATTAGTTAAAATTCGTTTGGCTTATGGGGCTCTGGCCCGGACCCCGCTGGGGGAGCTTACAGCGCTCCCCCAGACCCCCTAGCTGCATGCTCAGTGCTCGCTTCGCTCGCACTTTGTGTTATCATTTTTGTAGCTGAGCCCCCTCTTGGAAAAATTCCTGCGGACGCCCCTGTGAGTAACTATTGCATGCCCAACCTCGAAGGTCACCGCACGCCACTGATATATATATATATATATCACCTCATAAGATCTAGCACCTCATAAGATAATTTTTTAGAAGACCAGAGCTTATTGTATCAAGTGAAGGGCACTTGATAAAGGTTTGAAGGGCAAACAAACCAACAGGCCGAAAGAAAGCAATTCTAAGCCATAAAAATTGCATATGAAAATTTTGAGTCAATGATATTCCTTCTTGCTTTCTTATTTGAGAAACTATAAAGTATTGCCATCTTCGACTAAAAGTTTTCAAACAAGCAAATAAACAATGGAAACCATTGCGTTTGTCTGAATTAGTTGGTAGCTATCAAGCTTTAATTTTTTTTACCTAAATATCCTTTCTCTCTCTTTCTTCCTTTCTCTCCCTCTTCCTATTTTTTTATATGATAGACCGCACGACTGGGAGGTCCATGGACTCCTAGGACCCCCCTGCCTCCCCCCAACACCGTCATCCTCATTTCACGCACCTATCAACCTCATCATTCATAGTAAGTGTATAAAAAAAAAAAAATTATATTTTTATACACTATATTTTCCTAATTAATATTTTCATACAGTTTTCATTATTAATTATGTGACCTTTATTTTACAAATATCTTTAACTTATCCTTGTATTTTAATCTTTTTTTTTGACAGAACCTCTAGAACCTAACCCCTATTTTCTCATATGCTTAAAGTATCCATATTCGCGACGGTTTTCCAGAACGTAACTCTAGCGAATATGGAAGATTTGGTGATATATATATATATATATATATATATATATATATATATATGCCAGTCCAAAGAGATAAGGTTTGAGTAAAATTTAATCCAGACAGCTCCGAGCGACATATTTTCAGATTAGCTGACGTTATAGTGACGTCACCATGACGTAATGACATGATAATGACGTCATGTTGACCTCCCTGACGTCTGCTGATCTGAAAATGTGGGTGTGGCTTACGGGCCTCGGGGGAACACTGTCTGGACTAGTTTTACCACCTGGCTAGGTAGCAACCAAAAGGTGGTGTAGGTTAGGTTAGATTTACTTAGGTTTAGTTACTGATTCATAATTAAATAATTCAGCACAATTTCCAGATATATTTTTACGATTTAATAACCTACCTAACCTACACTATCACCTTTGATTACTACCACAGCCTCTCATCTTGCCACAACCATGTATGGTGAAAAGTAGCATGGTTACTTGCGAAACGTTGAACAATAAATCTGGAAAAAAGTAGCCCAATAAATTGACTCCGCTAAACTAGGAATTTACCCACAAGTGAAAACCCCCTGTGGAAGGGACGAGCATAAACAACGTACTTTTATTAGTTAAATTAAAATACAAACAATGCGGATACTAGAGATGACGTACATACCTATCCCTAACTAAACAATAAGGTTACTACTTAGCTTTCAGAGAGGAAAAGACGAGCAAGTCTGAGCCTTGTCCGAACTGTCTTGTTGCGTGAGATGTACGTTCTGTCACAAGTATGTTTGTCCCAATCTAAGGCCCGGAATTATCATGAACAACAATCTTACACCTACTCGTACAATTAAACCACAACTTGAACAAGCCAAAATATTTATATTACAGACGCATAATTAAATTACATTAAGTTTAATTCTCTTACCCGACCTTCATGTTCAAAGCTTTATATATATATATATATATATATATATATTATATAATATACAGGGCGTCCCAAAAAAATGTATACACACTTTAAATAATTATAAAGGCAGTGTTTATTAAAATACATTTCCATTTTCAAAATGTAATAGAATCTACAGACATTATTTAATTGTTTTGTCAACGCCTGTTTTCAAACTGACGTCCGTTCTGGTCCAGGCACTGCTGATAACGCGAAGCAATGGAATCGCAAACATCACGAAACATTTCGTTTGGTATTTGTGTGCATTCTCGTTCAATGGCTGCTCTCAATTCAGCGACTGTTGCAGGTTTTATAGCGTAGACTTTGTCTTTTAAGTATCCCCATAAAAAAAGTCTAGTGGTGTGAGGTCTGGTGAACGCGGAGGGTATTCTCCGAAACCCCTTCGTCCAATCCACATCCACATCGTGCCAAGTACCACTCGCAATACTCCACTCTTCGGTCCGGATCATCTTCATTAATAGCATGGACTAATCTTGGAATGTAACTTTTCCATTGACAGCGCTTCAAAATGCGTTGGACAGACGATTCTGAAATTCCTACCTCACGACTCGCTTGCCGCACAGATTTTCTTGGACTTTGGTGATACGTTTCCAGTACTCTTTCTTGCTTTGTGGGGCTTGTCGATGTCCGTGGTCTTCCGGAACACTTCTTGTGGACATTCTGAACAGTTCCATCGGCTTCAAACTTATCTCTAATTCGAGTGATGGTAAGTCGCGTTGGTGGATCTGTTTGAAACTCCCTCCTAAACTGTCTTTGCACTTCAACTGCGTTTTCACACTTCCAGTAGCATTTTAGAATGAATTTCCTTTGTTCAAAGCTTAGTCTGACTGCCATTATTAATTCTAATGGGTTTAACTTGGAAAGAAAGAAACATCAATTGAGCTATCAGCTGTTAAAGTGTGTATACATTTTTTTGGGACGCCCTGTATACTGTATATATATATATATCAGAGGCATACCGAAAGGGAGGGCGACAGGGGCGATCGCCCCCCCCCCCCCATTGAGCTAATAAATTATTATTTTGATTATTTTTACGTATTTAATTTACATATTCAATTAAATATTTTGCATATTTAATTTCATGCGCCAATCGAAAAATGTTAGCTAGCTTTCTAGCGATTTTGTGTTTCATGAGTATTGCGTCATTTTTCATGGCACCTGGCAACCGCAGTTTATCGATTTTTGTTTACATTCATTTAAATATTTAGTTTGTGAACTTTCTAAATTTTGCTAATTTCAAGTATTGATTTAAACTTTATGTGTATGAATGTGTGTGTGTGTGATCATGTGTGAAGGCCGCTTGGTCTCAAACATGTAACTAATAAATGAAATGAAACATTAAGTATGTTATTTTTAAAATTTGGTATTCAGTTTTTTACACATTTTAAAATTTAGTTTCAAAGTTTTCATTTAATTTACAATTTTTCACATTGTATTGCACACACAAAATTTCGTGTGGATTTTGTTTGGATTTTTTATTTCATTATAATGGACTTTAATGTTATGGTTAGTAATAATTCCTATTTCTATTTGTAACTTTGTAGAGTACTATTTGCAGGTGTCACAGGAC
Source organism: Bathynomus jamesi (assembly GCA_023014485.1). Taxonomy (NCBI): domain Eukaryota; kingdom Metazoa; phylum Arthropoda; class Malacostraca; order Isopoda; family Cirolanidae; genus Bathynomus; species Bathynomus jamesi. The sequence goes on from JAJOZX010002808.1 coordinate 212,978, forward strand.
TAAAGATAATGGACCTTTATAAATTTTTCAAAAGAAAAAATGTCCGAACTGATAGTGGTTCTACAGAGCATGATGATCAAAGTACTGTTAATCCCAGTAAGATTGCTAGGTTACAACAGCATGAGAATGAAAGTGAAAAACTTTCGGCGCCTTCGCCTTCTTGCCTCCCCTACTACTAAAAATCTAAAATGGCTTAGGATCCCGAAAACTTTTAATCCGGCCCTGAGAATAATTTTCTTTTATAAAGGTCCAAGGAAATGCTTAATCTCGAAATTAGCACTTTTTTATTCTTATGTTAATACAAACCTGAGCATCCTAATTGCGGTTTGCATTGAATATTATGTTACTAATCAGATTTTTATCATAATTTTTATATTTTTATCCATAATGTTTCTTAGCAGTAGCTAGTTAATCATCTCTAACTGAACGATAAGCTCATCATGAACGTACATAAAAATTATTTAGCTCTATTTCAATTATACTTCTACGATTAGTTCCAAGTTCGCCCCCCTTGGCAAATTTCTGGGTACGCCCCTGATATATATATATTATATATATATACTAATAAACATTTACATTCATTATTAATGTAGCGTATACCAATATTAACAAATTTGGGATCACCTGAAGATCAGGGCCCCCAACCTTCTTTAGTTAGCTTTATAAGGCTAACTAACGAAAATACCACGACCTAACCAACCAATCGTCAAGAGCGTACAGTTGACCTAACGATTGGTTAGGTTAGGTCGTGATATTTTCGTTAGTTAGCCTTATAAGGCTAACTAAAGAAGGTTGGGGATCCTGATCTTCAGGTGATCCCAAATTTGTAACTATTAATAAAAGTTTACTAAAAATATCTTACATTCAAAAGTTCTGAGTAAAACTTTAATTTAACTTTTGTATCATCCAGAGAATGAAAATGCTGCAAGACATTACGAAACGTCACTTTTTAAACACCTTATGTAATGTAAAAATGTTTACCTCAGAATAGTATCTGTAAGAATGATTTGCAAAATCTCACGGCCATCACACACTGCACTCAATTTTCAAACAACCAACTACTACCCTAATTCACCAACCTACGTATCCGTCAAGTCAGTGACCCTACCACTACCATTATTTTGCACATTTATTATCACAGGGACATATCATACACTACTACAAAATGCGAAATGAGCTTCCCATCTTCGTTCTCGGCTCCAGGTCCGTTGGTTTATGGACGATGCAATACTTCCCTGTACGGCCATTCGAATACGTTTTTATTTAATATTTACAACTGGGCACTGACCATTCATATATTTTCCATACATACGTTATAACGTATCGTTCACGGCGACTTTCCAGTGCTTCAATTATAAATAATGTTTGGGGATGTTAACCTTCTTCGTAAGGAAACAGTCACGTTACGCTTACAAGTTTCTATGGATTCCGAACCACTGGTCGCTATATTATTTCGATGTAGAGGATGGTCATCCATCCAATTAGTGAACAGACCCAACGTCCCTTAACCTCGTGGATCTAACGGGAAGTGGTGTTGAGAAATAGTCAAGGCGTAGCCTTCTTTCCAGTGAATACATTTTTGGAGATTTCAGCCGTAATCAGTAATGTTCACCTTTTGTATTTACTATTTTAACAATAGTTCTTTGCAGGCTCATATCTGCGGTATCTGGTTTCCTACACGGACTTGAGAACGAAGCAATATTCAGTGAGTTGTAGGACCAAAACTCTTCGAAATTTGGGTGTTTTGAACACACACACACACACAGTGTGCGTGTGTGTGTGTTAGACGTAAACGTTAACTCTTGAATGCTGATGCGACCGAAGTCTGTCCTCTTTTGTCCTCTTCGTCCTCTTGGGGACGATATTTGCTCAGTCATCGGTGTTAACGGCTTGTATCAATAGAATTAGCAAATCAAGGCAATCCCAGAAATCAAGAAGTTAATTGAATTTTTATATATATATATAATATATATATATATATATAATCATATATCCCTGGGGATATGGGATTTAAAGAATTCTTCCCACGTGGACCTAGCGTGTCGTAAAAGGCGACTAAAAATAAGGGACGGGTGCGGTGCTGGAAACCCCCTCCCACCTGTATGTAACTTTTCGCAAAGAGGAACGGTCAGAGAAGGGGCATAGCGTGGGCTTTCCCGCGACAGCTCAGGGTGGGGTGTTTGAATGTGCGTGGATGTGGTCAGGATGATAAGGGAGAGATTGGTGCTCTGTTTCGTGAGAGAGGCATGGAGGTTCTGGTCTTGAGTGAAACAAAGCTGAAGGCTAAGGGTGTGGAGCGCTTCGGGAATGTTCGGGGGATAAAGTCTGGGGTTGGGAGAGGGTAAGGGCAAGGAAGAGTGTTGCGCTTCTGATACGTGATGGGCTATGGGAATGTGCGAAAGAGTGTAAGGAAATGAGTTCAAGGCTGATATGGGTTAGAATGAAAGTGGGCCAAGAAAGATGGATGGGTGTTAGTGCGTACGGGCCTAGGAGTGAGAAGAGAGAAGAGATACGGAATGCGTTCTGAGACGAAGTGGGTGAGTGTTTGGGTAGGTTTGATGTGATGGACCGAGTTGTCGTGCAGGGGGCTTGAATGCGAGAGTGGGGAATATGCCAAATGAGGGTATAGTTGGGATGCATGGGGTGTCTGGTGTGAATGGAAGTGGGGAAAGTTAGTCGAATTGTGTGCTGAAAAAGAATTGATTATTGGGAATACATGGTTTCGTAAAAGAGATGTACATAACTACACGTGGGTGAGTGGTGTCCGAGATGATAGGGCACTAATGGATGATGTGTTGATGACGAGATTGCTAGGGGGAGGTTGTTAGATGTGAATGTGTTGAAAGGAGTGGCAGGTGGAATGTCTGACCACTTCTTGGTGGAGGCGAAAGTGAAGGTTTGTGGTAAGCGGGGAGTAAGAGGGGATAGTGTGCTTGTGAGCGATATAGTGAAAGTGAGTGAACTTAGGAAAAGGGATTGTGAACGGATGTATCAGGAGAGACTGAATGAGGAATGGTGCAGGGTAGGAGAGAGTGAAACAAGGGGTGTGGAAGAGGAGTGGCAGATACTTAGTGAAGTGATGCTGAAGTGTGCGACTGAAGTGTGTGGTGTACGGAAGATTGGGATTGGACATAAACGAAGGAGTAGTAAATGGTGGAATGTGGAGGCTGAAATGTTGGTGAGGCAAAAGAGGGAAGTATATGCTCGGTACTTGCAGAGCAGAAGTGTAGGTGATTGGGAAGAGTATAAGAGGAAGAGGCAAGAAGTAAAGAGAAAAGTGCGAGAGCTGAAAGGGAGATGGGGTATGAGAGTGTCAGAAAATTTCAGGAACAAGAAGAAGATGTTTTGGAGAGAAGTGAATACTGTGACGAAAGTGAGAGGGAAGATGAGCATGACTGAAAAGAGTCGATGGGGAAGTGATGACAGATAGAGAAGATGTGAAGACAAGGTGGAGTGAGTATTTTCAGGGACTACTGAACGTGTCGGAAGCAGATGTGGTATGTTTGGGCAGAGAAAGGACTCAGAGTATGAGAGTTGTGGTGAATGGGTTGATGCGTAGGGAAGAGGTGGTGGAGGCCCTAGGCAGGATGAAAGGTGGAAAAGCGGTAGGAGTGGATGGGATCGCTGCAGAGCTCCTGAAAAAAGGCGGTGAATGTAAAGTAGTGTTGATTGGTTAGTGCGTCTGTTTAATATGTGTATGGGTAGAGGCGAGCTGCTCCAGGACTGGCGGAGTGCATGTATCGTCCCCCTGCATAAAGGCAGGGGCGAGAAAAATGTATGCTCGAATTATAGAGAAATTAGTCTACTGAGTGTGCCAGGTAAGGTGTATGGGAGAGTGGTGACTGAAAGTGTGGTGGCATGCACGGAGGAACAAGTTGGGAAGGAGCAAGGGGGTTTTAGAAGAGGTAAAGGGTGTGTGGACCAGGTGTTTGGGTTGAAGATGTTGTGTGAGAAATACTTGTACAAAGAAAGGGATTTGTATGTGGCGCTCATGGATCTTGAAAAAGCGTATGATAGGGTTGACAGAAAGGCATTGCGGCAAGTGTTGCAGCTGTATGGGGTGCATGGGTCGTTCTTGAATACGATGAAAAGTTTTTACACGAGAGAGTAGAGCATGTGTGCGTGTGAGAAGACAGAAGGGTGAGTGGTTTCCGGTGAAAGTGGGTCTACGGCATGGTTGTGTGATGATTCCATGGTTATTTAATGTGTTTATAGATGGAGTGGTGAAAGAGGTGAATGCAATGGTCATGGGGAGGGGGACGAGGGTGAAGCATGTTGCCGGGGAGGTTCTTCGGAAGTAAATCAGTTGTTGTATGCGGATCATACGGCTCTGGTGGCGGACTCGAGAGAAAAGCTACAGAGACTGGTAACTGAGTTCGGGAGAATGTGTGAAAGAAGGAAGCTAACAGTAAATGTGAATAAGAGAAAGGTTATTTGGTGCTGTAAAAGGGAGGATGGTGAGCGACTAAGTGTAAGTTTGTATGGTGAGGAAATGGAAGAAGTGGCATGTTTCAAGTACTTAGGAGTGGATGTGGCGAGGAATGCGACTATGTAGGCGGAGGTAAGTCACAGGGTGGAAGAAGAGGCAAAGGTACTGGGTGCCCTAAGAAATGTTTGGAAGGAGAGATCAATGTCTATGGGTGCGAAAATGGGTATGTATGTATGTATGAAGGTATATTAGTGCCAACAGTGTTGCATGGATGTGAGGCTTGGGTGGCGAATACGAAGGAAAGGAAAAGGGTGGATGTACTGGAAATAAAATGCTTGAGGGCGATCTGTGGGGTGAGGCGGATTGATCGTGTGAGAAACACTGTTATCCGTGAGAGGTGTGGGGGTCGAAGGAGTCTTGTGGAGAGAGCAGATGAGGGGATGTTCAAGTGGTTTGGGCATATGGAGAGGGTGGTAAAGAGGATTTACGTGTTGGAGGCAGTTGGGGAAAGAGGAAGGGGTAGACCGAGGAGGATATGGAGGGATGGGGTGAAGGAAGCTTTGGGTCAACGGGGACTGGATAGCTGGGAGGATGAAAGACGCGGCTGGATAGAAAAAAGTGGAGCAATGTGATATATGAGAGTCGACGGGCAGGCAATGTGCCCCCTCAGGGTGTATAAAACGGTCTTGGTAAACCGAGGAGTAGTCTTGGGGCTGAGCTGTGGAATTGTTGCCCTGAGTCAGGTACATTATTGTTATGTCAACTGATGAAGTGAATGTAAGCGATTGACGCACCTCCTGCCTGTTCCTGACGTGACCTCACTGTGGTGGGAGAGGCGTTTGGATATATATGCACTGTGTATATATATATATATGTATATATATATATATATATATATATATATATATATATATATATATATGTATATATATACAGGGTGTTTCAGGAGGGAAGGTCAATACTTCGGGAGGTGATAGTATCGGTCATTGTGAGAAAAAAAAGTTCATATGAACATGTCTCTAATTCTGAATGGTTACGGAGATAGAGCTGTTTGAATCTACAAATACAAAAGCGTTGTCAATGGTAATCAAGAAAGAGAAACCAATTACTATTTCTAACATTTAATGTTTAAACATTGGCATTTTGAATGGTATCAGATACAGAAATGACAAATTTGTTACAGTTTACAATACGTTTTCGAAAATCCCACCGTCAACCTCAATGCCCTTTGCAACTCGTGTGCGAAGATCGCGTGTTGTTCGTCTGAGTTGATCTTGACGTTCCTTTATGTGGGCAGCAGCATCCAAAATGCGCGCGAGCAATTCGTCTCGTGTATCCACCTTTCTTTTGTAAACTTGACTTTTCATCCACCCCCACAAACAATAATCTAAAGGAGAGAGGTCTGGAGACCTTGGTGGCCATTGAATGGGACCACCGCGGCCGATCCATCGACCAGGGAAAGTTTGATTTAGGTATTGCATCACCAGACAGGTAGAATGTGGAGGAGCTCCGTCATGCTGAAAGTACATACCAGCGCGTGTAGCCAAAGGAACATCCTCCAATAGTCCTGGCAATTCATTTTGCAGAAATTCTAGGTAACTTTGTCCTGTAAGACGATTCTCTAAAGTAACAGGGCCAATCAGCTGATCATCGATGATACCGCACCACACATTGGCAGAGAAGCGATGTTGAAAATTTGTTTCCACAGTGGCATTTGGATTTTCCTTTGACCACCGATGAGGGTTACGAGTGTTGTTGATACCGTCACGGGTGAAAGTAGCTTCATCGGTCGGTGAACAGTATTAATCGAAGCAATCGGCGATTAGCATTTACCCAATGACAAAATTCCAGTCGCATGGCAGCGTCTCCTGGTTGAAGGTGTTGTGCACGCTGTACATGATATGGATGCGAGCCTTTCTCACATAATGTTCGCCATACTCTTGTGTGTGGTACACCGAGACGTGTAGAAATTCTTCGTGAGCTAGTAGTAGGACTACGCTCTACCAACTGAAGAATGTTTTCCACTTCATCCACATCTTGTTGACCTTCACGTTCAGATGAAACATGAGCGCTGGGAAGTGTACCAATCTCACGCAATGTGTTGAAAACCCTGGTGAGCACTCTTCGATCCGGAATTCTGCAGTTCGGAAACCGTCGACGGTATTCTGCAACAGTAGCTGTTGCGCTTCCATCGCTAAAACCGTAGACATACACCATATCTGCATATTCGGTATGTGTGAAGGTGTGTGGCATTTTTAACACTGCTTCAAACACCAAACAATGTCACTCACAACAGTCAGCTGTCGATTGGCTTATGTTACATGCTTACATTACAGCTTACATGGTTCAAGGTTATAGGGGAGGGAAGGGGGAGGAAGAGCTGCGCGCGCATCAGATTCAAACAGCTCTATCTCCGTAACCATTCAGAATTAGACACATGTTCATATGAACTTTTTTTCTCACAATGACCGATACTATCACCTCCCGAAGTAGTGACCTTTCCTCCTGAAACACGCTGTGTGTATATATATATATATATATATATATTACATTTTGAAGTACGTACTCAGTGGAACACTCATTGACAAACTCCTAATCGCGACAACGACAGCATCCTTTTGTGTTGAAAGTGTCCGAGGTATCGTTGTGTCGTATCTCCGAATGTACTCCATAAAAAAAAAAAGTTAGTAGGAGTCAAATCCGGACATTTAATCGGCCCAAGCCGCCTCTTCACCGATCAAGAAACTTTTTATTCAAGAAGTCGCGAACGCGGTGAACGTAACGGGCCCAACTTGCTTAAATATTTTTTCTAAATTCATTTGTATAATGTTTTGTTGGGGGAATGATTTCTTTGTTCAGCTTTTCTCAGATAGCTATCTACAGTGACCGTGGGGTTAAGAAAGAAGAACGGTCTGATGATGCCTCCGGACCAATTTCACCCCATATACTAACGTCTGGGACGTTTTGCGTAATCACAACATGGGGATTCTGAACGGCCATAGTAAACGCAGTTGTGCAGATTGATTTGCCAGACTGCAGAATCTAATCCAATTTTCCGACGGCGTTCCGCAAGGATTTTCCCACAACACTCTCATGCCCGACGCGTCGAGCGAGAGTTTTAACTGAAATTACTCGAGCTTGAGATGTAAGACGAAAGTTTAAACTAAAATTAAAGTTTTGACTGGAATTAACGCGAGAATTTTATTTTTAAGGCACATTAGCGCCAGACTTTGAAATATTATGCACGAGAATTTTTTATATTTGCACGAGATTTTCACGGTTTGGAAAAAAGAATTTTGCCGAAAATGGGAGTGTCACGCAAGAATTTTGCAAATTCTGCAGTCTGGTTGATGTGTCCATCCAACTTGAACGTGACCTCATTGGGCCAAACAAACAACGATTGTCAGGGACCAAGTTCAAGAAGAGTTCGATAAATTCACAACTTCATATCATTGCTCAAGGCATGCAATAATTGAGAGGGAAAGGGGTTCAATCTCAGACTCTTGATCATTCGTCGAACGCTAGCTCTAGTCAGACTCTGTTCCAGTAAGGTTTTTCTAGACGAGTTTTTGGAACTTGTTTGAAAAGCGTCCAAAAATTTTTTTTTTGTTCCCTCATTTCAAATAGATTTATAGATTGTCCAATCGTACTTTGTAACTTTACTTCGTTTAGACGTACACAGCCTAGCTTATAGGCATGTGTCTGTGATTAAATAGTATAACTCACCTGAATATCACGATGCAAAACTATGGCCAGTCAAACGTGTTTCCTTTTGGACTTTCGGCTCATCATATATCGGGTGGGAAAAAAAAAGAGACCTCGAACTTTGGCTGTAAAATCCTAAGTTATGGTCAGATTTCAATATTGTTTTCACACCCCACAACTAAGTACATTTCCTATACGGTGACTGGATTTCAAAGAAAAATAATGAAAAGTACGGATTTATTGAGCATTTCTTTATGCCACTGGAAATTCTCCATTTACACTACTACTGCATTATCGGATCGGCAAAAAAAAAGGGAGACCTTTTAAATCCTTCATATCTCAGCAAATACGGTACATAGAACCATGAAATTTTAATATGTTAGTACTAGGTAATTTTATGGTTTGTATGCCATCTTTTAGCATCTTCTGTTTTATCGATTTTATTGAGAAGCTTGTCAAAACCTGCAGTTATTTGAAATTATTTGAAATCGATTTAATTGTCGCAAGATTTTTCTGGAATATTCGCCATAAATCCAATTTCTTAGCGAAAATGCTAAACGATGGCATACAAACCATAAAATTACCTAGAACCATGAAATTTTAGTATGTTAGTACTATGTACCGTATTTGCCGAAATATGAAGGATTTAAAAGGTCTCCCTTTTTTTTTGCCGACCCGATAATGCAGTAGTAGTGTAAATGGAGAATTTCCAGTGGCATAAAGAAATGTTCATTAAATTCATAATTTTCATTATTTTTCTTTGAAATCCAGTCACCGTATAAGAAATTTACTTCGTTGTGGGGTGTGAAAAAGATACTGAAATCTGACCATAACTTTGGATTTCACAGCCAAAGTTCGAGGTCTCCCTTTTTTTTTTGCCCACCCGATATATATATATATATAATGAATCGTAAAATAATTATACTCACACACATTAAGTGAAACTTTCATTATCACTAAACTTTCCACACATCACTGTAAAATCAGAAGCCTAATTTCCTATATGTATTTAACTCTCTAAATGTAATTAAGTTTTACTGGTGTTTAGATATGCAGAAAACTTTTACTTATCGCATTATAAATTCTCGAGAACTGTTATCGAGTTCCGCAGAATAAATAAGTGATTTTAACCGAAATATCAAGAATAATAACATGCTAAAATGTAGACGTTGCAGATATTTCTCGGCCTTAAACGAATAAGCTTTAAGTATGTGCAATGAAATTGGTGTTTTTAGACGATAAAAGCAGCTCCATCAATTTTATGTATTATAAGCATTTGGCATGAATTTTAACTCTGCGGGAATTTCCCATTTAAATTCGTAAATATCAGGTAGTCAAAAATTATTTGTAAAAATGTGAATAGCGGGATAAGCTGCCAATAAAAAAAATCAACGCAGTCATGGGGGAGGGTTTGAAGTGGAGTTGGGGAACTGAGATTTTCAGTGTGACTGCAGATAGCCGCGAGATTACGCAGAGCAATTATGCTCCCCTGAAAATGAAACGGGGACTCGAGGATGACAGTGCCAATTAGCGCAAATTGATATACGAAATGAATGTCGTGCGATAATAGGGAAAATATCTTGGCGAAAATGGAAACCTTCACATAACTACGTGTGTTCAGGGATGAGATGAAAGTTGCCAAAAGAAGTTAGGGGTGGAAAGAGAGAAGGGAAAGAGTTCCAAACTTCCCAACTTTATCAATAATTCCGTGTTACTTTTTTTCATACTTCTGACGTTGATGTTAACTGCGTGGTTTTTGCCTCCACATACTAACAACTAGCGTCAAATTATAACGTGCATGGAATCCGAACCATGGGTCGTTACATCATTAGAACGAAGACGACGATCACCCATTCAACTACTGAACAGACTCAATGTCGCTAAAATATACTGATCTTACGGGAAGCAGTTTAATAACGTGGCCACGACATAGCGCTTTCCATACTTTTCATCCAATTTTTCCAATGGATGATGTTCATTCGTTCTGGCAAAAATTGAAAGAAGAGAGCAATGCATTGATGCATTTTTTAAATACCAAAATAGGGCAAAACAGGAAAAACAGCACTCAAAGAAACATTATAATGATGTTATAACAACTTCGGTGAACCCGGGAATTGCCTCCAAACTCGACTGGAGTTCATCACTAATCTAAATGATGTGCAAAAATACAAAAGAGAAATTGCAAAACAGAAACAAAAGGAATTTCATTTCACAGGAAAATCCAAGAGAAGCAATAAGGAAAAAATGCAAGTTTGTGTATATTGTAACAGTCAATATCTAAAATCAGGCAATTTGTAAAGTGACTGAAGTTTTAGGCAATGTGTCAAATTGTGATATACACAAAACCTAACAACCTAACCTAACCTTTCTGGTAATGCTGCTGCATATGTATGCCCGGCTGCCCGCTGGTATTTCCCAGTGTGTTGCCTAAAAATTCATTAGGTTAGGTGAGGTGAGGTCTTGTGTGTATCACAATTTGACACTGCCTAAAATTTCAGTTAATTTACAAACTGCCTAATTTTAGACATTGACTAACACACACACACACACACACACACACACACACACACACACACACACATATATATATATACATATATATACACACGTAATACTGTAAGAGGAGGAGATGGTAAACACCAATCGACAAGGGAAGTACTCCGGGTGGGGGTGGGGGGCTTTAGACAGAAGATAGGGAGTGCTGGAACTCCCGTTTCTCCAATCATGGTCCTCTTTAGCTGATCTTTTTCCGTGTCTCATCTACCCTATAAGCAGTCCAGCATGCTCTCAAATACACACTTCTCTCCCTATTCCTCACGACATGCACATGCATCTTACACACTACAATACTACATAATCTTTTCAAAATTAAAAAAAAAATGGCATCAACTTCAAGAGCCTTGGAGTTCCCTGGGGATAGGACCATAAATGTCCCCACTTCTGGCTTCCCCACTGCCGATACCAGGAAAGCAGACCCGGGCAACGGGGCTGGATCTGCTACCGCCCATTCCAGATGTTCTGGACCTCTGTCTGATTCACTTTTCTTAAATTTCTGCAACATTCGTGGCCTTTTCTCAAATTTTCAATCTGTTGAACACCACCTCTCCTCCTCTAAACCTCATCTTCTTTTCCTCACTGAAACTCAGGTGTCTGATACGACTGACAACCCCCTCTTTCCTGTACCCTCTTACTTTCTCAATACTCAATTTCACTCCAAAGGTGGATGTTGTGTATACAGTATGTACGCAATGACCTAACATTGACTAAATGACTAAATGTACGCAATGACCTAACTTGTTCTCGTATTCCCAAACTCGAATCTCCCGAATTCTATACCCTATGGCTACGGCTTACATGCCAATCTCAAACTAAATACATCTGCGCTGTTTACCTTTCTCCTAATTCTACTGACTATCCAAAATTCTTTGACTACCTTACCTCCAAAGTGGAATACATTCTTTCCCGCTCTCCCTCTGCTGAAATCTCCATTTTAGGAGATTTCAATGTTCACCATCACCTTTGGCTTTTCTCCCATTTCACTGACATCCCTGGTGAACTAGCTTACAACTTTTCTATCCTAAATGACCTAGAGCAGATTGTACAGCACCCTACGCGTATCTCCTATCGCCTTCGAGATAGGCCCAACATTGTGGATTTATTTCTTACCTCTCAGCCTTCTTCTTACTCTGTCAAACTTTTTTCTCCGTTGGGCTCCTACGACCACAATCTGTTTCCTGTCCTATCGCTCCAATTTGGCCTTTGGATCCTCCCAAGAGGAAGCACCTTTGGCACTTCGGCGCCACTGATTGGGAGGCCCTTAGGCAGTACTTCTGTGATTTCTCATGGAATGATTACTGCTTTCGTGGCCGGAGCCCTTCTGGGTGTGCTGAGCGCATCACAGATGTGATTCTCTCGGGCATGGAGACATAAATTTCATATTCTATTCCAACTACTAATGCACAAAAAACCTTGCTTTAACTTTACATGTTCTAATGGTGTCCGCAACAGAGAGGAGGTTTTCAGAAGGTACCGTCGCCATCCAACTCCTGACTCACTCACCTTATATTTCTGCCCCGAATCGTACAAAATCTGTTCTTCGACTCGCCAAACATTCCTTCATCAAACAAAAATTTGAAAATCTATCCAATTCTAATTCTTCTCGCTCTTTATGGCATCTAGCTAAGATAGCTAAGAACCTCTTCAACAACTTTACTTCCTCTTCTTTCCCTTCACTTTTCCACTGCCGTCTCTTCTGCCAAAGCTGAACTCTTTGCTTAAACTTTCGCTTACAATTCAACCCTGGATGATTCCGGTGCTGTTCCTCCATCTCCTCCCCCCTCTGACTTTATTATGTATGAAATTAGAAACTCTTCTAAAGATGTTTTTCCTGCCCTATCTGGGCTCAACTCTAGGAAGGCGTATGGTTTTGATGGTGTTCATCCTGTTGTTCTTAAGAACTGTGTTTCTGTGCTGACACTCTGCCTAGGCAAACTCTTTCGTCTGTCTCTCTCATCTGTACTTTTCCTTCTTACTGGAAGTTCGCTTTCATTCAGCCTGTCCCAAAGAAGGGTAACCGCTCTCAACCCTCCAACTATCGTCCAATTGTTTTGATTTCTTGCCTTTCCAAAGTTTTTGAATCTATCCTTAATAGAAAGCTTCTTAAACACCTTTCTTCTCACAATCTTCTTTCAGAGCGTCAGTATGGATTCCGGAAGGGACGCTCTACTGGCGATTTTCTTGCATATCTCTCTGACTCTTGGTCATCCTCCTTTCGGGATTTCGGTGAAAATTTTGCTATTGCGCTAGACATATCAAAATCTTTTGATAGAGTCTGGCACAAATCTTTAAGTTCCAAACTGCGTTCCTTCGGTTTCCATCCTTCTATCTGTTCCTTCATCTCTAATTTCCTCTCTGGCCGGTCTATAGCTGCGGTTGTAGACGGCCACTGTTCTGCTCTTAAGGCTATTAACAGTAGTGTTCGTCAGGGTTCTGTCCTGTCACTCACTCTTTTCTTTTTATGTATTTATGATCTTTTAATTCGCACTGCCTGTCCTATTCACTCCTTTGCCGATGATTCCACTCTTCACTTCTCCACTCGGGACACCTAACCTCTGATGTTTCTGGTATATCTGATTGGGGCAGAGAAAACCTTGTGGCTTTCAATGCCTCAAAAACTCAGTTCCTTCATCTGTCTACTCGTCACAATCTTCCACACGACTGTCCCCTTACCTTCAACAACACACAACTCAATCCTTCCTCTTCTCTAAACATTCTTGGCGCTTCCTTTTCTCGTGATTTTTCCTGAAAAGATCACATATACTCTCTTTTTAAAACAACTTCTAAGAGGTTAGTTGCGCTGTACCGCTTCCGGGATTTTCTTCACCCCCACTCAGTTGCTGTCTCTGTACAGGGGTCTTATTCGCCCCTGTATGGAGTATACTTCTCATGTGTAGGGTGGCTCAACCCACACAGCCGTACTTGACCGGGTGGAATCAAAGGCTTTTCGTCTCATCAATTCCCAGCCTCTTACTGATTGTCTTCAATCTCTCTCTCTCTTCACCGCAATGTTGCCTCACTCTCTCTTTATTATCGCTATCATAACGGATATTGCTCTTCTGAACTCTCTAACTGCATACCTCCTCCTTTAAAGAGAGCACGCAGTACCAGACTTTCTAGACTTTCTCATTCCTTTTCTGTTAATCGGTATTTTCATTCTTTCATCTACTCAACCGGTGAAATCTGGAACAATCTTCCTCAATCCATCTTTCCTCCTGTCTATGACTTCCCATCTTTCAAACGCAGAACGTCTAGGCATCTCGAAAACCCGGGACCTTGATTTTGGCTCTCTTCTTCTTCTATGGGAGGTGCGCTTTTGCGGGCATTTGCCCTTGGCTCCTCTTTCCTGCATAAAAAAAATGAACAAAGCTTAGATGAACATGAACAGAAAACAACATTTGGTACCAAACAAAAAGAACCTATTCATATGACGTGAAATGCACCAAATTAAATACACGGTGGCAAACAATGATTGTCCCCCCACTGCACAGATGAAACTAATAGAGGTACAAAAAACTGATTGTTGCATCTTTTAGACAATTTAATTCTACGTCTAAACAAAACCACTCAATTGTTGGTGTTGCCTCCTTGTGCTTGGCGGACGGCTTCAAGTCGGCAAGGGTAGGAGGTGAGGAGAGACTCGAAAAGGTCAGTGTCGTACTCAAGATTTTGGAGGACTGTTTCGATGTGCTGCTCCATGATCCGGCGGCAGAATCGGGTGGCTGGTGGTTCAGCAAGCATCAGCGATTCCACTCGGTCTTTCAGGATGGATCCTGAACGATTCTACCGCCAGACCATGGAACAGCACATCGAAACAATCCTCCAAAATCTTGAGTACGGCACTGAGTCCTTTTCGAGTCTCTCCTCACCTCCTACCCTTGCCGACTTGAAGCCGTCCGCCAAGCACAAGGAGGCAACACCAACTATTGAGTGGTTTTGTTTAGACGTAGAATTAAATTGTTTAAAAGATGCAACAATCAGTTTTTTTTGTACCTCTATTAGGTTCATCTGCGCAGGTGGGGGGGGCAATCATTGCTTGCCACCTCTTACACTATTATGAACTTAATGATTTTTTTAATAAGAACTTCATTATTACCTAACAAAGTGGTAAAAAGAGGTTACTCTAACGAAGACGAAGCCGACAACGATAACGTCATTTGTCTACGCCCAACGGCATTGTCGGACAAAATTTTTTATTTAAAGTCGGTAATTTCGTTAAAAAGCCAACTAATAATGAACCGCATTAATACATAACCTGAAGCAAAGAAAGAACAAAAAATATTACCATAAAATTTTCTTTCAAAGAAAGAAAAGAAAGAGCGAACAATGAATAAAGGAAACGCAAACTTAGAACGAAATATGATTCCACTTCACTTCTGAGCAAAAAGTATGTTTCGTGTGTGTGTGTGTGTGTGTGTGTGTGTGTGTGTGTGTGAGAGAGAGAGAGAGAGAGAGAGAGAGAGAGAGAGAGAGAGAGAGAGAGAGACCCTAAGATTCATTCTAGGCTAGCCCAAGAAGGAAGTAGTAAAGTTGGAATTAGCAATGAAAAGAACGAATACTGAAAACGTACACCATGCTCACACTTATAGACGTGTAAAGCTTTCACACAGGAACAGTAGTAATGGTAAAGTATAGAACAGACAAGGCTCTCTCCCTTCACCGCCAGCCATGGCTGACAGAAAATAGTGGCGAAAGAAGATTTATAGGAAAGTAGGAAAAAGTATAATGAAGAGAATAGCTTCAGAGTTCATTCACACCATGTGTACACTTATCTCGTGTACCAAGTTACGCATTAGGAATCAGCGGAAAATAAAGGGCAGCATGAATAGTAAACTACTTAATCTAATCTAAACCCTGCTTTTTTTTAAGGATTTTTTATTTATTTATTATGTACAAGAAGTCATCATTTCGTCGTTACATCATATCTCCGTAGCCTGCGAAAGCCACCGTACCGAAGATTTATCATGTAGTAATTTATGTTGCATCCTTTCCCATGCATAATGGGCAATAATAATACATAATATGCATAATTTTTTTCTCTTGCGAAATTTTGACGTACAATATTTGAAACAAAACTTCCACTATATCGAAATAGCTTTCCTGAAGATGAGTATGACTATTCAAAGCTTTTGACTCTCAAGAGATCTCATCAAGCTTCCCATCATCTGAGAACTCCCAGTGTTCTGAAACCAGACCCGGCCAGCGACTCCTACTACATTTATTGCAAAAGGGAACGTCGCTACTTCTATACAAAACTTTCTCTAGCTAGCTAAGTTAGATATCCCGCGGTTTACCTAGAAAGTACTAACATTTCTACACTGTAAACCTAAGTAATATCCCTAAAATTGAAAACATCTATTCGGAGGTTTTGGCTCCCGAGAGATCCAATCGAGCTTCCCTTCTCTACCAATACTGAAACCAGACCCGGCCAGTGCATCCTACTACGTTTATTGACAAAGGGAACATTACTACTTCTACTTTATCTTAACTAGTCCTCTCTCAAGCAGCACCCTTTTAATAATGGTTAAACAAAAAAGGAATGAGCAAAAGAAAGAAAGAAGGGGAGGGAGGAGTGGCTTCCCAAAATAATTTAATATAGTTATTCGGGGGTTTTAACTCCCGAGGAATCCCATCTATTACAAATAAGCAACTAAAAGTATAAAAAGTAAAAAAAAAAAATTTAAGAGAGAGAGAGAGAGAGAGAGAGAGAGAGAAGAGAGAGAGAATTGTAAAGGGTAGGAATTCTCTTCGCTTCATATTATTCCTAACGAGACGAACGAAGAGCTAATCAATTGCAGCAGGAAACAACAAATTTACACTTCATAGAAAGCCTGAAAAAAATACACAGAACCAAGTCTTTGTTAACTATCAAATATATATATATATATTATATATATATAGAGTATATATACTGTATATAATTTTCACACTAGTTTTAAAACTTTTTCATATTTACGCCTGTATGAGCAGAGAGAGAAAGAAACACATGCTCTGATTGGGTCTTTGTTTATGCCCTATTTGAGAGGTTCCCCAAATTGGAAGGCGACAGTGAGCTACGAAATACCTTTGTTTAGTTTCAAGTTCGAACAATTTCATTATATATGCACACACACACACACACACACACATACTGTGTATATATATATATATATATATATAGAGAGAGAGAGAGAGATTTTCAGTTTATGTATCGTTTGCATTTCCGATAAGAAACAAGAGACTCTCTACACTTTATATAATAACTTATATTTCTAGTTACACACACACACACACACACACACACACACACACAAGAAAAAATCCTCACTTTCACACTTAAATTTTCAGGATAATTTTTGGTTTTGACTGACATTTTAAAACCAATAGTTATATTTTTCTCCTACGATATTAGCCATTATTTGAACTGAAGAAACCGCCATTTATAATTAAATTTCCTCTTCATTCTCGTTATATCTTCTTCCTAATTACATTTCATTGATGAAGAAAACAACAAACGAAGAAAGTGAGCTGAAAAAGGCGTCAAAAGTTATTTGAAACTTCTAATTAGCTACAAAGTTGGAAAGCCTGTGGAAATGGGTTCGTTACATCTATGATATATAGACGAACATCTTCTATTACGCATTAACTTTTCAACGTAGGTATATATTTTTTTTTTCTTTAGTACTCTATGTCTAAAATGGCATATACAACAAACCATCTTCCTAATTACATCATAACTTTATCCACTTACCTCTCCCTTTCAGTTATTGTTTTGGGGATTATGGAAAGAACAACTCTTAATTTAAAGGTAAAAAAAGTTGCAAAAAGTTTAAATGTGATCATTCGTAGCTATCACGTCCGGTCAATCTATACATTTCGATCTATGACTGTCGTGGTCAATGTCGACCATAAGTTGATAGATTGAAGAGTCGTCTTATGTAGAATATGCGTGTGTTCGTTGATACCTTACGAAACCGCGACAATCCTTAGGACATACACACAGCTCATAACGACAAGAATGTACGTGCGGAATAATTAGCGGTGTCGCCATAGTTTTAAACATTGCTTTTATTGAAAATCATTAAATATCATTCATAGAAAAGGATCTGATGAGAGTTGGGTTAGGTTAGAGGTTATACAAGGTTAGGTTAAATTAATTAGGTTAAGTGTCGCGGCTTCGTAAGGTAGTCAAACATATGTACGTCTATATATTATTTTAACAACTTTTTCAATTGCAATTTTGCAATTAAATTTCTCTATTAAGTTTGGCAAACTTTTAATTTGATATTTGTGCTTATATTTCTGAGGAACTCATTTAAAAACGAAATAATTGCACGCATCCACGCATGACCCAACTCGAAACATGAAAACAAATAACGCAATATCAAAAAGAACTTTTACGCAAATTTCCACCACTTTGGTTGAAAAAAAAATTGAAGAGGCGGCAAAAATTTAAAAAGAAAGCAATTAAAAATTCACGACGAATGGTCTCCTCCCTCGAGTTGTTTGTAGTCAAAGTTGTTAGTTTGTCTGGAGTAAAGAGGGAACATTTGTTCCGCTTTTAATCCGGAAAAATATGACGAAGTTACTCTTCCGTCAGCCTCAAAGAAGAAGAAACAATTTCAACCTACCCCTTTGCGTATCATTGCTAAAGTAAAGGTGATCTGTGCAACCTTTGCTCTCGAATTATACCACAGAGGAGCGCATCGATATACGATATTATAAGCAAATAAAAAGTAAGATATAAATGCGCCCCCAAAAATTGTAGTTCTTCATTCAAATAAAAAGAACAAATGACATATATATATATATATATATATATATATATATATATATATATATATATATGTAAGACAAGAATGAATTTATGGCATTATAAAGTAGATAAAGTGTAGCATAAACAAAAATTTCCAACTGAAATACGAGTATGAACCTTCCTTTAGCGATCTATTTGCATAACTTTACGACTTTCTTTGGGACCGCGTGTATATATTATCTACCATTTATGCGAAGTATTGATATACACCGAGCTATATTTAAAAATATAAGGAGCAATTTATATAAAATATAAGTAAGTATTCAAGTACGGTATCGTCTTCGTTCAAGTGAAGAACTTTCAATGAATTTTCAAGTATATATTTAGAACCTTCGCAACATTTTTATATTTTACGCGAAAACGCTACAAATGTTTACATCAGCAACGAACGGAATGTCTTATGAGGGACGCTTTGTATAATTTACTTGGTTTGCATAAACGAGGAAACGTTATACGCAAAGTACATTCAATTGCTGGCTTTCTTGGAGGAATAAAAATGATAGAATGAATAATAAGTACAATAAGTATGTGTATAGCCTTTCTATCATTATCATTTAATGCGATGGATAGCTCTAAAATAGCCAACGAATAAGGGCAAACACCAAACATGATTCATAAGTCCATAATTCAGCGAAGAATGGAATTCATATTAATACTTAAATCACTGAGGAATTAGAAATAATGTGACAGGTGGCGTCAAAAGTCGCTTGAACCTGACGTAATTAGCGACTGTATATTGAGAAAAAATGAGCGAAATAAGTGGCAATACATAACCACGGTAACGGTATCGCCTAATCCAAGGGTCAAGAACCCCCGACTCCGAGGACCCATTCTTCGTAGTTCTTAAATTATAAATGTATTTCAAGTAGAGTACTTGACTAAAAATAATGTTTAAAAATATGAAGTGAAACAAGTATGAATAATACGATACAGAGGAATACAAAAGACACCAAACAGCAACAGACCAGCTGGACCCTACGAGGCTATCTATTTAAGAAGGAAGGTTAAAAGAAGTAAAGAAATTTAAATACGAGTGAAAGTTTTAAAGCAAAGCAAAGAAAAGAGGTTAGGAGGTAGGAAAGAAATTTAAAGCTAAAGTGAAAATTTTTAAATACAGAGAAGGGAATCCAAGTGAAAATTCTATATTATTTCTGCGCTAACAAATGCTTCGAAACTGGGGGTTTAAGGCAAGATAAGCAGCTAGTTTCTTTTTTAAAGGATTCGATCAAATTACTTTGAACCATGCTGGCTGGCAATTCATTCCACAAATTAACTATACTATTGAAGAAAAATGTTTAGCTTCATTAGAATTAAAATGTTTACCCACTAATTTCAGACCATAACGCGAGTTCTATCCGCATTTCTGAAGGTGAAATATTTTTTCGCTTCGACATTATCAAAACCTTTAATCATCTTAAAAACCTGGATTAAATCTCTTTGAATTTACCTTTTTACGAGTGAGAATAAATTTAACGTTTCTAAATGGGCAGCGTATGAGTTGTTTCTTTGTCTTCGAATTATCTTAGTACCCCGTCGCTGCACTCTCTCCATTCTGTCTATGTCCTGTCGTAAAAATGGGGACTAGAATTGAACGAAGTATTCCAGGTGGGGAAGTACTTAGGAATTATATAATGTTAGCATTGTTTTCTCCGACTTAAATTCAAACGATCTACCAGTAAATCCTAAGATTCTATTTACTTTTCTGACCGCTTCGATACATTGCTTACTCGGTTTAGGAGTGTCGGCAACAATAAAACCTAAATCTTTCTCTTCCGTAACACTTGTTAATGTCTTGTCGCGCATCAAATGCTTTTTTTTAACTTTGTTTCTACCGATATGCAATGTTTTACATTTATCATTTACCAAATTTCCGCTCACTCGAGTAATTTATTAATATCTTCTTGAATCTGCAAACGTTCTGCTGCTGATTTTGTTCGTTCCCCTAGTTTGGTATCATCCTCAAATTTTTAAATTATACTCTTAATTCCCAAGTCGATGTAACTGATATAAATAATAAAAAGAACTGGTCCCAATACTGATCTCTGAGGCACGCCGCAAGTTGCACTTTTCCAGTTAGAAGCTTTGCCATTAATGACCACTCCTTGTTTGCGTCCACTAAGGCTGCAGTTAAACTGCATGCGCTTTCGTACGATCAAAGCTTCTGACGAATTAGGGCGTATTCATCAGAATTCGTTCGAACTGATCGAGCTTGTACAATCGAATAGAAGTGGTTACAGTACATGATATGCGATCGTCAGATTTCGTCCGAACACGTCCGTTCGCGTTTTCTGATCAAACTATGATATTTTGTTTTGTTCGTCAGAACTTTCAGTTTCAGTGTCAATTTGATATTGTGAAGGTCAAGAGGAACTGTGAGAAATTATTTACACATGTTCAAGAAAGACATGAATTGTGGGATCAAAAGCACAAATCATACTCTAATCGAGATATTGTTAAGAGGTTGTAGATAGAAATAGCTGAGGAAATGAATAGTACGAGTAAGTTGTGAATTATAATAAAGTATGTTGTTATATAATACAAAAGCATTAGTGTACATTTATTGGTATACATTATAAACACTATAACATATGATATTCATAATAACAACCAGTTCAATTTTCTATGGCATGAAAGATTTTTAGACAACATTTTTTTCCTATTTTCGAATATCTCCTAACATACTATTAAAATATTTTTTCTGAAATATTCAAAGAATTTGCTTGGTTGCTGAGGTAATTCATCAAAAAGTTTTGATATTCTCCATGATTGTTTCTTTCTAAATTCAACTGATTTACCCACTCTCTTTTATGCTTTTCTAGAATCAGTAATCGTAACACATTGGTTTCCATTAAATAAAACTTCTACAGCATCAGAATCACACATGGTCAACGTTTAGACGATTAGATCAAAGTGATTTAGTTCTTGTTGTTTATCGTGTGCAGTGTAACCATTAGTGATGCACCTGAGCTCCGGCTCCGGCCGAGCAGGAGTTCCGGCCATTTTAGAAAACCTCCTGCTCCGGCCGGAGGTCTCACTAAACTCCGGCCGGTGCCAAGTACACCAAACTCAATTCTGACAATTTTTAGTTTTAATTCTATAAAACTATAAAACCTCATTTCTGCACCTATCCGAATATTTCAGTTCTCAGATGACTGTAATAATAATTTATTTTATGAGTGATCAGTGATTGTATTAATATTTCAGTTCTCAGTGACTGTAATAATAATTTATTTTATGAGTGATCACTGACTGTATTAATATTTCAGTTCTCAGTGACTGTAATAATAATTTATTTTATGAGTGATCAGTGATTGTATTAATAATTATAATTGATTTGATATAGGCTACTTTACTCAGCATTCAGCAATACATCATAAGTTTCATAACCTGAGGATATTCTGTTCAATGGGAATTTTTAGAGAAATTAGCACACACAAAGCATAGAAAGTCGACTTTTATAAAGTTTAAGTTTTTAAAGAGTTAATAATTTAAAATAGCAGGACTATAATATATAAACCCCAAATAGATGAGACGATGGACCACACACACACACACACACACACACACATAAATACTGAACTAAATCAATTGGCCGGAACCTCTGGCCTCCGGCCGGAGGAAAAAACACTAAGCCGGAGGTTCTGGCCAAAATCTGTCTCCGGTGCATCACTAGTAACCACACGTTCGTGCGAATTAATACGCCCGAATTTGTCAGAAGATTTGATCGTACGAAAACGCATGCAGTGGAACCGCAGCCTAAGCCAGTTTTTGATCCATTTGAGACCATTCCCATCAATCCCGTGAGAATGAAGTTTAGCTAATAATCGTCTTGTGGGACTTTATCAAACGCTTTATGAAAATCGAAATATATAATATCTACTGTTTTACTCTCGTCATATATATTTACAATATCATTAAAGAAGTCGAGCAAATTAGTAAGACAAGAACGATTACGTCGAAAGCCGTGTTGAGAATCTTTAATTAATGTATCAATTTCTAAGTGATTAACTATTTTGTTCCGAACGATCGTCTCCATAAGCTTACCAACTACTGAAGTCAGGCTCATGGGTCGATAATTTCCCGGAAGCGATTTGTCCCCTTTTTTAAATATTGGCGTAATGTTTGCAAGTTTCCAATCGAGCGGAACTTCTCCAGACTGTAACGACTTATTAAATATATATGTGAGAGGAGGGACTATTGCGCAGTTCACTTCATTTAGTACTTTGGGAAGAGCTTATCTGGACCGGGAGTTTTATTTGGATTAATTTTACCTATGGCCGAAAGTACTTCGCCTACTTCGCTTTCACTAATGGTAAAATCGTGAAGCTTTAAATGATCATCAGTGAGCATGATTACGGAAACAGGAATGTTGTTCATATTTTCATTAGTGAAGACGGGAGAGAAGAATTTATTTAAAACTTCCGTCATTTGTGAGTCATCGTAAATTTTTTCGTTATTTTCGCCTATGAGTGGACTGCGAAGCTACTTTTATATTCCAACATAATTGTAGAATTATTTCGGATTCGATTTAATTTGGTTCACTATATACAGTTGCAGGAAGAGAATCGGAGCCTTTATTGGTTGGGAGAGGGGTCAGGCAAGGATGCTCCCTCTCCCCCGTGTTATTTAACATCTATGCGGAAGCAATGATAATAGAAGCACTCTCAGATCTGGAAGAGGAAATCAGATTGGGAGGTAAATTGGTCAAATCTCTAAGGTTTGCAGATGACAAGGCATTTGTTTGTAGTACTGAGGAAGGACTACAAAGAATGGTCAATAGCTTGACAACAACGGCGGAAGAATTCGGAATGAAAATTAATGAGACCAAGACAAAGGTAATGAAAATTGCAAGAAGGAAAGGAGCACAAATGAACCTAACGATAGGAAATCGAACCTTAGAAGAAGCTGAGGAGTTTAAATATCTGGGAAGTTTATTAACCAACAATGGAGATTGCAATAAGGAACTAAGATCTAGAATTGGTATGGGTAAGGTAGCTTTTGAGAGACAGGAAAGACTATTTACAGGTAAACTCAACTTGAAACTGAAGAAAAGGTTAGTAAAAAGCTTGATATGGAGTGTGGTACTGTATGGAGCAGAAACATGGACACTGAAAACAATTGAAAAAAACTCCTGGAAAGTTTTGAAATGTGGATTTGGAGAAGAATGCTAAAGATAAGCTGGAGGGAACACCAAAGTAATGAGGAAGTACTGCAACAGGTGAGGGAGGAAAGAAGACTCATTAAGGTGATAAGAGAAAGACAGAAGAAATGGATCGGACATGTGTTGAGAGGAGAAGGATTGTTGAAGGAGGTGATAGAGGGTAGATATGAAGGTAGAAGGTCGAGGGGAAGGAAAAGGAAAGCAATGCTGGATGATTTGAAGGTAGGCAGGAGCTACCATGAGATGAATAGGATAGCTCAGGATAGAACACTTTTGGCGGGACACATGAGTTGGACCTGCCTGATAGGCAGAACACGATGGATGGATGGATATACAGTTCATAATTGCGCTTACTTTGTCTAATAAATTTTTTACTTCGCCTTCTCAATAGCTTGTAAGCATTTTCATCGGACAAATTATTTGATTCTCTAAATTTAAAATATGCGTCCTTTTTAACGTTAAGCTACTTTTAATTTCAGCATTCTACCATTTAGGTTTAACAGACCTCGCTAGTCTCTTGTTACGTAATGAGATATTACTCGAGTCTAAACGTTTAAAATAATTATAAAAAAAGAAGTCCATATGCCATTAATACCATTGTACGATAGAGCCTCACCCCAATTATGGGTCGAAAGTTGCAGTTTCATGTCACGAAATTTAGCTCTTTTAAAATCCAAAACGTATTCCAGTCTCTCCGAATTATGGATATTAATTTTAATTTCAAGTGTTATCTGCCTATGATCACTGGTGGAGAAGTAGTCTCCTACAAAGATATTATCAATTAAGTCTAGGCCTGTGCTTAAAACTAAATTTAGAATATTGCGTTCTCTTGCGGGTTCCTTGACCATTTGAAAAAGTGAACTTTCGAGCAAACCCTTGTACAGTCGGTGACCGGAATTAGACTGTAAAGGACCACCCCACTCCCTGCAAGTAAAATAAGATCTCCCATAATTATCGCATCATGTTCGCTACTTACATAAAAAATTAATTCCTGAAGCCAATTATCAATATCGACAGTCTGAGAGGGAGGCCTGTATACTAAACCATAATTAATTTCTTTCGTGAGTTGTCTTTGATTTCAACAAACGTCGCATTTATATTATCAATTTCTGCAATGTTTTTAATTATGGGTTTTAAATGTGACCCAACGTCTTCTTAAACATCTCATAACCTGGGATATGACATTCTCCGAGGAAATCTCTATTCTTTGTATTTAACCAGGATTCAGTAGTTGCTACAACCTCAAATTTTTGGTCAAGGACAATACTTAATTGCTCATCAAATTTAAATATTAAACTTCGAGCATTAATATAAAATACATTTAGAAAATCTTGAGTACCACAATAAAATCTCGAGGTTCTTCGAGGAGGCAATCGTTCACTCTAAGGAAGGTTTATTTTAGGCAGTTCGCTTTCATAGGAGTTACGCCGATTTTTGCCTGAAAAGCCATCGCAGAGCCATGCAATAGTCTACCAAGACGAGCTGCTCCCAAGCCATTTAGATGAAGACCATCACGCAAAGATAAATCCTTTTTATTATAAAAATGACTTCACAGACCGACCAATTCAATATTTTCATGTTGGCAAAGGGAATTAAGAGTATTATTTATGTAGCTCTGCTGAAAAAGTTGTCGGATTCTGCTATTCTTGGGAGAATTCCTGAAAAAAATAATTTATTAGTCCTATCCCTCAGAGTCCGCATCAGCCGCATTAGCTCTTCTGACCTGGAAATCTTAATGTCGTTAGTTTGTTCTAAATATTAATATTATTGCAAGTATAATATCATTATTATCAGTAGTTTTTGTTTTTTATTATCATTAATACAAGATAGAGAAGTTCCTGACCTTAATTATGTATTTATCGCAAGCCCGTATAAGTGTACTTACTCCATTATTCCATTTTAATTATAAAACAAAAACCCGATAGACTTATACCTGCGGCTCTTCTTTCCTGGTAATTTTTACTAATGTAGCTCTCGAGCTGTTAAAGATTCCCGATCCCTGCCCTGACCTAACCTCCTCTTCCCTACCCTTCTACCGAAAGCTTGCTTCACTCATAACGGGAATTGCCACACGACCGGGACTATGTAGTGGCCATGTCGCAACAGTTTTTCTTACAGCAGCGAAATCAAGAGGATGAGTCTGAGCAGTAGTTGGATTGGCGACCCTCCTTTGCGCCCAGGTGATGTAGCGACCCGTTTCGGATCCCACATAAAGTTGTAGGTCCCTTCTGTTGTATAACCCTTGCGGTTAAGAAGGCGATTTAACAATCGACCCCCTAAAAACAACACGCCCAAAACCCGCTGCATCGTTCCATATAAATACTTTTGAACCTATCTTACTCTACCCTATCCTAGCCATTACACACACACACACACACCACACACACATATATATATATATATATATATATATATATATATAGGAATGAACTCAGAATGGTCCCCTGAGTTTTTTATGATATATACAGACCGTGCATGGAACAAGGAACTCTTCTGGAATAATTAAATCCACTATAGTCCGAATAAGTAATGGTAAATGACAAATACCATAGTTTTTCTTTTTCATGATGCTAGCCCGACGTGGGCAACGGGTCACTCGCAAAGAGGTCCCATAAATATAGCTTCCCTCACCAGCTATCTGCAAAGCATCATGAAAAAGAAAAACTATGATATTTGTCATTTACCATTACTTATTCGGACCATAGTGGATTTAATTATCCCAGAAGAGTTCCTTGTTCCATGCACGGTCTGTATATATATACATATATATATATATATATATATATATATATATATATATATATATATATAGCGCGTAATGTTAGCACTATAATGAGAATGATAATGGTTACGATTGATAATAGTTATAATTGATTAGATTGTTATTGATGATGCTGATGAGTCACCATGATCTTTTTAGGTCAAATAATGTTATTAATTAGGTTGATTGATAGAATGAGTTTTCTTCCATTACCCTGGTCAACAAAGATTTTTCATCAGAGTAAAATTTGTGTTGGCTGGATAGCATTTTTCACGCTGATTCCAAAACTGCATTCAGATATTTTCTAGCACGTATAGTTTTCAAGATGAAGGCATATATATAACTACACAGATTTAACCATTTTAAATAGGCAAAATACTAATATTTCAACATTTGATTGTGTTTATTTTATTTTGTTTTTTTAGTTTATTCATCTTATTTATTTCAATTATCTTAATTATACATCTTATGTATTTCAGGTGTGAGCTTTTACGTCTAGCAGCATTGTGATTCAGGCAACAACGCCGTGCTTTGTGTGTCAAAAGATCAGTCCAGTCCAAGAACTTGTTGTGTCAAGTTGGTGTACATTTTTTTTGAATTTATAGTTTGCTCAGGTCAGTCAACATGCCTCGACAATGTAAGAATGACCCCGACAAGTTCTGTTTCGTATGCGGCCAGTTGACAACTAAAACACAGCGACGAAGTATTACAACCGACATTAAGAAAATATACAAGCTATACTTTGGTTGCCATCTAGGTGACCAAGATAAACCATGGGCGCCACATCAAATCTGTTCTGGCTGTTCAAATGGATTACGTGATTGGCTTAACAAAAAGAAAGCTTCAATGCCATTTGCCATACCCATGATATGGAGGGAGCCGAGAGATCATCATGAAGACTGTTATTTTTGTAGTGTGAACTTAATGGGGTTTTCTGCCAAGAACAAACACCAGATTGTATATCCAAACTTGGATTCAGCACGTAGACCAGTAAAACATGATGAAACATTGCCCATTCCAATTCTCCCAAGTGATATGCTAGATTCTATCATAGATGACATGGAAAGTGATGAAGGTGCAACTGGCGTTTCCGGACCATCTACAGAACCAGAGTACACTTTTGAAGGTAGACATTTAGAGCCTAAAAAGTTAACCCAAGGACAGTTGAATGATCTTGTTAGAGACTTATCGCTGTTTAAAGAGAAATCAGAGCTTCTCGCCTCAAGACTAAAGGAGAACAATTTACTTGAGAACAATGTTTGTATTAGTTACTACCGAAAGCGGAATTTTGAATTAACAGCATTCTTTTCAGTAGACGGTCCTCTCTGTTATTGCCATGACATCAATGGACTATTTACAGCCATATCTCAGACGTATGTGGCATCTGAGTGGCGCCTCTTTATTGATTCGTCGCAGAGAAGCCTGAAAGCAGTTCTTTTGCATAATGGTAATATAATGCCATCCATCCCCATTGCCCATTCCGTCCATCTAAAAGAGACATATGACAATATGGATATACTACTTCAGGCAATCAAATACGACAGTCATCAATGGAATGTTTGTGGAGATCTAAAAGTTATAGGAATGCTTATGGGTATGCAGTCAGGATTCACAAATGGATATGTGAAAACTTTCTTGGAAGCAACAAGTCACCTGCGTATAAGGATGGAGTCAAGAACCTCCTTGATGCCTTCAAAGAAATGGAGTGTCGAATGTCGTTAAATATTCACTTCCTGCATTCCCACTTAGATTTCTTTCCTGAAAACCTTGGTGCAGTGAGTGGAATGAAAGCATGATGGCGGACCATTGTTGGATGCTGTATCGTGACAATCCAGGTCAAATTTACAAAAAGAAATCACACTCACAGCGCTTTTAATAAAATAATGTATATATTCTTTATTTATAAGTACATTGAATAAAGTATATGATGTATTTGTTGTTTAGCATTCCTAAGTGTGATCTATACATCCATAAATTTTCTTATAGCAATATCAAAAACTTAAAAATATCAAAACCAGTGTATCTATATAACTATACGTGCTAGAAAACAAATAAATACAGATTCGGAATCAGCGCGAAAAATGCATTAAGAAAAGTGTGATCATGTTTGTGATGAGAAAAAAAATGTTTCATTTTGTTGACCAGTGTTATTAAACAAAATAAATGATTTATGAATGAGACAAATAAAAGTTGATTATATGTAGTTGAAATTAAATGTGTACTTGAATAATGGCTTTGATATTACAACGACTTCAATATAATAATGCGCGAGGTAATGATTAGTCTTTATATAAAGTTAGATGAATGACACCAGGCCAAAATGGGGCCTGTACACGTTGTTACATGATGAGATCTCTCGTGTCACTGGTTCTTCGGAGAGAGAGAGTCGAAGTGTGTCGAGAAGTCCTTGTAACGAGGTTAAGGTGTGAGGCAAGGCATAAGGACATGCCTTGAAGTAGTCCCGCGCTGTGACGTCATCTTGGTCGTGTTTGTGTTGATGGAACATCGCCAAAGTATTTGAAAATTTCTCTGCCACTACAGTAGTCTTCCCCCAGAGAGCGAAGTGAGCAATAAAAGAAGAGGTCGCTTGAGGCAAATGATAAAATGGTTTCGTTCTGAGGAATGAAGGTCTCGCAGATGTCGGAGAAACGTGGCATGAGGGAGGGTGCTGAGATGGAGGAAATGGGGAAGTATGTGGAGCTGGAAGAAGGTACTCTGCTAGGTCCACAGGGAATAGGGGTTGGGGTAAGGTATGAAACGCAGACAGGGTGGGGAGAAAAGGGAGGCGACGAGTAGGGGGCAAGGGGAACTGTATTGAGTTTGTAGGCGGTACCCAAGGCTCGTCGCATGGCAGTTCTCCTCGATGAATGCGCTCCTGTCGAAGGGAAAGAAAAAAACGTCGTTCATGGAAACAAGCAGGAGTAGTAAATCCACGGAATGATGCAAACAGACAGTTGAAGAAGGCAGGGGACCGCCACCCTGTGCCAAGTTCAATGATTGTCTGTGCTTGCAGTTCGCCCGCCCGTTGCGTGGATGCATGTGTAAATACGTGCGTGCTTGTTTGCTTGAAAAATGCTTTTTAGGCATTCCCGTAGGAGGGGGAATGGGGGGGGGGGAACACCACGTTGTGCTTGAAGGATGGACTCGCCGGTGAAGTAGGGGACTCGTCGAAAGGGTTTTTGCCAAATGATTTCTCGTACAGCGGCCGAAGTGGACCGTTGATATATTTGGCGAAAAAACTTTGACGAGAAAATGGCAGGACACTTTCCTTAGAACGTGGGAAACTTGGAAGTGCGGGTGGGTCAACCGCTAGCCGGGGAGAATGTGAGGGGGAAGGGTGCCTTCATGAAAGGCGGAGGGGATCGCTGCAGCTCGGACCGTTGGATGAAACTGACCCATCTGGTAAAAATTTTCAAATTTGGTTCCTTTACTTATGCAGAAGAAAACTGAATGTTAAATGCAGTTTGTTAAAATGTCACTTGAAAAAAAAATGTTGGCACCCATTTCACTTTTGATTTGGCTGGGTATTCGTTTGTCACTACGGGTAGTCACCAATTTATAGCGTGAATGTTAGCACTATAATAATAATGATAATAGTTACGATTGATAATAGTTACAATTGATTAGATTGTTGTTGATAATGCTGATGAGGCTGGAGTCACCATGATCTTTTCAGATCAAATAATGTTATTAATTGGGTTGATTGGTAGAATGAGTTTTCTTCCTTTATTAAACAAAATAAATTATTTATAAATGAGACAAACAAAAGTTAATTGTATACAGTTGAAATTAAATGTGCACTTGAATAACGACTTCAATATTATAATTATTTCAATATAATAATGCGCGAGGTAATGATTAGTCTTTATATAAAGTTAGATGAATGACACCAGGCCAAAATGGGGCCTGTACACGTTGTTACATGGTGAGATCTCTCGTGTCACTGGTTCTTCGGAGAGAGAGAGGGAGAGAGAGTCGAAGTGCGTCGAGAAGTCCTTGTAACGAGTTTAAGGTGCGAGGCAAGGCATAAGGACATGCCTTGAAGTAGTCCCGCGCTGTGACGTCATCTTGGTCGTGTTTGTGCTGATGGAACATCGCTAAAGTATTTGAAAATGTCTCTGCCACTACATATATATATACTCTATATAGTATATGGTGTAGTGGTAAGCATCATTGACTAAAAATCCACCGGCCCCAGTTCGAAACCTGATGACGGCAGGCGGCGCGCAGCAAACCCAGTTGTTCATCCTTCCACCCAATAAAAATTGTTTAAATGGGTACCCTGGGCAGCCTAGTGGTTAAGACGCTGGGCTGCTGATCGGGAGGTCGTGAGATAGAGTGGGCCCCTAGTGGGGCGTGGTTTGTATTCCACGTTAAACTGTAGGTCTAGGGTGGAGTGACAAGCTTGACCTTCATCAGAATGAACAATTCGTGCGGAAGCAAAACCAAGGTTTTATTATATCGGTAAAAACCTCAGTAATATAATCTTGGATTTTCCCCAATGATTGTTTATGGAACAGAATATCCGTTTAGATCCCCCATCTTATGAAAACCCCTTTACCCCATGTACCTAGGAAAGAGCGTGTAACCTGAAAAGATTTAGGGACAACAGAGAAGGACTCGAAAGAAAACAAACCTGCAAAGCAGTGGCGTATTCTCTATGTCATCGCGTTTACCGGCGGTAAACCAACCTCAGAGAATTCAAAAATTATTTTTAGTAAATATTAAAACATTACTTTAAAAGCTCATCAAATAATACAATTCAAACAATAATTACTGCAGTTTTGAGAGAGCGATGAAATAATGATGTTATTCGATGAGCCACAGCCACGGTTGATCGCAGTAATTGTGCGAGTATCGAAGGCTATAGTGGGACTATGGGATGATGACGCAGTAGCATGACGCATGGGATAGCAGCCAATGAGCGAGTGCCTACGGTTGTTTTGTTTATCGCTCATTCCTGCGAATGCTCCCTGCTGCTAACCAATTCCGTTTGCTACTGCACGTGAAAATGCTGTGTTTGCACTCATCCGCTTTTATTATATTACTGTTTAACCCTTTAACTCCGATGGGACGTATGTGAGACGTCTCCCGGAGTGAAAGGGTTAAAGATTAAACATAAATATGGCAAGTGTTTCGAACGATCTGCCTTCTTTCATGGCGTGTGATTATATACAGTAAAAACCATTGAATGTACGGTAGCCATGTATACGTTCATTTAATTGTCTGTCATTTCTGTGTGTATATATATATATATATATATATATATATATATATATGTAGCGGATCGACAAGAAATAGACCAACAAATAGACAGAAATCCTTTACTTCCACGCTATCATCAAACAGTCTTGGAAAACACACGTGGGCAAACAATCAGACAATGGAAAGTCTGTTTCTTCCCAAAGGGCGCGAACGCAAACCCTTATCAACTAAAGGACGCGCGGACAAAGCGTCTTAAGATTTGGTGCGAAGTCCTACGTCACAGGAACTACGTATAAAAGCGAGCACCCACTCACACTCCTTCTCACTTCGTTAGCGCTTCCATTTCGTCAGACTACTCTGTACGATATCATCTCTTCAACCGCCTTCCGGCCTCTGGCCGGAGGCGAGGCCTGCTACTTCCTTCAAGGCCTAAGATTTATCATCAAGCCTTCAAGTTTCTCTACATTCCTCGAGATATATTCAGCACCTCAGGCCTACGCCTGCAAGATCATTTAAGGCCAGCCTGCACCTCGAGAAGTAACATCACCTCAGGCCTCCGTACGAAGCCTACATCCATCATCTCGAGAGGCTTAACGGACAACGACAACTCGAATCTACGTTAATAGGTTCGTCTTCAAACCGCCTTCAACAGGGTTACATCGTCCCAAGATAAGTACCTCCTATTCTAAGTACTCTTGTGAAGCCTACATTAGCCTACCGCCGAACGGTAGGCTATACTCCCAAAGTGTGTAATTAAGCGTTCCAACTCACTCTCGTGAAAGAACGCAGTAGGCCTTTTCTCCAATTCAAGTGTCATTTCAATACCGTAATTCCGCGTATCATCCGTTATTATGTTCAATTCATATATTTATGTGTTAACTAAATATTCTCTTGACGTAATCACTTAACATCACATAATGGTCTTATATATAAATGATATTTGTGTAATCATTGTCAAGCATTTCAATCCATATTATTAGGCCGCATCAATTATTCTTTGTGCATCCATGCAATCATTTAGCCTACTTAATCAGTGTCATGTTTTCCATTCAATGTACCAAACGCACGTGCATTCTTTATATCATTTACTAGGCCCATTCAATGTTCCATGTCTCATGCCATTTACATATCATCAATGAGTACATTACTTATTACGTGTCAATTAAGCTATTAACATTTCATCTTATTAGCTAAGTCTATGTCATAAGCATAACATAAAACTATCAATTAATTACTGTCAATTCTTTGTTATATTACAGTGAATAAATAACGGCTTTATTTTCATAATAAAATACAAAACCCATAAGGTGTCTTTTATAACCTTAATATTAATTTGCTTGGGTGTAAACCAAGCTGGTGACCTCGCTGCCATTCCTGTCACTTCCAATAGTATGGTGGACCTACTCAAATAGCCTTTCATTAATAAGCAATCAGTCATTGCATCAATTAATCATTGCATACAATTAAATCATTATCACCTTAAACGGCTAAAACTAGGTCCACTATATATTATAATATATTATATATAATATATTATATATATTATATATATATATATATATAATATATATATACAGGGCGTCCCAAAAAAATGTATACACACTTTAAATACTTATAAAGGCAGTGTTTATTAAAATACATTTCATTTTCAAAATGTAATAGAATCTACAGACATTATTTAATTGTTTTGTCAACGCCTGTTTTCAAACTGACGTCCGTTCTGGTCCAGGCACTGCTGATAACGCGAAGCAATGGAATCGCAAACATCACGAAACATTTCGTTTGGTATTTGTGTGCATTCTCGTTCAATGGCTGCTCTCAATTCAGCGACTGTTGCAGGTTTTATAGCGTAGACTTTGTCTTTTAAGTATCCCCATAAAAAAAAGTATAGTGGTGTGAGGTCTGGTGAACGCGGAGGGTATTCTACGAAACCCCTTCGTCCAATCCACATCCACATCGTGCCAAGTACCACTCGCAATACTCCACTCTTCGGTCCGGATCATCTTCATTAATAGCATGGACTAATCTTGGAATGTAACTTTTCCATTGACAGCGCTTCAAAATGCGTTGGACAGACGATTCTGAAATTCCTACCTCACGACTCGCTTGCGGCACAGATTTTCTTGGACTTTGGTGATACGTTTCCAGTACTCTTTCTTGCTTTGTGGGCTTGTCGATGTCCGTGGTCTTCCGGAACGCTTCTTGTGGACATTCTGAACAGTTCCATCGGCTTCAAACTTATCTCTAATTCGAGTGATGGTAAGTCGCGTTGGTGGATCTGTTTGAAACTCCCTCCTAAACTGTCTTTGCACTTCAACTGCGTTTTCACACTTCCAGTAGCATTTTAGAATGAATTTCCTTTGTTCAAAGCTTAGTCTGACTGCCATTATTAATTCTAATGGGTTTAACTTGGAAAGAAAGAAACATCAATTGAGCTATCAGCTGTTAAAGTGTGTATACATTTTTTTGGGACGCCCTGTATATATATAATATATATATATATATATGTTAAATGTACATATTCACGATTTGCGAGGGTGCCCTCTCGAGGCATTGGTTTCTGCCCTATGTAGGAGAATTGCGACTTCTGACTGATCGAGGCCCGTAGTGTAGTGGTAGCATGTCTGACCGGCAATCGGAAGGTCCTGGGTTCGATTCCCGGGCGGTCACCTCATTTTTCATTTGTTCGTTATTTCTCTTCCTCGTGTGCAGAACACTCCTCTATACTTACGTCGTTTCTATACATTAATATACTGCGGTGGTCATTGCAGTTAAATGTGTGTGTATATATATATATATATATATAACCTTTGGTTAGCTCCCGCTCGAATTGGTCATTCTGACGAAGGTCAAGCTTTTCACTCCACCTTAGACCTACAGTTTAACGTGGAATCCGAACAACGCCCCACCAGCAGCCCAGCGTCTTAACCACTAGGCCACACAGGGTACCCATTTATCTACCAACCACTTTCTTTATTCTTTACTCTGTTCACTGCTATCTTATTTTGTGTTTCAAATTGCGCATCATCAGTCAATACACCCCTAAATCTTTTGCTTTAGAATTTCTCTGAATTTCCTGTCCATTTGGGGTATATTAATATTCCATGGATTTTAGGTCTTCTCTTTTTCGGTACCGTAACAGCTGAAATTTCTCAGTGTTAAACTTCATATTGTTGTCTTCCGTCCACTTGTAGATTCTGTTCATGTCGGATTGTAGAGATCCTATATCTTCTGGGTTTCTTCTATTTCTACTGATCTTTGTGTCATCGGCAAAGGATGATACTGTGCTGTCTCTGGTGACGTCCTCATCTGTGTCAGTTAGCATGATTATGAAGTGTAGGGGAGCTAATACTGTTCCTTGTGGTACTGAGCTGAAGACCTCTGATTCTGCTGAAGTTATTCCTTGTACTGTAACGACTTGCCGCCGCTCACTAAAGAAATTATATATCCATTTCCCTACTTTTCCTGTTATTCCCATATATTTCAGTTTATGTATTATGATTCCATGGTCACACTTGTCGAACGCTTTGGCAAAGTCTGTATATATTACATCATAGTTTTCATTACTTTCCACTAAATTAATAATGTTGTAGTGTTCCATTAGTTGTGATAGGCATGAGCTGCTTGACCGAAACCCATATATATATATATATATATTATATATATATATATAATATATATATATATATTAGGCCGTTTCGAAAAATCGAAATTTATGATGGCTCAACGCACACATACTAAAAACGTAATATGTCATGAACAAAGACTTCATGCAAAATATTAAGACAAGAGCTTATTGTTATCTCACCCCTCAATGCATATCTATTTTACCCCTCATGAGAAAATTTTCATTTTTCTGGCAAATATATTTTTTTATTTTGTGATGTCCTCTTAAATTTGGTATATAAAATTCATAAATAAAATTGGAAGAAAAGTAGGTCATTTTCAGGAATGGTCCAGTAACCCCCCTATATTCTTTAGAGAGAATTCTAGAAAATTCTTCCTTCAGGATAACTATTCTAGAATTTCCATTTTTTCCCTTTATGGATTATATGATGTTTTATTTGCTTTTTCATCTATAATTACTGATATTTTCACAAGTTTACTGTTCTAGAAAGGTTACTTCATGTTACTTTACAACTTTCTTACAGTAATCAGTCATAATATAATTTAGGTGAGTGATTAATGATTATATTATATTATTATTAAGACTAACAGGTGGTAAAACTTTTTCCCTCAGAATTATGGCAAAAACAGAAACAAGTGTGAAGTCTGGTTGGTCGGACAAGTGCTGGAAGAGGGTTTTTCTGAGAAGCAGCTTCCAACTAACAGTGATGTCCTTAAACGTCTTTTTTATCACATTAAGGTGGGAAAGCAAAATGTCTCTGAGCTTGCGCAACTGTAGCCAACGAAGTTATTGCTATGTGGGAAAAAGCCTCCTTAATTACATCCCAGTCATCCCACAAGCCTTATATTGTCTCAAAGCTTAAAAGGCTTTACAATAAGCATGAAGGGCTGGTCAAGAACCGAACTCGACGAACTCCTACCAAGAGAAGAATGAAGCAGAATTTGTCACCAGCTTAAAGAAGCTTTCGATGTAGCTCATTCAGAAGTGGAAACAGAAATAAAATTGCAGGAGGATAAAGATTTTCTTAAGGATCAAAGGAACGATCAGAAAATGATTATGGGTCCAGAAGACAAGGAGTTTTCAAGAAAGCAAAAGCACGACAGATAAGCATGGAAAGAATGGAAAAACTTCGCAGGAAATCAAAGGAAGAAATGAGGCAATTGACAAAGGTTGTGGATCTCAACCAATGTGAAAATTCCGGTTCAGGAGGAAGTGAAGAATCATCTGGTGATGAATTGTTCTACAGAGCACTCTCATCATCATCTTCAAAAAGGAGAAGCTTGAACCAGGTGTAATTGTTAGGGATAAAAAGTTCTTGGCTGCTCTGGACCGCACTGGAACATCTGCAAGAGCTGCTATGCACATTGTGGCACCTGCCCTTTCAGCTGCTGGAGTGGAAATTGAAGAGATCACACTTTCATCATCCTTTATCTACAGGTCTCGGCGATCAACACGGATGCAGATGGGAGAACACATTAAAGCCAGTTTCCAACCAAATACCCCTTTAATAATTCATTTTGATGGAAAGCTTCTTCCATCCATGCATGGGGTAAGATTGATGTAATGCCCATTGTTGTGACTGGTGCAGGCGAATTAGAAAAATTACTGTCTCTTCCAAAGCTTATTTCTGGAACGGGGAGAAGAAATGGGGAGAGCAGTTTTAGATGTCTTGAAGCAATGGCCACAAGTAAATGAGTGGGTAGCAGGCCTTTGTTTTGATACTACTGCAAGCAATACAGGTATCCATGCTGGGGCTTGTACCATCATCCAAAAGGCCCTTCAGAGATCTCCTTTTTCTAGCATGCCGCCACCATATCCACGAGCTTCTTATCACTGCAGTTTTTGACATGTTTTTCTCTTCTTCGGGTCCACAAATTCCCTTATTCAATCGATTCAGAGATTGTTGGGATAACATTGATCAGCAGAATTACAAGCCCTATGAACCCAATGATCTCACCTCAGAATCTTTAGATCATTGGATCTTGAAGCACAGAGACAAGCTTATTTCTTTCATCAACTCCAAACTTCAAGAGGGCCACACTCGAGGTGACTACAGGGAATACTTAGAACTTGCACTTATCTTCCTTGGTTGTCCAATGCCTAAAACAAATAAAGGCTCTGATAGCAGATTCCACTACCCAGGAGCTTACAGCAGAAGCTAGTGGATGGGAAAGGGCATCTATTCCTTAAAAATTTACTTATTTAGGAACCATTCCTTCTCACCCCTCATGAAAAACAAGCTCTGATACGAATAAACGCCTTTTCAGTGACAGTTTATCTTCAAGCTTGGTATACATCTCCAGTTGGAATTGATGCTCCAGCAAATGATTTGGCCCTCCTCAAGATGCTACATATCTATAAGATCCAGGTTGATAAGGAAGTGGGTGCTACAGCCCTCAAAAAACTTCAGAACCATGGTTGGTACTTGAGAGAGGATGTTGTAGGATTTGGCTTTTTCTCAAACCTCGTGACTGAAGATGATAAGGTTCTAATGCTCCACAACTTCACCACGCGCCTCCTCGAAAAGTGAGGGCAAGAAAGGTGGACCCCTGAATGTTTGCAAAACCCCAATGACTTAAAGATTACCAGTTTTGTCACTACTCAAACACAAGACTTCTCAAGTGTTTGAAAATAGAAAATTCCCAAGAAACTTGAAGACATTGAGGAGCACCGTAATCGGGTCATGCAGTCAAAGTAATCAACGACTGTGCTGAACGAGGAGTCAAACTGGCTACAGAGTTTAATGAGAAGCTCACAAGAGTGAGGAAGAGAGACAACTGGCCTTTCAAATCATTGAAATCAGAGAAAGGAGGTCCCTCAGCCCTGAAATCCTATATTCTTAATCAATATATGTCTTAAATAGAATTTAAGTCGCTTTGTTTTAAAACTATTTTTCGTTGTCTTATATTTGCTCTAATTATATAATTATCCATTAATGTAAAAGAAGTGCCATCTGAGGGGTGCCTTTTTATCATTCAAATAAAATGATATTTTGTCTATTTGTTTTTCTTCCTTTATATAAAAAAATAAAAGTGTGTGCGTTTATCAAATTCAATTTGAAAAATTACCATATAATCGTGAAACGGTCTAAATTATATATATATATTATATAATATATATATAATATATATATATATATATATATATATATATATATGTGTGTGTGTGTGTGTGCGATAAACCAAAGCAGCTGATCAGGATACGCCACTGATGCAAAGATAAAACAATGAAAAGAACTCTCTTTCTCACTAACTTACTGTACATCTAAGAAACTTAGATAAAAAGTCAAGCTCCAATAAATATAGTTTCACTGCATCGCTATTTAACTCTGAAAAAAATTATGACTGAATACCCCTAATATATATATATATATATATATATATATAATATATATATATATATATATATATGAAAAAGGAAACTTAATTTTTTATTTCTTTAACACCAATACAGTTTCGGCTA
Organism: Bathynomus jamesi; assembly: GCA_023014485.1. NCBI lineage: Eukaryota > Metazoa > Arthropoda > Malacostraca > Isopoda > Cirolanidae > Bathynomus > Bathynomus jamesi. The sequence goes on from JAJOZX010002808.1 coordinate 251,680, forward strand.
CTCGCGAGCCCTTGTCAATTGGTGATAACTGCATAAAGAGAGAACATAATTTATACGGGCTCCAATAAACCTTAGCCCCCACGCCCATCGCCTAAACCATTAGAGGTACAGTAAAACTAAACATACCTTACAAAAGAGAATTTAATCCTGCATTTAATGAAAAACAATTAAAACTTGGTGTTCCCACCATTGGCTTCCAAGACAGCCTGAATTCGCTTTGAGTAGCTCGCCAAAAGTGACGTGAATAAATCTTGATCGTTACGCAAATTTGCTAAAACAGTTTCAATGTGTTGCGTCATTGTATCCTTCGAAAATCGATTTGTTGCAGGTTCTTGAAACAAGAGACATTCAACCTTGTCCTTTATAACTGATCCAATGTGTTCACAGACGTTCAGGTCAGGAGAATTTCCTGGCCATTCTTCATTTCCAAAGAAATCGATCTCATGGTTCCGCAACAACTGTTGAGTGGCTAATGCCTTAAAGCAGGGGGCCTTATCGTGCAGAAGTGTGACCTGATTGACATCCATAACATTGTTTGGGTTTCTTAGAAAAGGAATGACATGCTGGGATAGAATAATATCACGAAAATACTGTCCATCCCAACTCTGACCATTTGGCTTCAGCACCCACATGAGCTTCTTTGCAGTGAACAAAACAAACACACCAACACTGTGGACTTTTTAATAATTCGCGATAATGTTCATTGTCATCGATTTCATCTGGTGTTGTGGCCCACACTCGATCATTTTTGTAGTTAGGCCGACGTGTTACGTAAACAAAATATTCATCGGAGACAGCTAAATGCATGAAATCATCCACATCCCAATCTTCAAGATAATGGGCAAACCACATTCTGTCATCGATGTTAAGTTGAGTTTTTCTTGGCTTTGAAAGTTCATGCCAAGGCTTTAAACCTTGCCTATGACGGTACAGTCGAATGATCTCACCACTAACGATCTTTCCTCTCAACACTTCGATCTCTCTAGAAAGTTTAGTACAGCTGTTTTTCCGCTTACGTGTACCGCTTTCAATGATGTCCTTTGTTTCCTGAGAGAGTGGCAAATTTGGGCGCCCAGATTTGGTTGTATCCATTTCACATTCATCCAAAGTTTTATTTCAATTTCTTTTGACGAAGTCCTCACTCCTTCGCAACTTTTTGGCAACCCATAGTAGTATAGCCGCAAAAGGGGAGAGTGCAAGAATGTTGCAAGCTATTCCCCCCAAAGGGCCAGAAAGGAGGAGAGAAAGGAGGAAGGTGTTCACCTGGCAGGAGCCAAGTGCATATTAAGACTTCAGCCGAGTAGGCGTTGTTTTATAGGCTCCTAATCAGCCAGTTGGCTGAATCAGCCAGTTCCTAATCAGCCAGTTGGCTGAGCCAAGGGGGAGGGGAAAACCTGAAGGAGAGAGAGAGACACCTGAAGGAGAGAGAGAGAGAGAGAGACACCTGAAGGAGAGAGAGAGTAGTGGCCTTTGATTGCAAGGCATGCAACTTGGAGGCGGAGTTCTCCCCCAAGTTATTTTCGTTTACCTAACCTAAATCAGCCAGTTGGCTGAGCCAAGGGGGAGGGGTATACCTGAAGGAGAGAGAGAGACACCTGAAGGAGAGAGAGAGACACCTGAAGGAGAGAGAGAGTAGTGGCCTTTGATTGCAAGGTATGCAACTTGGAGGCGGAGTTCTCCCCCAAGTTATTTTCGTTTACCTAACCTAAGAGGCCTCTAAGGGGTTTTCCCAAAGGGCCAGAAAGAGAAGGACCAGAGGTCCTTGCTCGGCTGGGAGCCGAGCTTGAATGATTCTTTCATCAGCTTCTCGGTCTTTTATAAACCTCTATTCTGGCTCAGTTGCCAGTTAGCGCAATGTATTCAGTTGCCAGATAGCGCCATGTGTCCCAGAAAACCATATATTAATCATCCATTGTGTACCACAATATATATGACGGTAGTTAATCCAATTAAATTCTGTTTATTAAATAAATAATTTTTACACACAATCTTTATTATTATTAAACCTGGAATTGCATACCTTTCCAGTTTTTTTTTGCAATGATCGGATTGCTCTTGCTAGATATATATTATTATGCTTATATATATATATACATTCTTTTAAACATCTTATGTTAGGTATATGTAATATATATATATATATATATATATATATATTATTTATTTTTCATATTATAACATTTAATTTTATTTTAGTGTTTAACGATTAGAAACAAATTTAACATTAACTTGAACTTCATTAAACTTGAAGTTAAACTTTTCGAAACAAATAACGTAGTTAGCCACACATAATTCAACCATAGAAAACTTAATAATAGAAAATAATTAATTTTATGGTTAACTAGTTTATTTCGACATAAGTTTACTATAATTATATATATACAGTCTTTTAAACATCTTATGATAGATAGATATATATATATATATATACATATATATACATATATATATATATATATATATATATATATATATATACATATATCTGAACTCTTTCAGCTAAAGAAGCGTTATGTATAGAATTGGTTGTGTAATAGCTGATATTAAACTCTGTCAACATGTTCTGAAAAGCACGGCCTATAAATTCCTTCCCCATATCCGTACAAAAATAGCTATATATATATATATAGTGTTTCACTATAGATGTATAGATGTATATAGGGTTTTACAATAGATGTATATAGTGTTTAACGAATAGAACCAAATATAACATTAACTTGAACTTCATTAAACTTAGTTAAACTTTTCGAAACAAATAACGTAGTTAGCCACACATAATTCAACCATAGAAAACTTAATAATAGAAAATAATTAATTTTATGGGTAACTAGTTTATTATGACATAAGTTTACTATAATTATATATATACAGTCTTTTAAACAGCTTATGATAGGTATATGTAAATATAATATATATATATATATATATATTATTTATTTTCATATTATAACATTTAATTTTATTTTAGTGTTTATTTATGCCACGCCACCTTAGACCCACAGTTTAATGTGGAAACCGAATGCTGTTTTTAAATATAATTAGGCTATATTTCTTTATTATAAAATAAGTTAACAATTATGTTAACACAAGAATTTGTGAAAACAATACTTGTAAGTAAAAATAAAAATATAATATAAGGGACTACCATAGAAATGTAAGTGCCTATAATTCAAGAAACACGATTTTATATATATATGTTACTCGTCCGGTCCCGTTATAGCGGATTGGTACACGTCATAGCTCCACCCAGCTACATCGGCAGCCAATCACGACGAACATCTGGCCTTTTGGGGCGGAGCTTGTCGATTGTGCATATAAAAGGGGATATTTTTCAGTTGGGAGTAACAGTAGCTATTTTCGCGTCAGTGAATAATCATTCCCTCCACCATGGACCTGTACGTCTCCCCGGACTTGTATGAAGAAAGTGACGCTGCAGCATTAACCGCAATTAATCTTTTTAACGCGATTGACCGTGACGATTTATTTTCAACGCAAACCGTAGAAGATATTTGCAGTGACGCTCCTTACAATCCGACGCAATGGACTACCATAGAAATGTAAGTGTCTATAATTAGATTTTATATATATATATATGGATGGGGTGTAGTATCTCGTCAAATAGATACTCGCCAAAATTTTTTTATGGCAATCAATGTTATTTGGTTATCCCCATTATGCTAAAATCGAAATTTTTTATGGCAATCAATGTTATTCCTCGAACCAAAGATATCTTCACATAATGGGGATCTCTCTGTATACTCTGTATATGTTTTAAAAGAATGAACATTATTCCTTTAAGGTCCGATGAGGATTTGACACGTGTTATACAATCTTTTGAAGAATCTCGGAATACGGATGATATACTGATCAGTCAACAATGTCACACCGAAATAATGTGTTTTTCGATCTTTTTGGGATAAGAAGACACAATATATTTTCATAAATTTATTAAATGAAAGAAATCAGTACAATAAACAACTACAGAATATATCGTTACAAATATACGAACAAAAACATTATAATATACAACGAGTACGTACAATTGGAAAACGGTTTTTTATCTGTCTGCATACCATTTCATCGTTTCGGCGAGTGTGACACGGGTCAAATAAATTTAAAAAATTTATAAATTCTTTATCATTTGACATATGCATGAGAAATGAGACGCAGTACATTCCGCAAACATTAGTAAAATATCCTTGCATGCGAAATGGGGTCCATACAACTTCGGGAATATGTAACTGAGCGAGAAATTTTACAATAATAGGGTCACTCCAGGGTTGAGTACCTAGTGAATCAAAACAGTACAGGCGCTGTCTATTTTTAAAATAGACAACGATCCAGTGAATCCCTTCATTACCGATGATGTCTGTGTTCACAATAAGACTACCGCATTCTCGCGCACTTGGCAAACTCAATGTTTCATTCTTCGCAAACACGCCGATAAATTTGGAACGTGTGACTCGCTCCATTACTTTCTGAAGTGTATTAGCATCCATTTTAAAAGTCAGTGATAACGCTCCTAAATCTATCTACTTCTATTAGGGCTTGCGATTCGAGATATACTAGTACACTAATAGGAGCGTCTATAGGCTTGGCGAATTCCAGCCGCACTGAGATGTTTCCGCTCTGCTGTGGGGTTAAATGGGTATTTACGCTAGCAGATAAGTCAGGTGTAATGTCAAACGGGTAAAGGTTAAATTGATCAATGAATTCTTCCTGCGTTACCCCATTACCAAGCTCATCACAATCACCTGCAATATGGGTCAGATTACTATAGGCTCTGGCACAAAGAGGTAACACAGCGTCTGATGAATAGTCCGTACCCATTGTTCCACCCAAAGCAGTGCCATTAACGTATAGAGTTATATTTTTAAGTCCGAAATTCTCGAATTTAAAGGCACTCTTTTATATTTTCCATTCACCGAAGCGTGGTCCTGCATGCCGATTAATATCCTTTTAGGAAGATTTCCCAGGGCAATGTTTTCTATCTGCTTCGATGCCAACCCTGCAGGAACCGTATATAGTTTGATCTGCACTCTGTTAATAGGATATTTCACTGTAGCGTTTAGTAAATTTTTCTCAATTTCTAGTTGTTTTGGTGAACTTAATTTCACTCGCCGTACGCGGAGGTATGTGTCCATAATGTGAACCCACAACGGGCTTTGCACCCTCTTCTTGATCAGCATCCAGATTTAAGCAGATCTCAGGACTCGTGCGGGTGAGCTTTATTTTCATATCCACCCCGTTCACAAGCAACTTCTCCTGGAAAGTGAAATCTGTGTGCAACCGTCCAAAACACTCGTATATTTTCTTTTTAGAATTTTTAAATTTGTCCTTTATACTATTTTCATCTTTAGTTTGATAATATCCCTCGCACTTAAAAAGGTAGCCTTCGCTTCTTTGGAAAAGTTGAGGACATTTTCCAGATAGGCTCGTAGATGATAGTACCCCGTGCCTGCCGATATGTTGGTCTGATTTAAATATACGTCACACTGGTTGAATATGGAGTGCAGAAAGTTTGTTTCAGGGTATACAGCATATTTGTCATCGCAGACCGTTCCATCAGAATGGGCTATACGTAGCTTAGCGTACATGTGCACACAGCTTGGATCAAAAAAGGAAGGGCCTGAGCTGGGTATCACGAATTCTATAGGTGCACTCGTGGAACTAATTGTGTTTAAAGGGTTAATTGTAATAAAGTCACTGTGCTCAATAGAAACTTGGGTTGGAGGTACATGGGTGGATGAAGCGTGCCATTGCGAAATAGTGACTCCTCTCTCGACAAGTGGTAAACAAACTATGATTCATGAGATCAATGTCCTTAGCTTATATCAGTCAAAAAAGTGGTCAACCATAGGTTTCATTCGCTTACAGCACTTCTTTTTTGATAGCCTTTTACGTTTAATACCACGTGACCCCTTCTTCCGGGCAGCCCTTCTTCCCGCCACCACGCATTTTTCTCTTTGCATCTTTGATGATTTCGTCCCGTGTACGCTTTAAATGTTTTTTTAGAGCTTCTTTAGGTTTAGCCCCGGCCAATATGTCTTCTGCAGTGTTAATACCTGATTGTAGCGCTTTCCTTCCAAGGTATCTGGCACCCCTCTTCAGCAAAGGAACAGCCGTACGTAGTATGGATGAAAAAATGGACCAAGTCCACTACCGCGCTGGTATCGCATCCCTCGATAGACGTGAAAGGCTTTCTATCCATTATAACTCAGTGCGTCGAAAGTGTAGCTTCACTGTTAAGCTCCCGTTACCGAATGGGAAGTTTTCACCCTCAATCGTTCTTATATATATTGTGATATTGGTTATTAAATTAGTTGCGACATTCACATAATGGGGTCTGTCATATGTAATACTCAAACTCCTTCCTCTATGGTTGGGGATGTGAGCAATGCGCAGCAGGCGTGCCTGGGTATCCCCAACAAACTGGTGCTCCACTATATTACTGTAAATATAGCACATGTCTGGGGACCTTTCAGCCAATTTCTCCATCTTCAATTGATACATTAATCTGGACAAGTCATGCTGTGTCTCGTGAAATGTGTCTCTTTGGAAGACTGCGCTATATCGGCCATTGGCTAGAATTTGGAACTTTCTATGGTCTTTAATACGTCTGTTAGTCTTTGATTTTAGGATTAGTGTATGTGCAGGGTTGTTTACGATTTCGTATACTAAATCATTCGTAAGGTTTGAGTTTCTTAAACTTACGTTTAAGCCTCTCACAACATCCTCGGCCGAACCATATTGACCCGGCCTAGTCTTACTTCTGTACTGTAATACCGTGCAATCTTAGTCCGAGCGATGCGCATAGTTTCATCCATAGCTACCCCAGCTTTTTCACACTCGTCAATGTCTCTAAATCGTAAAAACGGTTTCTTTATGTTCAATATTTAAAAAGACGGTGTCCAGCTGAATTTCGCATATCCCCACCTCATACGAATCACGACCCAATTCAATGTGCCCATGGAGTTCTGTTACAAAGTTGGCTAGCGTGTTGTTAGGGTGTACAGACAGGGACGAGGAGGACGGGAGTGTGACGTAGAAATGGTTAGGAGCCATGTTGCATACTATTTAAGCTTCATTATTGCATCAGCTTTTATATAGGTGTTGAAGCTTTCTGGGTACCCTAGCCATTTCACCAGGTACATTTTTCTCCTTCCTGAACCTTTGCTTCCTAAAATTTTCTCAATTTTAAACACATTTTTTTCTAAATTAAACGCAACTTTCTGCAATTCCTCGCGGTAAAAGCCTCCTGAGATTTCTTCCCCATTCAAATCTTCAATGTAATACATCATTATCTCACCTTTAGGTCTCACAGCCCTAACTTTAAAAATCTCGCGTGTCCATCCTTGCTCAAAACCCTTTGCGAATTTATTCCCCGAACGCGACAGCCTTACATAATCATTGATTTTGAAGCGCGCAGAGTGGTGGTGGTGGTGGTGATCCATCTCTTCTCGGGAGCGTACCTCTTTCTAAAACTTCGTTAGGTGTTGTCCCAATCGTGCGATGGTGTGAGCGGTTGTAGGATGATGCCAATGATTCCAGAATGTCTAGAAATCTGTATGTGTTTTTATGTGTAAAATAACGGTGCATGCGTTCCTTTATGGTGCGCTGAACTCTTTCAGCTAAAGAAGCCTTATGTATAGAATTGGTTGTGTAATAGCTGATATTAAACTCTGTCAACATGTTCTGAAAAGCACGGCCTATAAATTCCTTCCCCATATCCGTACAAAAATAGCCAGGAACCCTGTTTTCTTTTAACATTAGCGTTTTGGTGGCTTTAGCAACTGTTTCAGGTGATTTATTTTTCAGAGGAACTAGCCACAGATATCTAGAGAATACGTCTATTATGAATAGAATGTAGCGGTAACCATCGTTATACACAGAATATCTTTGCATGTCTGTTAAATCTGCTTGCCAAATAGAATCAATCGAGGAAGCCGTTGTCTTGGCTGTTTTAAACCTTTTTCTCACAGGCTTATGAAGCGTATAAGCGTCCTGCTCCCTCAAAAATCTTTCAACATCTTTTTTTCCTACTCCGTAAACACTTCTGTACAGTCTATCTACGCCGCCGTAAGAGGATGGGGTAGAAATGTCATAATAGCGTTTAGTTAATACGTTAGCCATTTGCGTATTTTAGAGGCACGTGGGTAGGGTTGGTTTAACCTCTTCTTGCTCCTCTTCAAAGGTGTTACCGCCGGGGGTGACGGCGCCTTCAATTGTGTCACAGGCGTTGCATGTTCCAAGTCTTTTAACCTGTTCAGATTTCCTATCAACGTTTTAGGGACATTTATTTGTTGTAGTCTTGCTTTAATATGCTTCCATCCTGATGGTGATGGCCTATCCCACTTTCTCACCAGATCATGGACAATGTCTACGATATTCGATCCCTGTACCTTTGATCCTTCCACAATGATCTCCCCTGTATCGGTCCATTGTATGGCGGGATCCTCATTCAATAGATTATAAAGACTTAAGCCTTTACTCCTCAATGTAAGTGGGAGGGTATTTTTTAATAGATGTTCGATATGTTGTGTGGCTAATCTTTTTGGTTGGTCAGCTGTATCGTCGGGCACAGATCCTATGTCCCCCGTGCTGTGCCTAATAACCACAGGAATCTCTGTAGGGCTCTTATAATTTTCGTACTCGTGAAGAAATTTCTGCAGAGCTTCTTGGTATAAGATTCTTTTCTCATCAGGTGTTTTTTCACTGTTTAATAGGGCTAACAATTCGCTTTCCATTCTTTTAAGTCTGCTTTTACGGGGATCTAGATACGTGTCTGGATTCCTTTGCAGTGAAGCGTACACCTCGTGGGGAATCACTACCACTTTCTTCATTATATTAATCTAGTCAGTAAAGGACCCAAAACTGAAAATAAGATGGGGAGAAATGACCCTCCTGTTTGTACAATAATTCGTTTTTTCTTCGCTACAGTTTGACTTTTACGAGCGAGTGCACGTATTATGTTCTTGTAGCGGCGTAGGCGAGCCTTCTGATGGGTTTTCATTGATACATTGCAATTTATAACGTTAAGACAGATTTCACAGATGCATTTTAAAAAGTCGGCGTCGATATTTTTAATAAACATCTGCTGCATTGCCCGGGGCAGTCGATGATAGATTTTTATTAATTCACGGTATTTCTTTAGTCTCTTTGTCATTCTGGAATATACACCGTTTCAGGCTCGTTTGGAAATATATTCGTTCGCAGAAGCACTCTAAACGTGTTTCGCGGATGAAGGTCGCAAAGCAAATATCCGTAACGCGTGCTTGTAGCTTCTTTATAAACTTCCAAAAACTCCTTACGCTGATTCGGGAACATTTGATTGGCTAATACCCCAATTTGTGATACATCTCTACGTTGCGCGAATAAGACTAGATATTGCGTATTTAACGACACATCGCGCATGTATCTATTTTTGAAAAATAGATTCTGATTGATGAAGAACACGCTTATGTTAAGATGGTGGGAGAATACTGTAAATGTCTCGGCAAACGTTTTATCCATCTCCAACATGAGATCGTCAATTACAATGATTGTATGTTCATTTCCCTTTAACGAATTAACGTCATATACGCCTTTGTGGAACAAAATATCATCTTGGTACTCGTTGAACACTGATTGATACGTCGAATAGCACCATATAACTTTATGCACAAATTTCGAGAACATCTCTCCCTTTTCTTTAATGATTTTAAGCATAAACACAGTTTTACCACATCCTGTAGGTCCAGATATAATACATGTGGATGGGCTCGTGAATCTGAATTTTTCTACAGAGTCCATTTCTAACACGTCACACTCCTAAGTGGGTCATTTACAAAATATTACAAATTTTGAGTGCTGTTCCTTATATTTCTTCTCCACAGAACCGTGAATGACGATGAGGTAGAGCACCCATCATTGACATTACGGATGACCTCGACGACAGTGTAGTTGTGATCTCCTCCCCTGCCAACGACCCTCACCAGCGATACCGGTAGCACGTCCAAAGCGGAGGTATGAGAACCCCACGTCAGGTATAAAGCGCCGAAATACGCGCCTGTTGCAGCGGTAATAGATCCCCAACCCTCAACCTCTTACGCAACAACCCCCCCAGCAGCACCTCCCGCTAATATACCCCTTATTCATCCGCCGCCCCCCGTTCTGTTAAGTCTACAATAATAGATCCCCAACCCTCAACCTCCTACGCAACAGGCCCCCATCAGCAGCACCTTCCGCTAATATATCCACTAATTCATCCGCCGCCCCCGTTCTGTTGAGGATGCTATAACGCGAATTGGTGCGCTCCGCAGCCCCCACCCCAGCCTTGACTAGAAATCGGTATAGAGTCAGGGTCGACCCTAGAGTCATGTATAGCAATGGAATTGAGCGCGGGTTACGCCGGGTTGTACAGCATATTATAGAGTTTGCTCTTCAGAATCGTGACGAGCGTGAAGTCAGGACGAGTCTGTCCTTTGGATTCGGGTCAGATGACGGTGATGTAGACGATTATTGGGTGATAGTGCCATTTAGACGTTTGGCGGCTGAAGATGTAGAATATATATTAGGGCGTATAATGCAAGCCGCCCAAAGTAGTATAGCCTTCAATATGGACAACTTCACGGTAAATATTGACCATGTATACCGTGTTGCGGGTCATAGTGCCATACCGTATACTCTTAACTTCAATTCTCCGACTATTTACCGAAAGCATATAAACGTCGATCGTGGTTGCGGCTTTATAGCAGTACTCTTAGCACGTATGTTTACTGTACAAAATACACGAACTCAAAAAATTTGGTTGCCTACAGTCGTGGAGCGTGCCCGTAAACTAGCTGTAGACTGTGAACTTGAATTTGACTGTAATATGGGTCCTGAAGAGCTGAGAAGGGTAGAACAGGAAATGAATGTCCGCATAGTTGTGTTTGGGTTGGATGATCGTCGTAGGACTGTGTATGTTTTTAAAAGCTGTGTGAGAGATCGTACAAGACCCCTACTTATTTTAGGATTGTCAGGGACAACGTATCTCCCCATCCGTAATATAAGGGGCTTTACGCGAGTTATGACAAAAGTCGAAAATATGGGAGACATCATGATTTGTGTAAGGGGTGCCTCGAGTTTGCGGATGATATAGTGAGACATTGTAAAGAATGTCACATGGTATGTGAGCAGTGTAAAAGCACCAAATGTGAAAGCCGTGTAGTTGAAGCTGAGAAGAGAGACTGTGATGTGTGTAGACGCACATTTTTCAATAATAGCTGTTTTGATTTCCATAAATCAATTGGCACGTGCAGGAAAATGAGAATCTGTGAATGTGGTATGTTTCACACAATGGATAATTGGGGAAATTTAAGCACAAGTGTGACGTAATTCACTGTCCTACATGCCAGGAGGAATATAAGGCGGATGGAGTAAAGCATGTATGTTATATGAAAGATGCTAAGCCTAAAAATAACCCTTGTATAACTGTATACTACGATATAGAAACATATACGAACGCTGAAACCAAAGAGGTAATTCCACATTTACTTGTGAGCCAGACCATCTGTGATGAGTGTATGGGTATCGAATGTGACGAGTGCCCCAAATGTGGTAAACGGACAAACGTTTTTAAAACGAATGTCCGCGATAGTCCTGTGAAACTATTTGTGTCCTATATTGTCAAGTTAGCCGACAAGTTCAAAAAAATGACTGTGTATATTCTCGCCCATAACGGGGCAAAGTTTGACACGCAGTTCCTTTATAAGGAGTTGCTTGAACACGAATCCTCTGAGATATTTACAGGTGATCCATTGAAAAGAGGCAACAAATTAATACAGATGCAGATAAGAGGCAATGTACAATTTAAAGATACTTTATTATTCACACCTTGTAAATTAGCAAAGCTACCCAAGGTGATGGGAGTAGCAGCTGAAGTTTCCAAAGGATACTTCCCTTACACTTTCCTCACCAGCGAGACTTTAAACTACGTAGGCCCACCACCCCCCAAACATTATTTTGACTGTATGGATGAACGTGAAGACTTTGATCGATACTACGACAGTTTTAATGAAAGTAACCCTTATAATATAGCTGATGAATGTGAGCGTTATTGCGTGAATGATGTGCGCGTGCTTAGAGTATGTTTCCAGGCCTTTAGAAGGATGTACATAGCCCGTTTCAAATGCGATCCACTGCAAGTCGCAACCACCATCGCATCATTATGTTTTACGGTGTTCAAGAATAACTTCATGCCGAAAGACACCTTAGCCATTATTCACCGAAACAATCCCCGCAGTTACGGGCACAAGGCTATTTACTGGCTCATACACCTACAGCAACAGACAGGTGTATACATAAAGCACGCCCGCAACACGGGTGAAGTACCCATTAAGATTAATGGACGTGTTTTTTGGGTTGATGGGTTAAGTGAAAACCGTGTCACTGGTGTGAAGACTGTGTACTCCTTTAACGGTTGCTGGTGGCATGGATGCCCCCGTCCTGAGTGCGGAATCACCGGAGATATCCACGGTAGGTCTCCTGCCGACTGTCTTGCATCGACCCGCACCCGCGATCAACTTATAGGATCACAGTTCACTCACAAAGTCTTGTGGGAGCATGAATATGATGCACGGATGGAGACAGACGAGGTGTACCGTGAGGAAATAAACACGATCAAGCGTTCAATGGTGCTGGATCCTCTCAAATGTGGTGATAGCTTGTTTGGAGGACGTACAAATCCTTTCAGACTATACTTCCACCTACGGAGGGCGTGAAGCTCCATTACTACGATTTCTGTTCTTTATACCCATACGTGATGAAGAGCAATCCGTACCCCGTGGGCGCTCCTGAGAAACTGGTGGGACCTAGCCTACCCTCCATCAATGAATTTTCAAAAAATTTGAATGATCGTTACTTTGGGCTCTCTTTCGTAGACGTACTCCCCCCACGCAATTTATGGATGCCGATCTTACCTGTCGTTATCGACGACAAGCTCATGTTTCCCCTGTGCGTGAAGTGCGCGGAAGAGGATAACGGCGATGTAACCATATACCCCACCAGCGTAAGATCAGAGGCGTATATACAAGTCCTGAGTTGGCCCTAGCCGTACGCCATGGTTATAGAATACTGAAGATACATGAGGTGTGGAGGTTTCAGAAGCTACCCAACCTTTTCACACCATATATAAACACCTTTTTGAAGGATAAGGTTGAGGCATCAGGGTATCCGCGAGGAGTTGATACCGAAGATGAAAAGTCTGCCTATATTCAACGTTACCGCGACCGCGAAGGTATACAACTTGATCGTGTCCAAATTGTAAAGAATCCTGGCAAGCGCTTTAGTGCAAAGTTGTGTCTAAACAGTCTATGGGGAAAATTTGCGCAGAATACCGGCAGAGGGAGCATTCATTTGGCACAAAGTTATAGCGATGTCTGGGATTATGCCAATGCCCCGATAAAGAGGTCATGGAGATCGTAAATGTAGGTAATACTTACGTAATAAAGTACAACAACACTGAATTTGCCACAGATACCTCAAGGGTTACAAACATACCTGTGGCCAGCTTCACAACAGCCTACGCCCGTATAAAACTTTGGGGTCTATTGCATTCTCTTGGGCGGAGAGTATTGTATGCCGATACAGATAGCGTGATATTCACAGAGAGGGAGGGTGAATACATGCCCACTATTGGGGAGTTCCTCGGCGAGCTCACTGATGAGATCAAGGATGAGTATGGGGACAACGCATACGCCGACTCTTTTGTCTCAACAGGACCTAAGACTTATGGGGTACGGGTCAGGGTGGGGGAGGAAATGAAATATATCGTGAAGGCAAAGGGTATTACGCTCAACCATGCGAATCGGCAGGTTGTTAACTTTGAGTCGTTGAAGGATCTAGTATGTTTGGACGATGATGAACAACACCCCAACTAATTGTAGGCACCCACAATTTTCGGGCGCAGAAGCTGGGGGCGTGAAGGAACTTAGGGGTACGAAGGTGTGCCGTAACACCTATAGGAAACGTTACCAGTTACCTGGTACCTATGATACCGTACCCTTTGGATACCATATGCTTCTATTGTTAACTGACACGTATTTGTCTTGATATAATCGTATCTATTGATTTATTACACGTATTTGTAAATATATATAACTTGAATATCTCGTTTATTAAATCGTATTTGTAAAATTGATTTATTACACGTATTTGTAAATATATATATAACTTGAATATCTCGTTTATTAAATCGTATTTGTAAATATATATAACTTGAATATCTCGTTTATTAAATAAATCATGTTTCAAATAGCGTTTCACTTTCTCCTTTGTGTGTGTGTGTGTGTGTGTGTGTGTGTGTGTGCAGGTGAAAGTTCTAAGCTCCGCCCACTGTAAGACCGTGAGTCATGCTACTATCTGGGAGTCCCTGCGTGGTCAGTCGACTGCAGTAAGCCCGAGAGATCAGACGTGTATTCAAATGGCTACCTTTAATATTGCTTGTACAACGTTTATGAAATGGTATTCAACAAAGTGTCAGGATGTGGTGGATACCGAAAAACTTCCTATTCCTCCCTCCTATGCCTCTTTTAAAAACACATTGGATTGTGCGAAGTTCCAAGATGTACAAATACTCTACGGATGTTCTGGTGAGACCGTTGAAGGCTTTCGTTGCACAGACGATGTGCTGAAGTATACTGCAGAGCTAAACTTTATAAAGTCTCACATACACCGTGAAGTAAAAGAAACAACGCGTGCAGAAGAGAAGCAGCAGGTATGGATAATGAGTCTTGCGGATGGGTGTGTGACAAGCGGTATTACGTCATGCTACACCATGTCGATTACTCATACCCTACGACTGAAAATGTGAATCTCGTGATCATGGACAATCTTAAGTATTTTTATCACTATATTAACGTATATCATGATGAGGTTCGTAGTGAGGTTGTGGCTAGTGCCCTGCGTGAGTTTTTAACAGACTTTAGAGACGAGTATCGTTTGATGGGCAGAAAGGAAAAATATGAACATATGTTCCTCTCAAATAGTGCGCCGGAGTGTGAAGATGTTTAGTAAAACATAAAATGTTCCTAGTTCTTATCCTGAGGTAAAATGTCTGGTGCGTAGGCTGGTAGTGATGAAATTAATTCCGGAAAAACAAATATGTACAACAATTCGACTCGCGGTCATACGAACAAGCCCATTCACGTATCATCGAGTCAGCCGCCCGTCGAACCGTTCCTGCCTACCTGCGTGCCTCACACGGCTCATAGTTATCTCAGAGCTTGAACCGAGTGGACGTGCGCTCCTCGAATACGATGGAACTTCCTTTGAGCAGCATTCTCAACGCCTCGTACGATGTGTCCGTGACGAAATCGTTGCGCGTGTTCAGGCGTAATCCGGTACCATTAGCTATGTACTGGAAACGGAATGTAGACCGACAAACAAACGGGTTTATTTAAGTATCGAGGAGATGAATAGAATCTTCGTGATAGTTGAGAAGTGGAGTGAAGATCGTTATAAAATACCTGCTAACGTAGGTACAAGAAGAGAGCAGATTAGTGACGCACCCTCATACGCCGTTGTATGTACGTTGTGTATAAATAACGATCGGCCGTGCATTGATATACGGCTGATGTGGAAGAATGCTTCTGATAATAACGCTCTTATTCCTACGCGAAACCGTTTCATCCTCGACAGAATGTTTGAAATCGTCGGATTCCGTAAGCTGAAACCTATATTAGACGCGCGTGTTACGGATGCTTTATTTTGATACAGTACTTGAATACGCCTACACCGCTCTGCTCGATGGGTTTACCGAGTGTAGGGCTGGTGAGAATGGTCTAGAGCTGGACGTTTATTTAAAAAGTTTAGACTCTTTGAAATACCATGAACTTTGGTACAAAGCAATTGATCGGTACAAGGCTGAGCTCACCTACACCGTTCACCCTGAAGAACTATTTCTTTATATAACGCGCAGTTGTCGTAACGATTTAGAAGATTATTTCAATTGCCGCTATGTTGAGTGAGTTCACGATTGAAAAGCTCGAGTCGGTAGAAATAAACCCTCGATTGGAAAAGCGTGTTTAAACTTGTGTTTAATAATGTAGCTAACGATGAACTCTTTGTGCGTGCTTTTGATTGTATTCTAGACGTATTTAAAGATGACTTACCAACCGGTTGTAAAGTGGGAACAAAAATAGTACTGAACGATATGAAAGCCCTTCATATCGAATACAGGTTTCCCTATACTTTAAGCGGTGAAATATTATTAAGCCGCATATACTGCGTAATGCAGAGCAATAATGATGTAATTGTAAACTCGATTAAGACCGAGTTTAGTATTTTGAAAAAAAAGTGAATTGTATTTATATATATTTTGCTTGACATTTCTCCTGTACTGATTATACGCATATTTCTATTATTATTGAAATGTATTATATATATTTTGCGTGATATTTCTCCTGTACTGTTATGTACATATTTCTATTATTATTGAAATGTATATTTATTTCTATTTGAAATGTATATTTTATTTTATATATATCCATAATTGTGTGTATATATTTCCTGTACTGTTATATGCATATTCCTCAATTGAAATGTATATTTATTTTCTATATATTTATAATAAACAGAATGATGCAATGTTGTTTACTTAATTATATCATGTTACGCCTTCTAAACCTACTACCGGTATTCTAAACCAACTTTTAAGAAATATAATAATGTATACAATGGTATTGCGGTATCTGGCAACATTTACGCCTTCTATGCCAACTGGCTGATTAGGAGTCTATAATAATGTATACAATGGTATCGCTAAAAAGTGGTATCTGGCAACTCAGTCTTCGATTAGAATTAAATGAATACATGGCGCTATCTGGCAACTCAAGCCATTTACGCCTTCTAAGCCAACTGGCTGATTAGGAGCCTATAAAACAACGCCTACTCGGCTGAAGTCTTAATATGCACTTGGCTCCTGCCAGGTGAACACCTCTCCTCCTTTCTCTCCTCCTTCTTTCTCTTGGGGGATAACGCCGTCTCCAAGTTTTCCTTGTTGCACCTGCAGCATCCCCCCTTTGGGGTAATTTTTTTTCTTTTTTTTGCAACCCCACCCCACCCCCCTTTGCAACACCCACACCCACCCCCCTTTGCAACATTACATAATAACGTGCAACATTCTTGCACTCTCCCCTTTTGCGGCTATACTACTACCCATGAACGTGTTATAAAGGTGGCTCCAGCATCACGAGCTTCCCGAAATGTTATTGCTCGTATGCGATCTATCACACGTTGCCTCTCCGAATCACCAATTAATTGAGAAGCCATTATATTATCACTTTATCAGCTAGAGTAATTTTAATACCTGCAATAAATAAAGAATTTTATATATTTTTATAATCACTAAAAACTATTTCGATATAAGTAAACATGTAAGCTGCAAATGGAGGGCTAAGGTTTTTTGGAACCCCTAATACACCTGGAAGTTAATTATCAAGGATTAGCTGACTGACCCTTCCCATCCTCTTCACGGAGGATAGTTAAGTGACCCCTCCGACCCAGCTTTGACCTGATGGATGTAGGTGTGTTGCCTGGGAATTTTTCGATGGTAATGTTACAAAATTCTTAATTTTATCACATATAAGTTTGTTAAACGAGAATGACCATCAGATAGATTGAAATTTTGTATTGAGCCTTTAAGACTAGATTCAAAATTATACGCTTAACATAATTATTAGATTTGAAAACAAAGTTACAATTATTGAAATCTATTACATGGTTATAGCCTCTGACATGACAGAACACAGCACTTTTTCATTCCCCCACCCTCACATCTCTCTTGAGTCTTGTGTTCATAAATTCTTTTACTGAGGTCTCTTCCCGTTTCTCCCACATATACTTTATCAGGACATTCTTTACATGGTAATATACTGTATATATATACACACCTGTGACTTTTTCGTTTTTAGGTTTGTTCCTTATTAACATGTCATTTGTGCAGTTATTATATTTGAATGCTACATTAGTGCCTATTCTCTTACAAGTTTTCTTAACCCCTTTCAAGTTTTTGTTATAGGGAAGGACATTACTCGTAATCCTTGTTTACAGTTCACCTGCCAGTATAAAAGGTTTTTCTGGCGGCTAAATGAGCATTAAAAATAACCATTTGGGATAATACAGATGATTTTTAAACATAGTGTATTGTTGATTTTTTGTATCTCCTCATCAATATAAGAAATGTGACAGATTCTATATGTTCTTAGGAACATTGAAGATACAACTGATTTTTTAACTTGGTCATTATGAAATGAAAAATAATGAATGTAAGAGTTTGAACTGGTCTCCTTCCTATACACAGACAATTTTTTTATGTCGTCATTTTCTCCATCCAACAAAGGTATTTTTCTATCCCTTTCCCATTCACATTTGAACTTAATTGACTAATGAAGGTTATTGAGTTTGGAAAAGAAGTCATTAAAATTATTATTAGCTGGCCATACCGATAATATGTCATCCACAGATCTGAACCAAATTTATTGGGAAAAGATATCCTTGGCAACAATTTTGTTTCAAAAAACTCCATAAATAATTATGATAAACGTAGAATTGTTGAATCTAGTTTTACAGGCTCCATACAAAATTTTAATCTATCCGATGGTCAATTCTCTTTTAACAACATTATATGAGATAAAATTAAGAATTTTGTAACATTAACATCCAAAAATCCCCAGGCAACACAAGTACACCCATCAGGTCAAAGTTGGGTTGGAGGGGTTACTTAACTATCCCCTGATAAGAGGATGGGAAAGCTCAGTCAGCTAATCCCTGATAATTAATTTCCAGGTGTATATGTTACAGTCAATATCTAAAATCAGGCAATGTGTCAAATTGATGATACACACAAAACCTAACCTAACCTAATGAATATTTAGGCAGCATATTGGGAAATACCAGTGGGCATGCATATGCAGCATTCCCAGAAAGGTTAGGTTAGGTTAGGTTAGGTTAGGTTTTGCATGTATCATCAATTTGACACATTGCCTAAAATTTCAGTCAATTTACAAATTCCCTGATTTTAGACATTAACTGTAACATATATAAACTCTGTTTTCTGTTTACGCGGTTATCACTAATTGACAAGAGCTCGCGAGGAGTCGAAACTGTATTGGTGTTAAAGAAATAAAAATTTACGTCTTCCTGAAGAGTAGTTTCCTTTTTCACACTTTGTTGCGATATATATACACAGGGTATTTCACAACTGGTGTGCCATACTTTGGAGGGTGATTTTTGGGATGATATCCAGTAAAAAAGTTAATACAACATCGGTGCTATTTCCAACCGTTGCGGAGCTACGGACGTTTTAAGGTGCACGGAAAAAAATAAACGAGACTATTAATCTGATGTATTTATTGCTACATTTTATGAGATAGACCCTATAAATGTTCAAAATGTCCGCCTCGGTTTTCAATGCACAGCCTTGCTCGTTTCAAACAAGAGTTCACTACCCACTGAATCATTTCGGGATGTTCTCGTATGTAAGCTTCGGCATCCATAATCCGATACAAGAGTTCCTCTCTCGTTTGTACTTTGGTTTTGTCGACCATCTCTTTCATAAGGCCCCATAAAAAGAAATCTAACGAGGTTAGGTCCGGAGATCTCGGGGGCTACGATATTGGACCAGCACGACCAATCCAACGATTCCCGTACCGCTGATTCAAGTAATCCGTAACATGACGACCAAAATGTGGTGGCGTCGCATCGTGCTGAAAGAACATACTGCGCCTTGTCTCCAAGGGCACGTCCTCCATCAAAAGCGGCAATTCGTTCGTCAGGAAGTTCAGATAAATATCAGCAGTTAATCGTTGTTCCAAAACGACCGGTCCAATCAGCTGATCTCCAATTCCACCGCACCAAGCGGTGGAATTGATGTTGAAAGTTTCCTTCAACGATACCGTGGGGATTATCGACGGACCACAAGTGGGAATTTCGTCTATTGTTAATTCCATCCCTATTGAATTGTGCTTCATCACTAAACAGTATGCGATAAAGAATTTGGCGTGCATAACCATCCGCTGGCAAAATTGAACACGTTTATCGTAATCATCCGGTTGAAAAGCTTGCACACGTTGCAAATGATAGGGATACAAACTCTCATCATATATGGTTCGCCATACATGCGTTGCGGATTCACCAATTCGTCTAGAAATCCTTCGAACACTGGTAGTTGGGCTACGTTGTACTTGGTCCAGTATGCTCTCCTCCACAGCAACGGGCCGTCGTGCTACACGTTCTTGGTTACGTGAAACAATTGTCCCTGCTTCCCTTCATCTCTGGTGTGTGTCATTGAACACTTGCCTGTTCGGTATTCGGCGGTTCGGAGAAAGTCTTCGATATTCCTCAACTGCCGCTCTGTTGTTACCATCACAGAATCCATAAATGAAATGATATCAACGTATTCAGCTGGTGTAAACTGTTGATTCATTTTGATTGTTCACATTAGCGCAACATAGTGCCTCGTACCACAGATCAGAACTGAAAGGAAAAAACTGAGGATTAGAAGTGGTAACTTCGTTAACCGAAACTACCACCAGTGCTGCCATCTATCGAATTACACACAAGTAGGGATTTGTTCTTTGCACATCTTAAAACGTGCGTAGCTCAGCAACGGTTGGAAATAACACCTATGTTGTATTAACCTTTTTACTCGATATCAACCCCCAAAGTATGGCAGACCAGTTGTGAAACACCCTGTCTATATACAGGGTGTACATAAAGTCAGGATCTATTTTTGTGAAATAATTATTTTTTTCTATTTTTCTTTTCAGAAGCCCTTAGAATGAATACAGAAAAGCGTGTGGCAATAGTAATTTGGCGAATCGAGGGAAAGAAATACGACATCAGAGAGAAGTTTAGAAGGAGATTTCATAAGCCGGGGCCAATAGACAAGACAATACGAAAATTGGTGAACAAATTTAAACGAACGGGATCTGAAAATGATGAAGCAAGATCAGGACGACCGTGTATGTCAGATCTTACCGTGAATGCAGTACGCGGAATTATCACTGAGGAGCCACGTACGTCCGTTCGTGCTGCATCACACAGACTCGGCCTCCCGACGTCATCTGTGCACAAAATTCTGAAAGTTAATTTGCAGAAGAAAAGCTATCATTTGCAGGTTTTACATGATTTACATGAGGAAGATTTCCCTCGACGAAGTGCTGTGTGTGCTGATCTCGTAGAACAAATCTGGAGCGATAATTTAATGGACAACATTCTCTTTAGTGATGAAGCCACTTTTCATACGTGTGGAAAAGTAAATCGCCATAACTGTCGAATTTGGGCAGATGAAAGACCGAATGATTTCGTCCAAAATTGGGAAAGAGACTCACCTAAAGTTAATGTCTGGATGGGTTTAACAAAATCTAAGGTTTATGGTCCTTTTTTCTTTGCTGAAGCTACAGTTACGGGGCTTATTTATCTGGACATGTTGCAGCAATTCCTTGAACCTCAGCTGATTGGGGATAGGATTGTTAGTACCGTCGTCTATCAACATGATGGTGCTCCTTGTCACTATGCCAAAATTGTTCAGGATTATCTAAATGGACGTTTTCCAAATCGCTGGATCGGACGCGGAAGCAACAGACCTTGTGTCGCGAGATGACCAGATTTAACCCCTTTAGATTTCTTTGCATGGGGCTTTATCGAGTCGCACGTCTATCAGACGAAGATTACGAGTCTTGAAAACTTAGGTACTCTACACACATGAATACTACTATAATATCAAACTTAAAAAATCTTAGTAACCAATTTAAATACTAATATAAAATGAACCTTAAAAAATCTTTGTAACCAATACAGTTTGGCCAAACACAAAATAACTTCGTACATATACCTACCTCTGGCGAGGCTCTAACTCTGGCGAGGGCGCTTCGCAATAGAACTAAATGAAGCTCTGAAATATTCTTTAGACAATGGCCACAGCATTAATGATAAAGCCGGCCAACTTCACGTCTCGCAACGTTCGTTCTCTTTCTAAGCTAATGAAATTAATTATTATTATTATTATTACTTATTATTATTAATATAAATATTATTATTATTATTATTAGTAACTCTCTCTCTGTATCTCTCTCTCTCAATTTATGGACTTCCGGTAAGAAAGGAGAAAGAAAGAATATATACTCGATAAAAGGAAACAAGAAATCAGTCCGCATCCGGTAAGATAACGAGTCAGCCACGCATTATGACTCAGAGTAGTGACGTCAGTGATAAAAATAGAATTCTGCCTGTCATAGGTACATCAAAACACAGCCTAGGTAATACTAAGCTGTGTTTTGTACTTACAGGGTAGACCAAAAATAGAAATCTCCTTGACGGATACAGTGTGAACCAGCGGATATGAGTCACCATTCGAGATACATTCTATATATAGATCATATTCAGTTTATAAATTGTTAGTACCTTAGAATAAACATGATGGTGCTCCTTGTCACTATGTCAAAATTGTTCAGGATTATCTAAATGGACGTTTTCCAAATCGCTGGATCGGACGCGGAAGCAACAGACCTTGTGTCGCGAGATGACCAGATTTAACCCCTTTAGATTTCTTTGCATGGGGCTTTATCGAGTCGCACGTCTATCAGACGAAGATTACGAGTCTTGAAAACTTACGTACACGTATACGAACTGCTGCAGATAACATAACCCCGTGTAGTGAATACTCTTATTTTAGTTTCAAGATAAATGTTAATTTTACCGTCTTGAATTTCGGAATAGCTATAAATTCATTTTAAATTAGTTACCCATCATAATTCAATTGTAAACCACATTAATACTAATTTTATGTATACTGTATTATTTTATTGTATGTAAACATAATTAATTATATATCACAATTGTCAGTTAATTATTTATATTCAAATAATTATTTTAATCTAATACCATGTCCATTTTGCAAATAAATAATAGAAATCCAAGGGTTATATTTTCCATCCTTGGTACTGTCGCAGTTTCGCCTAACGGACTCAATACGGCTAGTGAGATAATCACTGGTTGGCACTTAACCAGCGGCAGTGCTTATGGCTACATCATCCAGGTTAACCTATACCGGATAGATGCGCTACGGTCCCAAGCCGTAGCTTGCCTAGGTCCAACGACGACGACGACGAAAACCAACAATTGGTGACCCCGGAGTTGGATTCCCCCCTTTTACCCGAACGACTAGGACTAGACTGTAACGTCGTTCGTGCCCATCACCCCCTTCACCCGAGCGACTAGGACCAGACTGTAACGTCGCTCGTGCCCTCTGCCCCTCACCCCTGCCCGTGCGCTCTGTGCCTGCGCTCGTCTCTCAACCTCCACTCCTTCGTTGGTAACTTGTCGTCTTGCTTGTACGTCAGCAAGCATAGGAGAAGATGCCTGACGACGCTGGTGCCATCTCCCACTTGAGCGTAAAGCTCCCCGTCTTCTGGCCGGGTGATCCATTTATTTGGTTCCACCAAGTGGAATCACAATTCAACTTGGGAAGGATCACCGCTAGCAGGACAAAATACGATCATGTTTTGTCCTCTCTACCAGCGAGCATCATCTCTGAAGTCCGTGACGTCATCGTGTCTACTTCCACGAGTGAGGACCCATACAACGATCTGAAGTCTGCCATCCTGTGCCGCACCACTGTCTCCGAGCGTGAGAAACTACATCAGTTAATCTCAAAAGAAGAACTTGGAGACCGTAAGCCCACTCAAATGCTGAGGGCTATGCAGTGCGCTCTAGGCGAACGCGCACAAACCTTCGATAAGGACATCTTTAGACAGTTGTTCTTGCAGAAACTTCCTCCATCAGCTCAGCGTGTCTTGGCCACTATGGATCCTGCTACTCCAGTTGATAAACTAGCAGAAACTGCCGACAAAGTAGTGGAGATTGAGACAGCTCCGGTCAACAACGTGAACACACAATCGGAACTGGAGTTGAAAGTGGAAGAGTTAAGTCAACAACTCAACCACGTTTGTTCTCTGCTACAAAATCAACGGCAAAGAAGCCATTCTCGGTCAAGATTTACGAAGAGGCATCGTTCGAGTTCCGGGAAGATCTGCTTCTACCACTCTAAATTTGGAAAGAAGGCTAGGAAGTGCATCTCCCCTTGCAATTTTTCGTCGGAAAACCCCAGCAGCGAGTCCTAATGGCGTCTAGTACTCGCACTGCCAACCTGTTATTCATAAAGGACAGGAACTCTGGTGTCAATTTCTTGGCCGATACCGGAGCGTCAGTCAGTGTATTCCCTCAAAAATCTGGTCATACGCACTCGGAATCTCCGCCTCTATACGCTACTAACGGTTCACGCATACCCACGTACGGTACTCAGTCGCGTGAACTAAACTTGGGCCTTCACCGATCCTTCAAGTGGATTTTCATCTGTACTCAAGTGCAGCATCCCATAATCGGCGCTGACTTCCTCCAGCATTTCAAACTCCTGGTGGATCTTGACAAGCGACGCTTATGCGACCAGGCCACACTGCTTTCTGTTCTTGCCAAACAGGTTGCCCTTCCGGACGCCTCGAACTCTGCACTTTCCTCGTTCCCCCTAATTCCATTACCAGTGCCTTTTCCAGCGATATCCAGGAATTCTTCAACCGATGCAGATGGGTGATACCATTAAGCACACCATTACCCATCACATTACAACAAAGGTCCCCCTGTGTTTGCAAAACCCAGACGTCTTGCCCCGGACAAACTGAAAGCTGCCAATCGGAATTCCAGCTTATGATACATCTTGGGATAATAAGACCTTCCAAAAGCAGTTGGTCCTCTCCCCTACACCTGGTCCAGAAGAAGTCAGGAGACTGGAGACCATGTGGGGATTACCGGTTTTTGAATTCGACAAACCATCCCGGACCGATATCCGGTACCAAATGTCCAAGACTTTACTTCTCTTCTCCACGGCAAATCTATCTTCAGTAAAATAGACCTCGTTAAGGCTTTCCACCACATTCCCGTAGAGCCTTCGGATATTCCCAAGACTGCAGTTTGTACACCATTTGGGTTATTCGAATTTGTGAAGATGCCGTTCGGGCTACGGAATGCTGCGCAAACCTTTCAGAGGTTTATAGATGAGGTCACCAGAGGCTTAGACTTTGTTTATGCCTACATCGATGATTTGCTTGTGGCCAGCTCAACGGAAGAGGAACATAAGGAACATCTTTCACTCCTCTTTCAACGCTTAGAACAATACGGTGTTACTATTAATGCATCTAAGTGTGTGTTTGCACAGCCAACCTTGGAATTCTTGGTCACACGATTTCGCAGCACGGAATTACCCCCCTTCAGGACAAGTGTGAAGTGATAAAAAATTACCCTATGCCAAATAATCAGCGTGAGTTACGTCGGTTTCTAGGTTTGGTAAATTATTACCACAAGTTCATTAAAAACTGTGCCAGTGTTCTTGCTCCTCTACACGCTATGATCACACACAAACGCAAGGTAACGAAATTGGTATGGTGTAGCGATAGTTTACAGGCGTTCGACAATGCCAAAAATGCTATCAATAGTGCATTGTCTCTGTCATTTCCTATCAGTGATGCCCCCCTAACTCTGACGGTCGATGCATCAGATGTTGCGATCGGTGGGGTGTTGGAACAAACCATTAACGGTCAACAAGCACCCATCGCGTTTTACTCGAAAAAGCTGCAGCCAGCCCAAACGCGTTATAGTGCTTTCGGACGTGAACTTCTTGCTATTTACTTAAACGTGAAGCATTTTCAACATTTCCTTGAAGGCCGAGAGTTTTGTGTTTTTACCGACCACAAACCTTTGGTCATTGTCTTCAATAAAAACAGCTGTAACCACTCTCCCAGAGTCATCAGGCAACTCGATTATATCTCGCAATTTACCACAGATATCCGCCACATCAAAGGTGTCTTGAACACTCCAGCGGATGCACTTTCAAGAATAGAGATTACTTCTGTTACCCTCAGCTCTACACTGTGGAATGCTATTGCACAGGATCAAGATAAGGATACGGAACTACAAGACCTGCTCAGAGAAGACTCCACTCACTCACTTTCCCTCAAGAAAATGAGTATGCCAGGATTGTCTGTGCCCCTCTATTGCGACGTATCAACAGCTGCTATTCGCCCTTATGTCCCTCCATGTCACAGACAAGCAGTCTTCACGGATCTTCATAAGCCCTCCCATCCTGGTATCCGTGCTTCGCAACACCTGGTTACCTCTCGCTTTGTTTGGCCCTCGATGCGGAAGGATGTCAAACATTGGACCAAAACGTGCCTTGCCTGCCAGCGTGCCAAAGTCCAAAGGCACACCAGGTCCCCCTTTGACGCATTTCCGCCCCCATCCCAGCGATTTGAGGTAATTCATGTAGACATTGTTGGCCCTCTTCCAGTGATTCAAGGCCAACGTTATCTGCTCACCTGTCTCGACCGCTTTTCCAGATGGCCTGAAGCCATCCCACTTCCTGATATCCAAGCGGACACTGTTGCAAGAGCCTTTCTTCATGGATGGGTATCAAGATTTGGATTGCCGACAAAAGTCATCACTGACCAAGGTCGCCAATTTGAGTCTTCGCTTTGGAAGAAGTTTACCAGCTTGTTGGGTACAGTATATGCGCATAGCTGTGCGTATCATCCGCAAGCTAACGGCCTCGTCGAACGCTTCCATCGCCAGCTGAAGTCATCCCTTATGTGTCACGAAGACTCCCATTGGATGGATAAGCTCCCACTCGTGTGGCTTGGTATTCGCTCTGCATTTAAGAGTGATCTGAAGACTACAGCGGCTGAACTAGTCTATGGAACAACACTGCGGCTACCAGGTGGCTACTTCACTGCAGGGGATAAGTCATGTGATCCTACGGAATTCGCTCAAACACTTTCCTCTCACATGCAGTCCCTTCAGCCTGTTCCCCCTCGATTGACTAGCCAACAGAACATCTTTGTTTCCCCAGCCCTCCAGTCTTGCACCCACGTTTTCGTTCGTGTACCTGTCCCAAAACGGCCTCTCCAATGTCCATATGACGGGCCCTATGAAGTTCTCCGACGTACGCGCAAATCATTTCTCATCCAGCGCGGTTCCAAGGTCGACAAGGTTTCTATCGATCGTCTTAAGCCTGCGTTTTTGGAATCAACCTTAAGCGAGGTACATGTAGCTACCAAAAAGGTCCAGGGGAAATCTGTGTCGTTCGGAACTCTTTGAACTTCCTCTCTGGTGGGGGAGTGTGTAGTGAATACTCTTATTTTAGTTTCAAGATAAATGTTAATTTTACCGTCTTGAATTTCGGAATAGCTATAAATTCATTTTAAATTAGTTACCCATCATAATTCAATTGTAAACCACATTAATACTAATTTTATGTATACTGTATTATTTTATTGTATGTAAACATAATTAATTATATATCACAATTGTCAGTTAATTATTTATATTCAAATAATTATTTTAATCTAATACCATGTCCATTTTGCAAATAAATAAGAGAACAATCCTTTAAATTATATTCATCCCTTTCTTCTACTACTTCTTTCACCACCTTTCTCTACAAAAAAAAAAAAAATGGTGTCAATAATCCAGCAGGGTTGAAAGCACCTTAAACAGAAAAAAACAAAACAATAGAAATCCAAGGGTTATATTTTCCATCCTTGGTACTGTCGCAGTTTCGCCTAACGGACTCAATACGGCTAGTGAGATAATCACTGGTTGGCACTTAACCAACGGCAGTGCTTATGGCTACATCATCCAGGTTAACCTATACCGGATAGATGCGCTACGGTCCCAAGCCGTAGCTTGCCTAGGTCCAACGACGACGACGACGAAAACCAACACCCGCAAATGCTCCAGAATGTGTTTAGAAATGCTGCGGAACGATTTGAGCTGTGCAGGGATACTGATGGGTGTCACGTCGAATCCTACTCTTAATTATTTAATAAATGTTACCACTTTATCATTTTATGATTGAATTCCATATAATTTCCAAGTGCTTCACAAAAATAGATCCTGACTTTATGTACACCCTGTACATGTATATATATATATATATATATATATATATATATATATATCTTTGACGTAAGCCATAAGACCATCCGACCAGAAACACTAAATAACCCATGCGACCTCAATAATATTATACCTTAACGAAGCTGAGGTGTAGGAAAACGAAACATTATATTTAATCCCAAACACACAAACCCCAAAATTATATATTATATATATATATATAAAATTTTACTTTAGGTTACTTTAGGCAAGTTTGAACGACGGTTCAGGATCGACCGATGGTGGTCGACCCCTCTGCAGCATCCCGCCTAATTTGCGGGATTTGGTGAAGGAGGGAATTGTTGTCTGATCTCCTCCTGCCCTGGTAGCTAGCCACGCATGGCTGGTCAGGGACTTTGCACAGGAATCTATCCAGCTGGTTCTTGAAGTTATTCAGGTCGGTGTGCTGGAGATTCCTCACTTCTTTTGGTAGGACATTGAAAAGCTTTGGGCCTCGTATTCTGAGGGTATTTTCCATCCTCGTTTTCATGGCCCCTTGTCCCAACGCAGCTGGGACCATACAAAATCTGCCTCTTCTCTCATTCCAGTTTGTTTCTATTTCATTTCTAAGGTTAGGGAGAGAGCTCTCAAGTATTTTCCATATGTATATTATTGTGTACCGCTCGCGCCTTCTTTCGAGAGAGTAGAGTTCCAGGGATTGTAGTCGAGACCAGTAGTCTTCACCTTCCGTTTCCTCTGTCTTAGACGTAAAAGTTCTTTGTATAGCTTCAATGTTCGCAATGTCTCGTTTTCTGTATGGGCTTGTGAGTACTGAGCAATACTCAATTATTGGTAAGACTAGACTCTTCCATAATTTGAGCATGATGTTTGCTTTTCTGCTGCGGAAGCTCCTCTAGATGATTCCCATTATTTTTCTGGCCGTTGTAATTTTGATGTTATAGTGCTCTCTGAATTCTACACACACACACACACACACACACACACACACATATATATATATATTAGTGGTGGACCGGATGTCAGTTTTTCAACATCTGCGGATGCGGATCTTTAATTTCAATATCCGCGGATGCGGATATTTAGTTAATCTATCAATATAATATAGAATTATGAATATATGACATAATTTTTCAAATTTCGTGATATTACTATTATGGCAGGCAATGCATAAGAATTAAAATTAATATTAATGTTTTCATTATGATAAAAAATAATAACTTTCTCAAGAGTTTCAGCCACAGAAAATTCAATGAAACAAATTTCATTCAATTTCTGTGTTACCAGGTATTTATATTTTGAGGTTTATATATTTGTTTGTTCATTAATAAATAATTAATACTTTACATGAAATGTGCATGACTGGGCCCTTATAAGCTACTTTATAAGCTAATTTAATTGTAAATTGCATAATTTATTAGAGGTAATATCCGCATAACATCCGCAGTCATAAGTGCGGATGCGGATATTAAAAATGATGCGGATATCCGGCCCACCACTAATATATATATATATATATATATGAAAGGAAGCTTACACACACACACATTGCCGGAACCTTATATGGTTTTCTGCGATTATACATATAAAAAGTATATTATGTATACAGGGTGTCCCGTAAGTCTGGACCCATAGGGATTTATAATATATTTTTTTGTTATTATTATTTTATTATTATTATTTTTTTATTATTTTTTATTATGATTTTTATTTGTGGGGCCACTTGAAAGCCAAAGTGTACGAGGTCAAACTTCAGAACATTTTCCACCTTAAAGCACGCATTGTGGAGGCGTGTCAAGAAATTTCTGCGACTGTGATTCAGAAAGTGCTGTCGCAGTGGAGATTGCGTCTTCAACTATGTGTGCGACACAACGGCGGACACTTTGAACAGATGATGTAATACATTTTTGGACTATTTTGTAATTTTATTATTTTTCCCTATGGGTCCAGACTTACGGGACACCGTGTAGAGTAGGGTTTCTCGTTTTCAGGGGTTTTCACTCTCCCACTTTTTCGGAACAAAATTGGCCATCGTCTCGGGGATTCCGGGATTTCCAGTTTTATTGTAAATACTATATTATCAAGAACAATACATGCCAGATATCGCTCGCTCTTTAATTAGTAAATATAATAAAGGATAAAGCCTAGGCCGAGTTTCAAACACTGTAGAAACATAAATACGATATGTAGCCGAGGTGCTATACCAACAATGCTAATTTGCGGCTTTGCACTTCAACAAAAATGTATTTCGAGTATATTAGTGTAATTTATACGAACACAACACTTTTTATATACTTCTAACTAATTTTTAGTAAAAAAAAAGAATCAACAACAAAGGGGGGTGCCACTGAATTGAAAATAATAATCGAAATTAAAATCCACTGAAACACAAAATGTTCGATTCAGGGAAATCAAATGACTGGCTTTCAGTCCGAGTCAATCATCAAAACTACCACTCATATTACACATGCACATCATCATACATGGCATATTATAGGCACTATTCGAGTTGTACAACGCAACGTGATTCGTGCTATTATAAATTTATCATCATAATCTTTTTGTTTGTATTTTCTAGATATAGTAGTAAATTAACGTAAAACTCTTTGAAATAACGTTTTTAGAATACTTTGTAAAATCAGGGAAATCTCGGGATTTGCTGCGCTTGACCAGAGATTTAAGGTTATCATT
The DNA here is from genome assembly GCA_023014485.1 of Bathynomus jamesi. Classification (NCBI taxonomy): domain Eukaryota; kingdom Metazoa; phylum Arthropoda; class Malacostraca; order Isopoda; family Cirolanidae; genus Bathynomus; species Bathynomus jamesi. The sequence goes on from JAJOZX010002808.1 coordinate 282,334, forward strand.
TTCCGCCCCGGATCCTGGGATCCCGGTTGAGAAACCCTAGTATAGAGTATATCATACTTATTTCACCGAAACCTCGCACAGATTATTCTTTTATAAATTTATCAATTTAATTTTATTATTTTATGAACATTTCTTATATAATTCTGTAAATAAGAAAGAAAACACGCGTGTTATAGAGCACGACCCACGACTAAATCAACACGCGAAGTGCTTGCTTTGTAGATGAAGTAGAAGGACACAAGGTGCTCATATTTCGAAAGTAATATCTGCACAAACCAACGATGAAACCTTCTGATAACTATTATTATTTCATACAAAGAGGATTACTTTCATGCCAGAATCAATTTAATTTTTAAAGGCATTGACAACGCTTCGTAAACGAAACAATATTTCCACATTATAAACAGGGGAGACAGCTGACAGACGCATCACGTTTCAACAGAACGGATAAGAGGAGAATAAGACAGACTAATATAAGATAGGGCGATGTTTCCCAACCGGGTTGCCACCAAATTTCAGGAAAAACACAAAAATAACTAAATCAAAATTCAAAAGTTGCTAAAGATACGCAAATTTCAAATAAAACAAAAACTTCCCCAACTTATAACATCCATGCGAAAACTATATAGGTTCAGAGTGAAGTTCCTTGGTGCTCAGGGGTGGGTGGGGAGGGGAGTCGATGTTGAACAGAAGAAGACGTTAAACCTCAAAGGTGCCGCCACAGGAGAGAGACGGCATTGGGATGCCTTGAGCCAGAAAAGGTTGGGAAGCAGTGGGATAGGGTGTAAGGGGTAGATAAGAGTGAATAGAGTAGAAGGGTAATAGACACACCTGAAAGGCCTTGGAAGGAACAGTACAACGGGACTAGGCCCGCGGTAATCTCCATTCCGAACGTAGCAAACTCCAGTACTTTAAGACGGAGAAGATAACTTCATGGAGATACCATTGGAACGACTATTCATTATTACTTCATTTTCTTTAAATATGATGCCATTAGCCTTAGGATGACGTCACTTATTGTCCTCTAATATATATGTGTATATATATATATATATATATATAATATATATATTATATATATATATATATATATATATACACACACACACATATATATATATATATACATATATATATATATATATATACATACACTTCTTGGTGGAAAACATTTCGCTAATTTTTCATTGCACACAATTTGCTAAGGGAAAAAGTCCATACGCAGGTTAGACAGCTGATGGACAATTTAATTGGCTTCAAATTGGTATATTATATTTTTTTTAAATATTAGAAAGAAACATGATATTAAAGATTTTGTAAAGAGAAAACAAAAAAAAATTCGCTGCTGCCGTTACCCTATTATAGAGAAATTGCTACTGTTTCGGCTTGTAGTTGGAGTGGTGTATTGAGGACAGTTATTGGTTGTGGTAGGATTCAATATGTTGATTATTAATTTCAATATCTTGAAGTCTCTCGCGCCTAAAAGAGATTACAACTTTGGGGTGGAACGTTGACTTAACATATTGCTATCATCTTCAATTTTTGCACGATGTTCATTTTTCTTTAGTTGAAGCCAATTAAAATATTTATTCAAATCTTTAAACCACGTTTTTTAATTTATTTACTTTCTATAACTAAAAATATAATAACGGAAAACTTGCCAATTTTTTGCGCCATTGTAATATATATATATATACAGTGGTGGGCACCGTTAACCGAAAAGTTAACTTCGTTAACCGCTAATCCGTTAACCAAAAAGTTAACTTCGTTAACCGTTAATCCGTTAATTCGTTAAACATGTAACGGAAGTTACCGATAAACCGTTAACGTTAACTTTTATTATAAAAAAAATGAAAAACACAATATATATATAATTTAATTTTCCCTCTTCTTCTCGTTCTCCATTTTGTCCATGAGATGCATGTTGCCCTTCATGAAAATTAGCATATCAAAGTTTTCATCAGACAGGGATGATCTCTTGGCCCTCAGGATGTCCTTGCCCATAGAGAACAAACGCTCCACTGCAGCACTGGAGGGGATGGCTGTGTTGAACTTGATGAACAAGTCCACCAACACTTGCTCACCCAAGAAGGCAGCATCTGTCAGCAAGTCCTTGGAGTTGGTCTCCAGCCAGGTCTTGACCAAGTTCTGGGCCTTGCCCTTGAGTGACCTGTGGCTTCTGCTGCTCTCTTTTGTCTGGATGACAGCACTGAAGAAGTCATCCTCCTCCTCCTCCTCGTTGTTGCTGCCTCCACTGTTGCTGCCCACTTCGTTGGACTGCTGCTTCATGGCCTCTGGCGCCACACGCTCACATTTACTTCTCAACGCCATCTATTATCTCATAAAGAAACTAATTCACATTGGGACTTGAAAGTACCGGCAGGATCAACCGGGTAGAAAAATAATTATGGAGATTTTAAAGATGTGGTACCTAGAAGTACCGCCAGGACATAAAGGGTTAAGGTGAAAACGCTCCCATTGTAAGATATCAATTGACTTAATTTATGTCATCAAAGTGACATGAGAATTGAAATCTTACCTGATCAGTTTTATGGTTCTTGAAATGTATCAAGGAGACTACTAATAAGGTACTCACAGACATATTATAAATATACATGACTTACTTGACCACGATTATTTTTAAATATTCACTAGCACAAAGATGTTGCGCAAGAGACAGACTGCAAATGAAACGAATGTAGTTATTTGTTGTAATTGTTACATATATATTATTGAAAGTGCCTTAAAATGCTCGTGATATTTCTTGAAAGAAGTTGAAACATTCAACTCAAATGGCAAATCTTTCCGCCTGATTTTACAGTCGACCATGTTTTGCTCAAATCAATGCCATAAATAACTACCATATTTGGTAAGACACAAATTGTGGCGACGGAAACAAATATATCGCCTGATTTTGCACCGCGGAAATGGAAATTCGTTCATCACTATTAACAGTAGCGGATTAATTGCGCACCTGCTCAGCACTGAAAATAATAGAAACTTTTAAACGTTTATTTATGAATTTTTGGGGTTAACGGACTTGAGTTAACGGAAGTTAAATGTAACGGAAGTTAATTAGTCCGATAATGATTTTCAAAGTTAACTTAAAAGTTAAATCGTTAACGAAAAAGTTAACTTCGTTAATTAACGATTAACGGATTAACGGTTTGTGCCCAGCTTTGTATATATATATATATATATACAGTATATATATATATATATATATATATATATATATATATATATATATATATATATATATATATATATATATCATTTGAGTCAATAAAACCTAACCGCTTGCTTGGCTATTAAACATATAATCTATTTAATTTTATTACTTACTAAAATAAACTGCAAATTAGAACCAATGTGTCACAAGAGGGGGAGAGAGAGAGAGAGAGAGAGAGAGAGAGAGAGAGAGAGAGAGAGAGAGAGAGAGAGAGAGAGAGAACCACCAAAAATTTACATTTTGAGCTTCGAATGGAAACACTCGTTAAATGCTTTTAATGACTAACTAAATTAAATATATCTGACTCCGCTCGGACTCCTTTTTAGACCTCGCACAGGCGGTAACTTATTCCATCCTTTTAAGTCTACAATCTCGTTTTCAAGCTTTAAATAACGTCTTAAATTTCGAGTGACTCAGTTTGGCGTTTCAAGTCTTAAAAAGCAGTTTAAGAAAACGGAACGAAGTTGATGGAAAGTCGACGTACGTTCAAAGCCCTTTTGAATGAAGGGGTTCCAGGAACTTACATTTAAGTCTGATACAATTTTATGTATATGCGCAGTCTTAATAGTAATAATAATAATAGTAATAATAATAATAATAATAATAATAATAATAATAATAATTTTTATTATAATCCATGTATCAAAATAACGGAAATTTAGTAATATATATATATATATATGGCAAGAAAAGTAAGACGAATATATGAGGCGATGTTCTTAATCCGAGTTTTGTGGGTAAACAGTTTTCGCTTCATTTCAATATTCTTTCCACATTTCTCTCACGTCAGCGAAAGTGAAAATCTGTTTTCATATTTATTGTGGGTGACTGGTTTATGAGGGGTTGAAAAAAGGCTGCATACTAAGCTGTTTATTTATATATATATATATATATATATATATATATATATATATATATATATGCTTCGGTGATATAGTTGTTAGCATCACTGATTACTAATCTACCGGCCGTATGATCGATTCCCGGCAAAGGCAGGCACAGCGCAGCTCACCCAGCTATTCATCCTTTCATACAATAAAAATTGATTGGTATATAAATAGGTAACCTGGGTATATAACTATATATATATATATATATATACTGTGTATGGCAATGTAGTGAGAGGACTACAATTTATTTTGTAAAGCAAGGTTTGCTTGCAAAATTACCAAGTATCATTTTGTGCAAAAAAGACACCTCGTTACGCTAATCAGTAGACAAGATTGACAATTTTATAATCAATCCAGAGAGTCAATTCATCATACACGCAATTATTGTATAAACCATATTTACCATCCAAATTTAAATGGTTGGGGCATGCAATCATCGCTGGGCTGACGATATCTGATCGAATTGACACGAAATCGACAAGTTATTGTGAGTTAGATTAGGTTACGTTAACATAGGTTAGGTTGTTATTTTTTTAGTTTCGATGTTATGTTGCTTGGTTGTCAAGTAGTTGGATGGTGGCAAGATGTAGGTAGGGTCCCTCCGTCATGTGACCTTAGATGTTGTGAGGGAGGTTAAACAACCCCATTATTACAATTATTTATATGGAGCCCGCACGAATAAATTGAGCACACAAAACCTTAGAATACTTGAGTTTAAGCGTGCAACTTTACAACCAGGGTATAAATCTTATATACCGGGACGATATGAAGTTTACATAAGTGAAAAGATGTCTCAGACTATTGTTGCTCGTGATGTATCACCCTTTACTCGTGTTTGAGTCAGATTGTTCAAAATCTAGGACCTCCGCAGGTGTACGGTGTGTAATATAACTGCGATTTTGAAATGCAAACAAAACAAAAGCTTCTCCACGCCGCTCAAAAAGACGGTTAACTGAAATAACGCAAATACAGTTGGTACAGTAAATGGATTAGGTCGTTAGGAATGAACACAATAACAGAGTGATACAAGCTACGGTATTGGTACAGCACTTGAATAGGCCTACTGCGGTCTTAACGTGAGAGTTAGTTTGAAACGGTATTGAAGACACTTTTAGGGCCGACGCGATAAGGCAGAGCTTGTGGAAGCACGACGTAACAAAACACTGTAGGCCGAGTGAGGGCCGACAAGAGGCTTACCGCGACGTTGGATCACTCTGAAGACGGGTTGATGGCCTACGTGAAGGAGGACGTGCTGAGGGCCTGTTGAAATACTTGTTGAACAGGCGCCGATCGAATTGTGGTGAGAAGATGAGTGGCGGGCAAAGTGAGGTTTGTGGCTCATAGCTTAATAGAAGGTTTACGAACCTGGGCTGCGAAGGATTGCTTCTACAGGCGGAGTGGCCTTACCGGTGAGAGGATGAGTGTTGAGGGCCGGTAGAGACTTGTTGAGAAGGGAGCCAACAGAAACTCCTGCAGCAGTGATGTTGCTTCTTGCAGGATGAAATTTTAGAGGGCCTTACTTGATGATAGACTTCGTGTATGCTCGACCGGAGCCTTGAAGGAACAGCGGGCCGCTCTCCGGCGAACGCCGGAGAGCAGGTGCCGTGACGAGTGGTGCTACTGACGAAGGTGCTGAGAGTGAGACGTGACGACCAAAACGAGAAAATGGCAAGTGAGTGTGATTTGAGAAAGAAATCGCATTTTATAGGCCTTGGTGACGTCCTCTGGTGGTCATTTCAGGAAGTACCACAAAATCTGTGCTTCCTCCGTAGGCCTGTTTTATGCCCACGTATATAGCTTTTGTTTTGATTCCATGATGTTTGAGAACGGCGAGGAAAGGAATTTCCGGTCGGCCTCTACAGATATATGGATTAAAAAAGTCGGTACTTCGCTCATGTGGAAATGCGCATATATATATATATATATATATATATAGAGAGAGAGAGAGAGAGAGAGAGAGAGAGAGAGAGGCGGGATGCGTGTGCATCAATAACGAATATTCACTTGTATATAACTATCACAATTGTGGGAGAATTTTCTTGTACGAATTTCAGTGTACAGTACTCTTACGAATACTATAAAATATACCGTACATCTACCGCCAAGATTTACGGCATACAAAATGTGGTGACACCACGTACCGACGTACGCATGGTTGTAGATTGCATTCAGCGTATAGACTTAAATGTAATGTATATCACTGCTTACAAACCCTGAAATATCTCTATCATCCTTCTGCTCTAACACACTAGCCTGGAAAATAGACGTTAAGTTATTAGAGGAGCATTTATATGGATCGTTACGCTTTCCGCCTTCTGCTTTTACACGCTTGATCGAGCAAGCGTGCATTATTTGTATTACGAACGTATCTCTTAAATGGTGTTCCCGATAAGAGGATTATTTTCTAAGCCTTCATTGTTAATGACAGGACTCTGATGGAAGTGTCATTCATAAGTTTGTTCCAAACTGAACTGAAGTTACTCCACCATAAAGATTTTGATGAATTTCATAAATTTAAGGGGCTCTTCAGTTTAAGTGTACTATATGCACTTATCAGTAAATATCATAAAGGACTGGGTATTCGTTGTTATATATATATATACACACTCTGTGTGTGTGTGTGTGTGTGTGTGTGTGTGTGTGTGTATATGAGATTGACCTCAGAATGGTCCCCTAAGGGACACTGCCAGTCTCCTCAAATTTCTTGGTCCATGCATATAGGTCTCTTCTGGTGGGTGGTTCCTTGTGAAAGGTTGTACGGAATCGCCGTTGCACCAGAGTAGGGGGTCTTCAACTCAGCAATCCATAACATACATTTCGCTTTTTCTTGTGGGGTAAACATAATTCAATCTGAAACAAACAAAAAACATTATGACAAAAATGTATGCATATGGTGTAGTAACTGGCAAAGTTTCAACATTCTCACATTAATACTTTAAAAATTACAGTTTCAAAGTTGTTTCATTTCGAATGGGACACACGGTATATAGCCTATATAAAGAGAGAAAGAGAGAGAGAGCCAAGAGGAAACATCAAAGACCTTTCGGTCCACTTCGGTCCATTGCTGTCATTAAACTGGTTCATTTTTTTTAACTATTCTAACAGTAGCAAAAAACTGGATGGAAAAGTATAAGGCTCTCTACCCATATTCCGCTCCCTCCTCGCCAGGGGTGAGTACGGAAAAAGGTTGAAGAAAATACTTTGACTCTGGAAAAGTAGCCAAGGAAATTTTACAGGAGAGAGGAAAATATATAAACTTACTCTACAATTACGCTATGCACAAATAGAGATCGTACACTAGCTAGCACCGCTGTAAAAACTAACCAATTACAGAGGCCTACATGTGTCGATCGCACATCAACCACTTTATATCATCACAAAAACCCCTAATATATCATTTTGATTTTATACAAAATATTTACAGCTCTATTTACCGAGGTATTGGTCTAACAAAGACCCCATGACCCACTTTAGGCTAGCCCCAAAAAGGATTAAGAGAGAGGTAAAGGTTGAACTTAACATGTCTACACCCATGTCCGAGCAGAGCCGTCACGTCGGCAAAGCGATGAAATGCTTCTACAGGAAAGGGATAGAAACAGGATTTAAGAACAAAACTCAGATTTTCCACACCATGCCGTCACCCGTCACGTGCATCCAGCTACCCAATAGTAAGAGAAGAAAAAAGAAATCGTGACAGCAGAAACGCAACTCTACCTCACCTAATCCATGCAATGCATTTTTTTTATAATTTTTTGTTCGTTATACTCGTAAAATTATGCGTTTCTACAGAGAGAGAGAGAGAGAGAGAGAGAGAGAGAGAGAGAGAGAGAGAGAGAGTAATTAGAATCTTCCCATTCAGTTCAAGTGTACTACAAACCAGACGGACTTTAATAGGATGGGTTCGAGCGAGACATCAAAGAGTTAGACTTTTCGAGGAGATTAGCCCGCTTTGTGCCTATGCTTTGTTTCCTATGTTGGAATGTCATCGAACGGGTTTTAAAAGGGAAAAATTAGAATGCAATATAGGGAATTATTATTATTATTGTACGAGTTTTAATAAGCTATCGAGGAAAAAAAAAAAGAGTGGTTGCATCGTTTTATGGAATTATGTTTGTAATTATATGAGTCATTTTTAATTAGTTACATTAACGGAATTTTTAGTAATGAAACATTGGTTGTATAAGGCAAATTGGCAAATTCTAAAAAATTATTTTATTATAGGGGATAAAAGCAGTAATAAAATAGATGTAGTTCATTTAAAGTACACAAGCTTTCGACTAACTCTTTGATCTTTAAGCGCAATAGAAGAGGCAAGAATTATATATATATATATATATATATATATATATATATATTATATATATATATATTATATATATATATATATATATATATGTGTGTATTTGTGTGTGTGGTGTAAAAATGAACAATGAACAATTCCTATATTCTTATATTCATTCGCATAATTCTTATATAATTCGTATATTTATATAAATTCTTATATTTATCTAATCCTTATATTTATCTAATCCTTATATTTACATAATCCTTGTATTTATATAATCCTTATCTTTATATAATCCTTATATTTATATGATCTTTATATTCAGATATTCATTTTTCCATAAAGACCAGAATCGCATAACGCGAGTTTGGATAAATTTTTTATTTGCTTTCTATTTTATTTCTGCCAAATAACTGTTGAATTGTTTCTTTTTAAATTACTTAATCATTTTTTTAGATTTAGCTTAATAATGAAACCTGATTAAATTCTGCAATGTTCATTTTCTGTATACATTCTCTCTTCGTTATAAAAGATGAAGTCATGTCTTGCTTAACGTTTAATTTTTAAATCTTAAGCCTTTAATTTTTGCTCATAAGCATGTTTAAGTGTAATTCATAATAAAATGCATATTCCAATTTCCATTTTTAGTTAACTCGGGAGATCATGATAACATGATTCAGATCTGTCAATATGCGGTTCAAGATAAAAATATGGCTTCATCTTCAAATATCTTGCTTATCTGTTTAGACGTTGCTACAGTTAAAATATTTACCTTATCTTCAAATATTGTGCAAAAATAATGCAGCCTATTGAGAATAAAAACCAAACAAGTCAACATTAAATAATAATGATGATGATGTCCACAAAATTTCGGTACATAAACCCATGTAATTTTTCAAATTGTTATTCTGATTTCACTGATCTAACTTAGAGGCTGAGCATTACTTGTAACATTTTAGAGTTAAACTACAGTAAGAGAAAGTCTTTATCTTCTCCTTCGAGCCTTGCTCTCTTCAGAGCACTTAGTCTTAAATAGAGAAACAATAATTTCCCGATACGTTACAAGAAGAATCGGGAAACCTTCAAAGAATTTAATCAGCTTTACAGAATCCTCCGATCCACTACAAGAAGAAATCGGAGAGTAGTATAAGAGAGACTACTACGATTCCCTATACGGTACCAGCTACTCCAGAGTAACAAATCCGTTGCTGCCATCTAAGCAGAACCCCCGCCAACTTCGAACCGACCAAGGCCATAGACGGAGGGGTTAACATATATGCCCAGGCAGCTCCAACTTTTGCGTAAATTCTCATCTGTGCTCATTTTTTACCCACTAGCTCTTACGGATCATATTTTTTATATTTTCAAATGTTTAATTTTTTTAAGTTTCAAGAAAGCGCTTTTTTACTATATACAATAATTTCACCCGCGTCAGTATTTTAATTCCAAAAATTTAAATGAAGTAACTCCTACCTCAAGCTCTTACACACCCACCCAGTGATTTGTTTTAGGTTAGATTAGGTTAGGTTAACCTGAGTTAACCTATCCTAACCTTACCTCAAAAAAGTATCTCCTACAAGAAAATTTTATTTATTTACAAAATCGGAGTTGATGGGGAAAAAAGTGGATTAATGTTGGTGTCACTTGAGGATTTAGGCAAATATACAGTAGGGTGGATCGATTTTACATTTTTTTCGATTTCCATATTCTAATAGAGACAAAAACTTGCGCATGCATGAGAAAATAGCCTCTGCAAAATCTTAGCTTAATAGGTAATCATCTTCTGCCCCCGGCAGAGCGATGAAAATCATATTTTAGTAGTCAAAAACGTATTTTCAATATGCATCAAAATTATTCCTAATAACTATAAAGTCGATGAAAAAGACCTCATATGATCGTTTTTCCAAGCGCGTTGTCCTACGTTAATATCTTTTGCCCCCGGCAACAACGTCAAATGTTGAAAAAATAGGTAATTTATATACCGTCATGTGGGGGAAAAGTGATCACCTGGGGGAAAAGTAAACAGTAACAAAGTATACATAAAAAATTGTTATATCGGGGTAGTACGTTAAAAATTAAGGTGGTTTAGAACTTATATATAGCATAAAGATGTTTTGGGATCCATCTATGTTTAAAATGGTAATCAATGAATGTACCGTAGTAATTAACTTTGCTTTTCTTTTCTTCCCAGCGACTAAAAATTTTATATGCCGGTATATGCTAATATAGTTGGCGACCATATACATTTCAGTTACAATTTTTGTTGTATTCAGACATCTCAAGGTACGTTATACACCACCATCTGGTCACGGATGTAGGCTAGTACAGCAGATATAGACTTCGTTTTTTGATGGGGTAAAAGTAACCAGACTCTCAATTTTGCAACACAGTCATTCTAATGTGTCCTGTATGTCTGTCCCGCAGGATGGGGCGGACTTATGTCAAGAAGACGAACACTGGCAGGTTACAGTATACCCAAGAGGATGTGGCGAAGGCTTTAGTTGACTTGGCTGAGGGGAAAAGAACATCATAAACTACGATGAAACCAACCTCACCGACGACCCCAAAACTAAACGGATGGTGTTTCGCAGAGGCATTAAGCATGCTGAGCGGATAATGAATACTACCAAGAGCTCGACCTCCATCATGTACGCTGTTACGGCTGCGGGAGACAACCTGCCAAGTTATGTGGTCTACAAGGGGCAGCACATCCAAGACTCATGGGTGACTGGTGGACCACTCAGCACCAAATACAACATGTCAGCATCGGGTTGGTTCGACTCCGAGATTTTCATCGAGTGGTTCAAAAGCGTCCTCATCCCCTTTGTCAAAGCCCTTCCCCGTGATGAACCGAAGGTTGTGATTGGCGACAACCTTGCCAGTCACATGTCCTTCGAGGTCATCCAACTCTGCAATGCCAACAACATTCGGATGGCCTTCCTCCCCCCGAATTCGACGCACCTCCTGCAGCCGTTGGATGTGGGTGTGTTTGCACCTTTGAAGACAGCCTGGAGGAAGATCCTCACAGCCTGGAAGCTGGGAGAGGGGAGGCACCCCAGTATGTTCACTTTTACCCCCATTTTTTTAATGTTTGGTCCAGGTTGCATTATTATTATTTGCGGGTGAGTTGGTGGGACCAGGCACTTCACGTTATGTAACTAAGTCAGAGAAGGGCCATATTCTTTTATAGATATATATTTTATAATGAAACTGTTTAATTTTCAGATTTGCTATAATAAAGGTAAAAAAAAAAGTCATCATTCTGTTTACTTTTCCCCCAGTTGACGGTACATATTTTCAGATCGGCTCTTTGTCTTAAATAATGCATTTATATATTTCCCATAGCATTTATATCGTTGCTTAGGCATGAAATAACACACACGCATATTGAAATATTTTAAAAATTATAAGAAAAATACGTTTTTGACTACTAAAATATGATTTTCATCGCTCTGCCGGGGGCAGAAGATGATTACCTATTAAGCTAAGATTTTGCAGAGGCTATTTTCTCATGCATGCGCAAGTTTTTGTCTCTATTAGAATATGGAAATCGAAAAAAATATAAAATCGATCCACCCTAATATACAGTGACGCTCATAAGCAGGTTTCGGATTTCTGTGCACTAAAAATCTGCTAAATATGCATGCAAATATGCACTGAAAATGTTGAAAATATGCACTTATTTATGCACTATAAATTTGAACGTTCCTAGTCTAAATTAAGATTTTCAAATAATGAAGCACCAGTTACAGTTTATTGAATATATGAAACAAAATTGTATTTACCAAACAAACAAACATGCATAATAAAACTAAAATAACAAATTCATTGCTCAATTTACAACAAAAATAGGACACATTTTGGAACTGCAATTAGGTTCTTGACTACAAATAAATTGAATTACACTTTATAACTACAATATGCATTAAATTTTATTATTATTATTATTATTATTATTTATTAATCATTTTTATTGTAAACTTTTACCAAATAGTCCTAAATATGCACTTTAACACAAAAATCGTGGAAATATGCATTTATCTTAAAAAACTGTAAATTATGCACTTATGCATGCAAATATGCAATATGCAAAAATCCGAAGCCTACTCATAAGCATTCGTACAGAGAAATATTTCAGTTATATTCGTCCTTATCTTTTATACCATGCATAGGATAGTTACGAAAAATTTACCTTTCGTTTGGTTCGTTTGGAAAATTTTAATAAATAAAAAAATTAGTTTAACTCAAACATATAATGTAAAACAAAATTTTTTTAGAAAAATAAAAAATTAAAATGCAAAAGTTTCCGTACATTCATTTACAAAATTATTTAGTACTCTCTGTGTCCACCTTAGTCTTGAAGATTTTAAAATTTTTTATCAGTAGTTGGCTGTTTACTGATTAGAGACTTGGCAATTCTGAAATTTGTAATTTTCTGTTTAAATCTTTATGAAAGACGGATGAGTGTACAAGCTATTAATAAGCAATGGGTCCAAGTAGTAAAGAGCTGTGTATAGATCTTAAGAGATCTGTTATTGCTGCACACGAGTCTGGAAAGTGTTATACAAAGATAGGACAATAACTTCGAATTCCATTTACGAAGGTTGCTACAGTTATAAAGAAATGGAAAGGCTTTGGAACGATCAAACCTCTACCAAGGGTTGAACGACCTCGCAAACTTTCAGAATGTACAGCTAGACGGATTGAAAGAATGGCTGCTGTGAATCCACGAGTGACTGCAGGTGATATTTACCAAATATTAAGACTGTCTAAAATCGATGTACATCCCTCTACTGTACGTTGTACATTGAGAAAGAATGGTGTGCATGGAAGAGTTGCACGAAAAAAACATCTGCTATGAAAAGCGGACAAAAAAGCGCGTTTAAAGTACGCCAAGGATCATCAAAATGATGGATTTCCATTTTGGAAGAAAGTTCTGTGGACAGACGAGACCAAAATTGAATTATTCGGGAACAACGAGCAACGGTATGTTTGGCGAAAATCCAATACTGCATTCGATGAAAAAACATCCTTCCTATGTTTAAACATGCCGGTAGTTTGATTCTTTGGGGATGTTTTAGTGCTTCTGGTCCAGGAAAGCTTGTCATCGGTGGAATCTTGAATTCGAAGAAATATCACGAAATTTTAGTTCGAGTGTTGCGAATGGGTCGCAATTGGCTACTATGATCCAAAACATAAAAGTAAGAACATCGTCAAATGGTTTCAACAAAAGAATTTCAAGCTTCTCGAATGGCCCAATCAAAGCCCAGATCTCAATTTAATCAATAATTTATGGTTTGATTTGAAAAGAGCTGTCGGCAAGAAAAACCCTTCGAATCTGAATGAATTGCAATAATTTTCTTTAAAATAATGGGCTAAAATTTCTACTGAGAGATGTACAAACCTTGCATAAAATACCCAAAACGAATGATTTAAGTCATTCAAGCAATAATAGGTGGACACACAAAGTATTAAATAATTTTCTGAGTAAATGTACGAAAACTTTTGCACTTTAACTTCTTTATTTTTCTCAAATTCTTTCATGGTTTACATTATTCAGGGTGATTAAAAAAATGTTAACACTTATATGGGAAAGAATTACAGATGCCATCCAATTAATACCACCAGAGATGTGCCTGAGGGAAGCAACATTTGCCCGCTTTCAATACATGCATAGATATCCGTGAACAGCAAGTAGAGACTGTATGAAGCACTGTTTGCATCAAAAAAAATGTTTACAAATAAATTGGAAATAAAAAATAAACCCCATATAAGTATTAAAATTTTTTGAATCACCCTGTAAATTGGAGTTAAACTAAATTTCATTTATTAAATTTTTCCAAACGAACGGTAAATTTTTCAAAACTATTCTAAGCATGGTACAAAAGATAAGGACGAATATAACAGAATTATTTCTCTGTACGAATATTTATTACGCCACTATATATATATAATATATATATATATATATATATATACCTCGTTGCAGTTCCGTGTGCTGGTCTCTTTACACGAAGGTCAAGCTGGTGGCCCCGCCTCTAGGTCTGACTTGATGGAGGAGTGAGTTGCTCTCTTGCGCTCTCTACCGCACATAGCCAGGTACACCCGGTTCATCTGATACCGTCCTGAGCCAGGCATCTAATCTTCTTTTGAAGACTTCAACTTTGACCCCTGCCTGTAACGTTCCTGAGGTCCTTTGGAAGCTGGTTAAAAAGTCTTACCCCCCTGACAACCAAGCTATTTTCCTTTAGTGTTAAAGAGGTCCCTTGTCGGGCACTTAATTTGGGAACACTACACATTTTGTCTTTCCTATTTTCCAGCGTTGTCTGGATGGTAATTAGGTTTAGTTTGAGGTCTGATACCAGTTTTTCGATCATTTTCCATATGTAGATTATGGTGTACCTCTCTCTTCTTCTTTCCAGGGAGTACAGATTTAGTTTACGGAGTCTTTCCCAGTAGTTGAATTCTTTGCAGTCATCAATCTCAGCTGTGAAACGTCTCTGAGTTTCTTCTAGTTTATTAGTTTCTTCCTTTTTATATGGGGACCACAAGACTGAGCAGTATTCAAGTTTCGATATGATCAGTGTTTTTAGTAGGGGAATCATTACTGTCTTGTCCCTTCTTTTGAACGTTCTTTGTACCTGTCCCGCGACTCTTTTTGCTTTGTTTATCGCTATCTGATTTTGTGTCTCGAATTTCGCATCATCGGTCATTATAACTCCCAAATCGATCGCTTTGAATTTCCTGTGTATCTATATGGAGCATAATATCCAGTCTAAGTTCCTCATTTCACCCTTCGTGGGAAAAAAATCGGCCGAATTAGTGGACAGATAATTTTTTTTTATCCCTCTTTATTAATACTTTTCCTTTTGCAGAACCTTCGTCGGTAGCTTAATTACATATATATTCGTTTAGTGCGAAATTGTTTTTACAGGAACCTGTTCTGCGTTTCAAGAAAGTTTTTGCGGGTTTGCGCTGGTGACGTCACAACTAAGCACGAGGTAGACCTATGTTTTATTTATTAATTGCTCTTCACTTATGCCTGGAGATTACGTCATTATTAGATTAGATTAAAAAAAAACTATAAAAACTATTAATTTCCAAACGCTAGTAATTTAATTAGTTAATAGCGTGGCAGCCCCGTCAAGTACTTACAGTCGGTGCGAAGGGCAGTTTGCTGCTTACGCGTTTATTTTATTGGCTAATATTAATGATCAATTAGTTTAGAGGTGGTGCTCGAACATGGAATTGCTGAGGAACGAGCTACAGCGTGAGAGAGAGGCCAGAGTGAGGCTTGAAGAAAGGGTGATGCTTCTGACGGCGAAATTAGAATCTTTGGGTCTTCTGAGAGGATTTATTCTTCAGTCACGGCCCCTCCTGCCTCAGTTTCTACTAATAATATAAATAGTACTAATTGCCTCTCTCTCTCTCTCTCTCTCTCTCTCTCTCTCTCTCTCTCTCTCTCTCTCTCTCTCTCTCTCTCTCCCCTAGTTCCCGTTCAAGTACGTAATGGAGCCCAGTTGAGACAACCTAAGACTTGTCTACCAGTAATAACAAACAATAAGTTTTCTGTTTTAGGTTTCGAAGACGCTGATGAACCGGAAATACGACTCGTTGGTGATTCCATTCTTCAAGGACAGCTTGAGGAATTCTGTGGAAGAAGCCCACATCGAAGGCGCCGTTACTGTTACCCTGGTGCAAGGGTGGAGAATATAATGAGTAGTGTTGACCGGTTTACAGACAGAACCTCTGAGGACGCAACATTTTTTATTCATGTCGGTACTAATAATGTTTTAAATTCTAGATCGGAAGAACTACTGGCTAGGTACAGAGACTTGTTAGAGCGACTAAAGGAAAAACTAATAAGATTGTTTTAACAGGTATACTTCCTCGAATTATCCAACGTAACGAGTTCTACAGCAAGGCGACCTATATTAACAATAACTTAACGTCTCTTTGCCTACAGGAAGAAGTGCATTTTGCAAATTTTTTGAACAGTTTCTACGACAGGAGGGACTTGTTTCTCGGAGATGGATTTCATCTTAATGACGATGGAGCTGCGCGTCTAGAAAGACTACTTCATAATACTGTCTCTTCTTTTCAGGCTGCCGTAACTCGACAGGCCCCGGCGTAATTTCCTTAAATTACAGGTCAAAAAATATGAATTTACCTTGCGCGCGCGAAGGAAACACGGTTTTAACAAACAATTTGAAGGTTCTATCTTTAAATGCTCGTAGCCTACGAAACAAAATAAACGAATTTTTTTCTTTAGTTGCTTGCAAAGACTATGATTTAATTGCGATAAATGAATTGTGGCTTAATACTGAAACACGTGACTTTGTAGAGGAGTATCAAATTAGAGGTAGGGGAGGAGGTAGGAGGAGGTGTTATGTTGTATATGAAAGATAATATTGTGAACGCTATAGAATTAAAGCACAGAATTCCAGAACCGATAGATTCGACTATAACAGAACTTAAATTGAGCGAGTTCAAACTTGTTGCCGTTATATACAGACCCCCTAATCAAACAGCTTATACGGACGAAGCGTTATATCGTGAACTAAAGAGAATAATAGGTAGTGAACAGGCCTTAATTATGGGTGACTTTAATTGCGCTAACTTGAATTACGACACAGTGCAGGAGACGCGGAACGTAACCGTTTAGTTAATTTTCTTGAGGATAGATTTCTTATTCAAAAGTTGGGGAACGTACGAAGTTGGCCAGTATTTTAGATTTAGTAATAACTACGGATGATAGGCTTATCAACTGATGTTCAAGTAATAGAGCCGTTAAGCAATAGCGATCACAATATGGTAGAGTTTGTCCTCTCGGTAAGTGTCTCGAAACCAGCTAACTCGATTAAAATTCCTAACTTCCAGCGCACAGACTTTTGTAAATTTAGAAATGAATTGTCACGTGTCGAATGGGAAAACGTAATAGGGACCTCCAACGCAAAAATAATGTGGGAATCGTTTGAAACAATGTTTAGGACTATAAATGAGGAATGTGTACCGTACAAGATTAAGCGTGCGAAAATAAATAACAAGCCCTTGTGGTTTACTTCTAGAGTAGAGGATATTATAAAGAGTAGAGATAGGGCTTATAGGCTACATAAGTGCGATAAAGACAATTTGTGGTTACGAAACAACAATATATCTTTAATGCGTGAAGCGAAAAGCGTAATAAAAAAGCCCAAGCGCGATTTTGAAATTTCCATAGTAAAGAAAACCCCAAGCGATTTTTTCAATACGTTAACAACGGGAATCGGTAAAGAGCGTGTTGGGACCACTGAGAAATTCTGATAGTGAACTAACTACTTTCTGAAAACAAGCAAATGGCTACTCCGCTAAACGAATTTTTTACGTTAGTTTTTACAATGGAAGATGGAAGGAATATCCTGACGGTCATAGACATTATACCTTTTGATAATGGTAATACTTTAGATAATATTGTGGTAGTGAAAGGGAGGTACTGCACTATATTTGCAAAATGAAAATGCTTAAATCACCGGGGCCGGATTCCATATATTGTATAGAAGAGTGGTTGCGAGATAGGAAACAGGGGGTGGTCGTTGATGGAGCGGAGTCTTCTTGGGCGAATTTAGCGAGCGGCTTTCCTCAGGGTTCTATATTGTGCCCCTTGCTTTTTCTTATATATATTAACGAATTAGATGTCGGCCTAGTCAGTACAGTTTCAAAGTTTGCGGATGACACGAAGTTGGGTGGTCGGGCGATAAATGACGAAGATAGAGGTAAACTCCAGGAAGATATGAATAAAATCGTTGATTGGTCGGTCACATGGCAAATGAGATTTAACGCGTCGATAAGTGCAAAATTTTACATTTAGGTTCGTGTAACGGTAATTTTGCGTATAGTATGTCAGAGAAGGAGTTGGCAAGCGTAGAACAGGAAAAAGGTTTAGAAGTTATAGTCACTGGTGATTTGAAAGTAGCGAAACAAAGTGCAGCAGCGGTCAATAAGGCGAACAAAGTCCAAGGTTTTATAGCTAGGAATTTTGAGTACAAATCGCGCGATATTATTGTTCCTCTTTATAAATCATTAGTTAGACCCCATTTGGAGTATGCGATCCAATTTCGGAATCCATATATGTGCAAGGATATAGACAAAATCGAACGAGTTCATAGACGAGCAAGTAAGATGATTCCGTCGCGTCGCTTAGGTCAAAGTCGTACGAGAATAGGCTTAAGGGATTAAAAGTAGGGTGGCCAGACGTCCGGCTTTAGGCCGGACAGTCCGCCTTTTGAGCACTCTGTCCTCCATCCGGAGCCACCTTGAGCCGGATGTTAATTTGTCCTCCTTTTTGGGGTCTGGCGAAAAAGAATTATATAAATGACCTCAGGTACACTTAAAATAGCGGGTACTGAAGGCCATAATAACCGTTAACGTATTTTTATTATATGTAGTTGGCAACACTGCTGATAAGCCGCATTTGTTTTCAATTTCATGACTACGAGTCGGACAGTCAGTCTGCCCAAGGAGTAAAAATAAATATTAATTTCTTCCAGTTATATATATATATATATAATACAGTAATATAATATATATATATATATATATATAATATATATATATATATGTTAACGTACGGCCACATACGCAGTGTCCTCCTTTTTGGAAATGGCCACCCTAGTTCAAACTGACTACACTCGAGACTAGGAGGCTAAGGGGTGATCTTATCCAGGTTTTTAAAATTATGAATGGGTTCGATAACGTAAATAGAGAGAGCTTTCTCGAAATAGTACAATATTGTAGAACAAGAAATAACGGGTGTAAGCTGACAAGTGGAAAGTTCGAGATAGCAGTTGCCAAAAACTTTTTTTACGCATAGAATAGTAAATAGCTGGAATAGTTTGCCGGTAGAAATAATTAGTAGAACATATATATATATATATATATGTTTAAAAATCGATTAGATGCATTCCTGGGAGGTACCTCATTTTTCATTTGCTCGTTCTCCCTCCTCATCTTGTGCGGAACGCTCTTCTACACAAGCGTCGTTCTTTACATTAATTGTACTGTGTGTTATTTGCAGTTAAAATGTGTATATGTACGGCATGCGAAGGTGCCCCCTCAGGGCATTTGATTCCGCTCGTATGTAGGAGAATTACAAGTACTGACTAATCTGGGTCCTTGGTGCAGTGGTTAGCATATCCGACCGGCAATTGGATGATCCCAGGTTCGATTCCTGGGAGGTACCTCATTTTTCATTTGCTCGTTCTCCCTCCTCATCTTGTGCGGAACGCTCTTCTACACAAGCGTCGTTCTTTACATATATATATAATATATATATATATATATATATATATATATATATATATTATATATTTTCGCCTTTCTGTCTGTCTGTCTGTCTGTCCTTTATGCAAGCGCAAACCGTTTGACCTAGAGCTACCAAATTTGGCACGGGAACCTCTTATGGGATGAAGAATGTCAACACAGAGTCGGTCAGCCTGTCTGTTTTTCTGTTCGTCTGTTTGTAATACGGACGGAAATGTGAAGCTCAAGATTTTCATGACTGTGTTCTTTTCTATAGTTTTATTGACCAAATAATATAATTGAACCGACAGTAATTGGGAGTTCAATTATTTGGTCAGGGGGGTTTTGGGAGATATCTGATCAGATTCAGAAATCTTGATACAATGTGAAACTCAAAATTTTCACGGCTGCGTTCTTTTCTGTAGTTTAGCCTGTCTGTTTGTCTGTTTGTGAAATATATCCCGGGCAGTAATGGGGAAGGGTGGGGGTGGGGGTAATGGGGAAGGGTGAGGTAATGGGGAGGGGTGGGGGTAATGGGGGAGGGGGTTAGCCCCCAAGTTGCATAAAGGGTGGTGATGGGTTTTTGGGGGGCATTCAGTTGACCTAACCGGGCACTCAATTAACCCGGGCAACGTGATCCTTCCTGGGAAGCAATATTTAAAGTGATTAACACTGGGAAGGAATATGTTAAAAAGAGAAAGGTTGGTTGGTTAGAAAGAGGTTGGTAATCTAGGAGCCTATAATTAAGACCTACAATTGAATGCCCTCAGTTAGGTTAATGAATGCCCGGTTAGGTAATGTACGCTCTTGACGATTGGTTTAGGTTAAGTCGTGATATTTTCGTTAGTTGAACGAAAATATCACGACTTAACCTAACCAATCGTCAGGCGCGTAAAGTTGACCTAACCGGGTGTTCAATTAACCTAACCTGGCATTCAATAATTTTACCATAGGTTTCGATATATATTATATATATATATATATATATTATATATATGACTTCGGAGGCCGACGCAACATAGCCATATATATAATATATGACCTCGGAGGCCGACGCTACATAGCCTATGTTCTTTTTATTATATATATATATATATATATATATATATATATACAGTGCCCTCGAAAAGTATCCGATCACCCTTGAAATTTGTATTTTTTACATAAAAAACAATGTTTAAATGTATACTAACCTTATATTAGTATTTTGTCATCTGTCCTTTGGTTTGGATGACTTGTTCTAGACGTTTTGGCATGGATTTAATCAAGTTTTGACAAACTTCCACTGATATTTCCTTGCACCATACCTTTTTGATGGCCTCTTGTAATTTTTTGACTGAGCCAGTGTCGTGGCATTCAACCTTATTTTTTATTATTAGCCACAGATTTTCTATCGGATTGAGATCTGGACTATTACCAGGCCAATCCAAAATATCAAATTTATTGTCAGTAATCCATTTTGTCACTATTTTGGCCCTGTGACATGGTGCACCATCATGCATGTATGTTTTTGTCCTTTGGATTGCCATTGCCATTGGAAGTTTATCCTGTAGCATTGCTAAATACCGTGCACCATTCATAGTTGTGTTCTTCGGAAGAAAATATAAGTTTCCACGCCCATAGTAACCGAAACAACCCCAAACCATCACACTTGGAGGGTGTTTCATTGTCTTTAGGGTGTATTTAGGGTCCATCCTATTTGAGCCAATAGGCCGGCGAACCTTTTTTGGACAACTTCTGAATGTCAAAAATGTCGACTCATCGCTAAATAAAACCTTCTTCCAGTCATCAACAGTCCAATGAATGTATTTTTTACAAAATGCGACACGTTTTTTACGCATTTTTTCATTAATGAACGGTTTCTTAGCAGCATGGCGAGATGGTAATCCGAGTTCTTTTTGGAGCCGCTCCTGGATAGTTCGTTCAGAAACACCAGATAACAAATTATTCATATTAAATTTTATTTCTTTCGCAGTTATTGTTGGGTTTTTCAATACTAAACGTTTCATAAGTTTGTCTGTTCACGAATTTGTTTTTCTCGGTCTGCCAGATCGTTTTTTAGGGACTGGCGTGGTTAGGCCACCATTGTTCTTAGCCCGTGAAACCCATAAATTAACGGTACTTTGGGATATGTTTAATTCCTTAGCTATCTGTCTCTGTGATTTCCCACATGCATGCAAAGCAACAATAGCACCTCGACAATCACTCTTAAGTTGTTTTTTAGCACACATTATATATAAATTTTATTTACACCACTTTCTGTAAAAAAAAAAAAAATATCAAGAAATTTACACAAACAGTGAAATCTGACAAATTTGAGACACAGCCACCCGCAACGAAGGCTACCAGAACACTAATTTGAGAATGCGTTGGATAGATCTCATATCAGCGAGCAACCTCAAAGTTACCAGATGTCGCTAGAACAAATAGAAAGTGAATTACGTGTCTCTGAATATTAAGGGAAAATATTGTATTTTCTTGAGTGATCGGATACTTTTCGCGGGCACTGTATATATATATATATATAATTGACCCCCTGAAGAGGGAATCGAAAGACGCCTATGATTTATGGTGCTTTCATGGTAGACCAAGATTAGGACCAGTGTCCATGAATATGTGTAGAAGTCGGGGTCAGTATAAGGCGGCCATAAGGCGAAGTAAACAGGAAGAAGAGTCTATTCGAGCATCAAAAGCCTGTGAAGCTCGCATAAATAACGATAATAACAAATTTTGGAAATTTGTTAAGAATCAAACGGGTGTCAAAAATGTCCTCCCTCCGACAATCGATGGCGTGTCGGGGGAGGATGAAATTGCAAAGCTGTGGAAAAACCACTACTCTAACATTCTTAACAGTGTGAGTAGGGATAATCTTAAGATAGATTGCAGTGAAACGATTGTGGGAGGGACAAGGGAAAATACTTTGATATCATTTTCTGAAGTAAAGAGGTTAATTAAAGAGTTAAAGACTGGTTCTGCGTCAGGGGTAGATGACTTATCGAATGAGCACTTAAAATATGCAAATGACGTAGTATGTCTGCATATATCATTGTTCCTATCAGCCATGCTTGCTCATAGCTATATCCCTGCAGAGTTCATGAGGGTATATATCTTGCCCCTGGTCAAAAATAAGTATGGAGACACTCTGTCCAGCAATAATTACAGGCCTATTGCTGTCGCTTCCTGCTTCTCGAAATTACTAGAAAAACTCTTGTTACTCCGATTAAATGATTTCCTATGGACATCTCCTAATCAGTTTGGCTTTAAAAGGTCCCACTCAACTGACCTGTGTATCTATGTACTTAAAGAAACAATATCTAAATACATTAGTAGTATACCCGCAAAATGTGAGACAGCAATGGATCAATTTGAAAATTTCCCCCCCTTACCGCCCTTCATGGCGGTCCTCCACCGTCCTTCATGGAGGTCCTCCACCGTCCTTCATGACGGTCCCTCCTTTATGAGGTGTCCTTCATGGTCCTTCAAAAAAAAAAAATTAAAAAAAAAATTAAAAAAAAAATTAAATTTAAAAAATTAAATTTAAAAAAATAAATTTTAAAAATGATTCGTCTTCACCTTCCTTCAAAAAAAATTTAAGAAAGGATTGAGCCTCGCCTTCCTCCTTCGAAAAAGTTCTTTCATGAGGCAAACAAGAACAAACATGAAAAAACATACATACATTCAAGTACTTTCCGCAAATTAGAAGACAGTAGAAATGGAAACGAATGAAAGGTTTTAATAGGCCTAACGAGATTGCACATTAACACCCAATTTTCAAATGTTAACAAATTGCGAACAATACATAAATGAAAATCAGAGTGATCATATTTTAAACCTAATACAAGTTCTTTGTTTAAGATCTGCATTATGAAAAATAAAATGAATATTTATCATTTTAATTTAAATAAATTAATTTCTCTCTTTTTTAAGGGAAACTGGCTTATTTTCAAACGAGATGACCTTCAAATACAATATATACATATAGTACACTCATATTTGTTTATTTAAATATGTAGTTTTCTGTTATTTACGCTGATATATACCATTACATTCACTTTCACATGCTATCTTCTGGTATGTGAATTAATAATTTTACTATACAGCAAATTTCGTTATAAAATTGCATATGCTAAAAAGAACATCAAGCTGCGTAACACAGCTTTGAATCTGAAGCATCAATTCTGTTATCCTCCGCTAAACATCCACTTAAATATTATTACTAATATTGATTTATTGTTATTATTACATATATATATGTACACGTGTTAAGAGTATTTAAATTAAATATATTGATTTCAATTCCCTTCGTAATAAAAGCATCTGGCAACTATACCCCAATCTTGCTATATATTTCTCTCAGTAATTGTTTTCAGGTTATTTGCTAAGTTTAACTTTCTTCTAAAGACTATTAGCTGCAACTAATCTTGTTATTATTATTATTATCATATATATATATATATATATATATATATATATATATATAACATCCAAATAAGTAGGTTCGGGTAAAAAAAAATTTCTTATTAGATGCAATTAAAGAAAACGGGATGTCAAATTTATGTGGGTTGTCATTTTTAAATAGATGCAGCGGGAAATAGGTATTGAAAGTTGAGAGATTTTTCATTTAGAACCTTTCTACTTGTAGTTATAGTTAGGACTATTCACATTACTTTAATTATCATTTCTCTAATTTAACGGCTGTTCACAATTCCTCATAATTCTCATAATAAACGTATTTGTTTTCACACCAGTCAAGCCACTGTTTACATCAATCACACAGAATGTTCATGCTTATTGTTTTTGTCATTAGCTGTACCAATCATGTCTTTACAGACTGAAGCCTACCGTTACACAACGTTTAAAATGTTATAATTAATGCTTTATGATATCAGATCTCGTATAAAAAGCATTATTTTCTGTACAAATGGCCACAAAAATACTTTCAATCCTAATATATGTACGTATAGTATGCAACATACGCCTTTTCACCTGTATTAAAAACGTAAAAGTATCATCATGCGATCTTAGTTTCCGCAATGACGTGAGCCCTAACATTTAATTTAAAATTATTTAACAGATCATTCGAGGGAACTGTACATCGATCTCATTAGAACTTCTGACTCATAATAACCCGCTATGCATATTTACAAGAGTCGAATTTAAATAAATAAATAAATAAATAAATATATATATATACTATATCCCTTACTACACACGCATGCATCTTACACACTACACAGTCTTTTCAAAAAAGGTGTAATTTCAATAGTTTCGGAGATTCGCGATTGGCCCCTCCTTCCTGCCTGCATCGTATATAGTACCAAGCAAGTCTCTCCACAGTTTACAGGTTTTCATTGTCTAAAATTTATAAAGTTCTCTCTTATTGTTTTCCTTTTTGTAACGGACATCACAACCGAGTTTAAATAGAATTTAAGTATTATGTCGAGCAACATAGCTAGATAACCCCGCCACAGCCTAGTTTCTTTGCATAATCATAAAACAAGATTATATATATATATATAATATATATACACGGCAAAAGTAGTTTGAAGATTTATTCCATCACACGACTGATTATAATTATACACTTTAGAGGAGTTTGCAAATTGCATATACTTAGACAAAAAGTATTAGATCTTATGATAATTTCATGTCATTATCAGCATGCTTCACTGTCCTTTCAGTTGTTGGTTTACGTCGTCGTCGTCGTTGGCCTAGGCAAGCTACGGCTTGGGACCGTAGCGCATCTATCCGGTATAGGTTAACCTGGATGATGTAGCCATAAGCACTGCCGCTAGTTAAGTGCCAACCAGTGATTATCTCACTAGCCGTATTGAGTCCGTTAGGCGAAACTACGACAGTACCAAAGGTGGAAAATATAACCTTTGGTTTTCTATTATTTATTTGCAAAATGGACATGGCATTAGATTAAAATAATATTTGAATATAAATGATTAACTGACAATTGTGATATATAATTAATTATGTTTACATACAATAAAATAATATAGTATACATAAAATTAGTATTAATGTGGTTCACAATTGAATTATAATGGGGTAACTAATTTAAAATGAATTTATACTATTCCGAAATTCAAGACGGTAAAATTAACATTTATCTTGAAACTAAAATAAGAGTATTCACTACACACTCCCCCACCAGAGAGGAAGTTCAAAGAGTTCCGAACGACACAGATTTCCGCTGAACCTTTTTGGTAGCTACTTGTACCTCACTTAAGGTTGATTCCAAAAACGCAGGCTTAAGACGATCGATAGAAACCTTGTCGACCTTGGAACCGCGCTGGATGAGGAATGATTTGCGCGTACGTCGGAGAACTTCATAGGGTCCGTCATATGGACATTGGAGAGGCCGTTTTGGGACAGGTACACGAACGAAAACGTGGGTGCAAGACTGGAGGGCTGGGGAAACAAAGATGTTCTGTTGGCTAGTCAATCGAGGGGAACAGGCTGAAGGGACTGCATGTGAGAGGAAAGTGTCTGAGCGAATTCCGTAGGATCACATGACTTATCCCCTGCAGTGAAGTAGCCACCTGGTAGCCGCAGTGTTGTTCCATAGACTAGTTCAGCCGCTGTAGTCTTCAGATCACTCTTAAATGCAGAGCGAATACCAAGCAAAACGAGTGGAAGCTTATCCATCCAATGGGAGTCTTCGTGACACATAAGGGATGACTTCAGCTGGCGATGGAAGCGTTCGACGAGGCCGTTAGCTTGCGGATGATACGCACAGGTATGCGCATGTACTGTACCCAACAAGCTGGTAAACTTCTTCCAAAGCGAAGACTCAAATTGGCGACCTTGGTCAGTGATGACTTTTGTCGGCAATCCAAATCTTGATACCCATCCATGAAGAAAGCTCTTGCAACAGTGTCCGCTTGGATATCAGGAAGTGGGATGGCTTCAGGCCATCTGGAAAAGCGGTCGAGACAGGTGAGCAGATAACGTTGGCCTTGAATCACTGGAAGAGGGCCAACAATGTCTACATGAATTACCTCAAATCGCTGGGATGGGGGCGGAAATGCGTCAAAGGGGGACCTGGTGTGCCTTTGGACTTTGGCACGCTGGCAGGCAAGGCACGTTTTGGTCCAATGTTTGACATCCTTCCGCATCGAGGGCCAAACAAAGCGAGAGGTAACCAAGTGTTGCGAAGCACGGATACCAGGATGGGAGGGCTTATGAAGATCCGTGAAGACTGCTTTTCTGTGACATGGAGGGACATAAGGGCGAATAGCAGCTGTTGATACGTCGCAATAGAGGGGCACAGACAATCCTGGCATACTCATTTTCTTGAGGGAAAGTGAGTGAGTGGAGTCTTCTCTGAGCAGGTCTTGTAGTTCCGTATCCTTATCTTGATCCTGTGCAATAGCATTCCACAGTGTAGAGCTGAGGGTAACAGAAGTAATCTCTATTCTTGAAAGTGCATCCGCTGGAGTGTTCAAGACACCTTTGATGTGGCGGATATCTGTGGTAAATTGCGAGATATAATCGAGTTGCCTGATGACTCTGGGAGAGTGGTTACAGCTGTTTTTATTGAAGACAGTGACCAAAGGTTTTGGTCGGTAAAAACACAAAACTCTCGGCCTTCAAGGAAATGTTGAAAATGCTTCACGTTTAAGTAAATAGCAAGAAGTTCACGTCCGAAAGCACTATAACGCGTTTGGGCTGGCTGCAGCTTTTTCGAGTAAAACGCGATGGGTGCTTGTTGACCGTTAATGGTTTGTTCCAACACTCCACCGATCGCAACATCTGATGCATCGACCGTCAGAGTTAGGGGGGCATCACTGATAGGAAATGACAGAGACAATGCACTATTGATAGCATTTTTGGCATTGTCGAACGCCTGTAAACTATCGCTACACCATACCAATTTTGTTACCTTGCGTTTGTGTGTGATCATAGCGTGTAGAGGAGCAAGAACACTAGCACAGTTTTTAATGAACTTGTGGTAATAATTTACCAAACCTAGAAACCGACGTAACTCACGCTGATTATTTGGCATTGGGTAATTTTTTATCACTTCACACTTGTCCTGAAGGGGGGTAATTCCGTGCTGCGAAATCGTGTGACCAAGAAATTCCAAGGTTGGCTGTGCAAACACACACTTAGATGCATTAATAGTAACACCGTATTGTTCTAAGCGTTGAAAGAGGAGTGAAAGATGTTCCTTATGTTCCTCTTGCGTTGAGCTGGCCACAAGCAAATCATCGATGTAGGCATAAACAAAGTCTAAGCCTCTGGTGACCTCATCTATAAACCTCTGAAAGGTTTGCGCAGCATTCCGTAGCCCGAACGGCATTTTCACAAATTCGAATAACCCAAATGGTGTACAAACTGCAGTCTTGGGAATATCCGAAGGCTCTACGGGAATGTGGTGGAAAGCCTTAACGAGATCTATTTACTGAAGATAGATTTGCCGTGGAGAAGAGAAGTAAAGTCTTGGACATTTGGTACCGGATATCGGTCCGGGATGGTTGTCGAATTTAAAAACCGGTAATCCCCACATGGTCTCCAGTCTCCTGACTTCTTCTGGACCAGGTGTAGGGGAGAGGACCAACTGCTTTTGGAAGGTCTTATTATCCCAAGATCCAGCATAAGCTGGAATTCCGATTTGGCAGCTTTCAGTTTGTCCGGGGCAAGACGTCTGGGTTTTGCAAACACAGGGGGACCTTTTGTTGTAATGTGATGGGTAACGGTGTGCTTAATGGTATCACCCATCTGCATAGGTTGAAGAATTCCTGGATATCGTTGGAAAAGGCACTGGTACATGGAATTAGGGGGAACGAGGGAAAGTGCAGAGTTCGAGGCGTCCGGAAGGGCAACCTGTTTGGCAAGAACAGAAAGCAGTGTGGCCTGGTCGCATAAGCGTCGCTTGTCAAGATCCACCAGGAGTTTGAAATGCTGGAGGAAGTCAGCGCCGATTATGGGATGCCGCACTTGAGCACAGATGAAAATCACTTGAAGGATCGGTGAAGGCCCAAGTTTAGTTCACGCGACTGAGTACCGTACGTGGGTATGCGTGAACCGTTAGCAGCGTATAGAGGCGGAGATTCCGAGTGCGTATGACCAGATTTTTGAGGGAATACACTGACTGACGCTCCGGTATCGACCAAGAAATTGACACCAGAGTTCCTGTCCTTTATGAATAACAGGTTGGCAGTGCGAGTACTAGACGCCATTAGGACTCGCTGCTGGGGTTTTTCCGACGAAAAATTGCAAGGGAGATGCACTTCCTAGCCTTCTTTCCAAATTTGGCGTGGTAGAAGCAGATCTTCCCGGAAACTCGAACGATGCCTCTTTCGTAAATCTTGACCGAGAATGGCTTCTTTGCCGTTGATTTTGTAGCAGAGAACAAACGTGGTTGAGGTTGTTGACTTAACTCTTCCACTTTCAATTCCCAGTTCCGATGTGTGTTCACGTTGTTGACCGGAGCTGTGTCAATCTCCACTACTTTGTCGGCAGTTTCTGCTAGTTTATCAACTGGAGTAGCAGGATCCATAGTGGCCAAGACACGCTGAGCTGATGGAGGAAGTTTCTGCAAGAACAACTGTCTAAAGATGTCCTTATCGAAGGTTTGTGCGCGTTCGCCTAGAGCGCACTGCATAGCCCTCAGCATTTGAGTGGGCTTACGGTCTCCAAGTTCTTCTTTTGAGATTAACTGATGTAGTTTCTCACGCTCGGAGACAGTGGTGCGGCACAGGATGGCAGACTTCAGATCGTTTATGGGTCTTCACTCGTGGAAGGAGATACGATGACGTCACGGACTTCAGAGATGATGCTCGCTGGTAGAGAGGACAAAACATGATCGTATTTCGTCCCTGCTAGTGGGATCCTTCCCAGTTGAATTGTGATTCCACTTGGTGGAACCAAATAATGGATCACCCCGGCCAGAAGACGGGGAGCTTTACGCTCAAGTGGGAGATGGCACCAGCGTCGTCAGGCATCTTTCCTATGCTTGCTAACGTACAAGCAAGACGACAAGTTCCCAACGAAGGAGTGGAGGTTGAGACGAGCGCAGGCACAGAGCGCACGGGCAGGGGTGAGGGGCAGAGGGCACGAGCGACATTACAGTGGTCCTAGTCGCTCGGGTGAAAGGGTTGATGGGCAGAGGGCACGAGCGACGTTACAGTCTGGTCCTAGTCGCTCGGGTGAAGGGGGTGATGGGCACGAACGACATTACAGTCTAGTCCTAGTCGTTCGGGTGAAGGGGGTGATGGGCACGAAACGACGTTACAGTCTAATCCTAGTCGTTCGGGTAAAAGGGGTAATCCAGCTCCGGGGTCACCAATTGTTGGTTTACGTCGTCGTCGTCGTTGGCCTAGGCAAGCTACGGCTTGGGACCGTAGCGCATCTATCCGGTATAGGTTAACCTGGATGATGTAGCCATAAGCACTGCCGCTAGTTAAGTGCCAACCAGTGATTATCTCACTAGCCGTATTGAGTCCGTTAGGCGAAACTACGACAGTACCAAAGGTGGAAAATATAACCTTTGGTTTTCTATTATTTATTTGCAAAATGGACATGGCATTAGATTAAAATAAATATTTGAATATAAATGATTAACTGACAATTGTGATATATAATTAATTATGTTTACATACAATAAAATAATATAGTATACAAAATTAGTATTAATGTGGTTCACAATTGAATTATAATGGGGTAACTAATTTAAAATGAATTTATACTATTCCGAAATTCAAGACGGTAAAATTAACATTTATCTTGAAACTAAAATAAGAGTATTCACTACACAGTCATTGTGACCGTAGAACGTACCAGAACTATGGTCTTGACAAACCACAATGTGTTAAATTTAAATATTGACTTATTGTTATTATTACATATATATGTACACGTGTTAAGAGTATTTAAATTAAATATATTGATTTAAATACATTTCGTAATAAGAGCATCTGGTAACTCTACCCCAATTTTGCTATATGAAAATGAAAATGAAAAGGTTTATTGCCAGACTATAGTCCATATGGCAAATATTATTCATACAATGACAGTTCATACACTAAGGGTAGAAATATATACAATTGATTAGAAATAATACTGCACTGTCGAAGTTAAGTGGAGCTACAGACAGACAGACGTTTTCGTACCAAGAAGTCCATAGCTTAGGCCTTAGAGGATAAATGGCAGGACTCATGGATAGCTTGGATGATCGGGTTGGTTGATTTTTTAATTCTTTGCATTAGAATGTGTTGAGCACGTCTTGTTACCTCCGGGAAGCTCGGGACATTGCGGGTAGCAAACATTTGCGAAGCTGAGCATCTCGGGGGTAATTTAGTAAGAGTCTAAAAGAACTGTTGTACAGCAAATTAGGGTACTGCCAGAACCTTTTTTATAATTCACACAGAGCTGCAGACCGTATATATTACTGCAGAAAGTACGAAAGAGTGTGTCTTTAGCTTCACTTGTACAGAAACGAACGCTCCTTATGGTCATATTCGCTTTAGCATACAGGCTTCGAGACTGTTTTCTTATATCCGAGTCATCACTCAAGGAGCTGGTAATAGTTTGACCCAATTACTTAAACTCTTGTACTTCCTCAATTACTTCACCATTCATTTTAAACCTTATGTGAAAAATGCTCTGTATCAATTGGTCCACAATTAACCCACCCCTTATATCCACAGTCTAACTATAGAGTAGATTAAGTCTAGCCTTGTAGGGGTCAGCCTAGAGATTCCGGAAATGGTCCAGAGCGGGCAGATAAATTGAGGTCCACAGTAGGATTCCTCACCAAATTAGGTTAGGGCAATCTACCTTCACCTTTGTTACGCTATGAGTTGATGCTAGGTCTTAGGCCACAATGTAGGCCTAATTTGTCTGACCCAGCTTAATTTACTGCGTTTACTTCTAACTGGGTTAAAAACACAATTAGTCACTTACTACTAGTTATTAGAGACCCTTTTCCCCTTTTGTTTAATTGTTGAGAGCGTACTTGCTGGTGGTACTTGCTGGTGGGGATCTTTTTTCCGTTGTTTGTTCTTCCACCTTCCCTCGTTCCGTCTTGTAACCCCGTTCCTCGTTTTCGTTCCCCCTTGTCCACCTTTTCGCTGGGCTTTTTCCACCAGCGACCTCTTGGTTTTTTGGTTGGTTGATCGGTAATGTATATCTATTACCGAGCACGCTCTTGTCACACAGTATATAAATACTAGTGTGGAGAATAACTCTGGTGAGCAACCAATTGGTTTCATCCACCCAGTTATTGACATAAAAGGAATTTAATAATTGTTCGATTAACTACCTACCTACTCAGTGAACCATTTTCGTTACATCCCAACTACCCACATATCAGTTTTCCATATACTGGGGGCCCGGGAGATAAAATTTTGGTGTCAATGTCACCAATTTTTATGTCTGAGTATAGACTAGCTAACTATTTGACTGTAAATGCCTGTTAATCTGATTAACAGTGACTATCCTCACCATCTCATGGAGAAGATGTAGCATTAATTAGAAGAGAAAATATACATCCATAAGATGAAACTGTCTATGGTCTTTACCATAAAAAAGGAAAAGTGAAAGTTAGAAGATAAATTACAATTCCCCAGCATCTATTTTTTGTTGTAAAACTAGTCGCGCCTTTAATGCTGTTTGTCGCTGAGGTCATGTGTCTGTCAATGTTGTAGTAGGATGCGTTACCACTCCTACTGTCAAAGGAATAGTTACTGGAAGTTCAGTGTCTCCAGTTGTTACTGCGGTGGAGAAGGTTCTCCAAAGTCCATTGTTTTGGGTCCAGGCTCTAAGGGGTACAAAAGAGAAATGTCTCTTGTTGTGTCACCCGTTGAAGTCCTTAATTTGACCACTCTTGTTACCCCGTCTGCCTCTGGTCTGAGTTCTAAAACTCTAGCCAGAGGCCAGTATTGTCTTGGAGTACTGTCATGTATGAGAACAAGGTCCCCTACCTTAATTGTGTCAGCCAATCCTTCTTAGTCATTTGGTTATGTCTCTCCCTTAGACCCATCAAGTACTCAATTTTCCGCTGTTTAATGAAATGAGCTTTAACTCTAGTTAAATGTTGTAACTTAGTCTGGAGCTCATCATGTCGTTGAGTCCAGTTTGGGTCTTCTGAAGAGTCTATATAGTAGTACGGCAGGAGACTAACTTGTTCTCCCCGAATCAAATGATTTGGAGTTAATGGTTCCGGGGTCATTAATGTTGTCACTTACATAAGTGAGTGGTCTATTGTTAATGATGTTCTCAATCTCAGCCAGGAGAGTGAGCAACTCAAACAAGTGTATCTGTTTTTTACCATTTGCTTTCTTCAAGCAGTTCTTTACTGCTTGTATATTCCTCTCCCAGATAGAACCATACCAAGGAGAGGCAACCGGAATATACTTCCACTTTATGTTTGAATTTTGTATATATAATTGTGTGAATTCATTGCTTAACAAATCGTGGATGACTTGTTCACCAGCCTTGAAATATGTAGCATTGTCAGTCCATACTGTCTTGGGTACTAAATATCGTGCACAGAATCTCTTAAAGACAGCAACAAAAGACTCTGCTGTAAGGTCCTCCACAACATCCAGATAAACAGCTCGTGAGGCAGCACATGTAAACAGTACAATGTACATTTTTTGTTCAGTGTCAACCAACCCCACAGTCAATGCTCCTGTATAGTCAATGCCTACAGTCTCAAAGGGTCTGTTGAGAGTAACTCTCTCCTCTGGCAAAGCAGGAGGATTTGGTATCCTATAGGGCCTAGCATGAATACGCCTACATGTGATACACTCACTCAGGACTGTTTTAACAGTGATCCTTCCCTTGGGTATCCAATAAGTTTTTCTTAATGTAGTTAGTGTCTGTGGTACCCCATATGATGTACATCATTGTGTGTGTTTGCCTGATGATTAATGTTGTCAAATAGCTAAATCTAGGTAAAAGGATTGGTTGTTTGCTTTTGTAAGACAGTTTTGATTTGTCTAATCTCCCTTTACACTTTAGATGGCATTCCTCATCTCTGAACAAATTTAGATCCACAACTACTGATGGTACAGGTTCTTTTGTTTGTTTCCCATTAGTCAAGAATTCTAACTCTTTATTGTACTCCTTTTGTCGTGCATGCGCTATCCAGTACTTGGTTGCAACTTCTGTATAATTATGATTGTTTTTATTTAGCTGATTGTTTATTGTAGTTAAACAGTTGTGAGCAAACCTCAAACAGTAAGCTGTGACCCTGACAAGTTTGCTGAAATCAGAATAATGTTCATAATTAGTGATTGGTTCAACCTTTTCATTTGAAAAGATTAAATTTAATGTCAAGTTAACTTGTTCCACAGGCCATTGGTATGTATTACAGAGCCACTTAGGTCCCATGAACCAAGTTTTGTTTGACTTCAACAACTTCTAGGATAAACCTCTGGTCAGAAAGTCTGCTGGATTTTGTTTAGTTGGAACATAGTGAAAGTTTACTTGTAGTCTTTCATTAGCTTCAGCTATTTCTTTTAGCCTATTTCTTGCAAAGATATTCTTACTATTAATGCTAGCATTCCGTATCCAGGCAAGACAAATCTGACTGTCAAGCCAGATGTGGATATCAGTTATGTTCACAACATGGCAAGCATCCTTAAGCAATGAATTGGTTTTAATGGCTAACGCAGCAGCCAATAGTTCCAGTTGAGGTATGGTTCGGGTAGGTTTGAGGGGTGCAACTTTCCCTTTTGCATAAATTAGATGATTTTCTGTAGGACTTACAAGGTATGCACAGTACCCATAAGCATGTGTGCTTGCATCAGCAAACACATGAAGTCTCTGTGGCTTATCCCTAAACCCACAGCACCTTTGAATTTTAATGTTCTGCACTTTTGTTAAATCAGCAGCTAACTTCTTCCAAAATTTTTGCTATCCATTTGTTATTGGATCATCCCACCCAACATTTGTCATCCAAACTTCTTGGAGGAGAATCTTTGATTTTATTGTTGAAGGCAGGAATAGACCCATGGGGTCAAAATTTTTTGAAGCCTCTGATAATATTTGTCTTTTAATATTTACTTCCTCATCAAGTTTAAAACCTTTAGTACAGATTGAATCATGACTGATAGAAGATGCGTCCAAATAACAGTTCATACCTAAAGTTTTAACTCTGTCTGATGGATCAGTAAGACCATTATTATCCTTTAAAATCTTTTTGTTTAATTCCTCATCATTTGAAATCCACGCACTAAGTTCAAAGTTACCTTGTTGCATAATGTTTTGAGAGTGTTCATAGACCTCAGATAATTCAGATTTTGTTGTTGTTGAGCCTATTAGATTGTCTACGTAAAAATGTTCCTTGAGGAAATTCATTGTTAAAGAGTTATTAAACTGGTTCAAATGATGTCTAATTGTCATTGCTAATAGGCTAGGTGAGCAATTGGCTCCAAACAACACAACATTAAATCTATAGGTTATGAGCCCTTTATTCAAATCAAATGGATCCCTGAACCATAAGAACCTAAGTTGGTTCTTGTCATATTCATTTTTAGATTTATTCTCAAAATTGCCTTGAAATGGCACTTTGTACGGCATATTTATCTAACCTGAGGAGCCAAGTGAACACCTCTCCTCCTTTCTCTCCTTTCTCTTGGGGGATAACGCCACCTCCAAGTTTCCTTGTTGCACCTACAGCATCCCCCCCCCCCTTTGCTTGGCAATAGTTTTGTGGTGAGACGACCAAAACTATCTAAACAAAAGCCCAAAGACCTAAGGAACATGAAGGGAGTTGCTGTGGACATCTTCAAAAGATGATTAGACGCCTGGCTCAGAACAATCCCCGATGAACGGGACGTACATGGATATGTGAGGTGGAGAGTACAAGAAAGCACTCGCCCCTCGACCAAGACAGGCCTAGAGGGGACACCAGCCTGACCTTCGTGTGAAGAGAGAACTACGCACGGAACCGCAACGTTGCGTATACACACATTTTATTCGTGCATTTATCCGTGATTCACTGTCGTCAATTGAATTAACATAACCTACTAATTGTTACCACTGTACACTTAACCGTGATCGTGACATGGTGCTAGCCGTGATTTGAGGGTGTTTACATTTGGGGGTCTCCTCCCGCCATCCCACACAATGCGTCTCAGTCAATGTCTCTCAGCGCAGCCAAAGACAATATTACGGACGATACAAAGATCAGCAGAAAAATCAACGAGTGGTACAAAACTTCAAAATAAATCCAATTACCTTCCAAACAACACAGGACAATAGGAAAGTCAGAATGTGTAGTATCCCCAAACTAAAGGCCTGACAAGAGACCTCCTCAACACTGAAGGAAATTAGCCTGGTTGTCAGTGGGCCAAGACATTTTAACCAGCTTCACCTTCATGTGAAGAGAGACCGACGCAGAGGGGGGGGGGCACTACCATCGAGTATAGCAA
This sequence comes from Bathynomus jamesi, assembly GCA_023014485.1. NCBI lineage: Eukaryota > Metazoa > Arthropoda > Malacostraca > Isopoda > Cirolanidae > Bathynomus > Bathynomus jamesi. The sequence continues at coordinate 318,414 of JAJOZX010002808.1, forward strand.
TTTAACTTGAAGTAGTAGCATTATTAAATATTTAAATTAAATAGATGATTCTTTCGCAATAAAAATTAGGTGGTAACCTACATCTTAACACATAGCTATCATATCTACAGCTAATTACGCAAAAGTACATTTCTCTTTCATATTGAGTTGCCAGATAGCAATATTTATTAAATTAAACCATATATTAATCATCCATTTAAATAGTGTACACTATTTAAATGGATGATTAATATATGGTTTAATTTAATAAATATTGCTATCTGGCAACTCAATATGAAAGAGAAATGTACTTTTGCGTAATTAGCTGTAGATATGATAGCTATGTGTTAAGATGTAGGTTACCACCTAATTTTTATTGCGAAAGAATCATCTATTTAATTTAAATATTTAATAATGCTACTACTTCAAGTTAAATTGCTATACTCGATGGTAGTGCCCCCCCCCCTCTGCGTCGGTCTCTCTTCACATGAAGGTGAAGCTGGTTAAAATGTCTTGGCCCACTGACAACCAGGCTAATTTCCTTCAGTGTTGAGGAGGTCTCTTGTCAGGCCTTTAGTTTGGGGATACTACACATTCTGACTTTCCTATTGTCCTGTGTTGTTTGGAAGGTAATTGGATTTATTTTGAAGTTTTGTACCACTCGTTGATTTTTCTGCTGATCTTTGTATCGTCCGTAATATTGTCTTTGGCTGCGCTGAGAGACATTGACTGAGACGCATTGTGTGGGATGGCGGGAGGAGACCCCCAAATGTAAACACCCTCAAATCACGGCTAGCACCATGTCACGATCACGGTTAAGTGTACAGTGGTAACAATTAGTAGGTTATGTTAATTCAATTGACGACAGTGAATCACGGATAAATGCACGAATAAAATGTGTGTATACGCAACGTTGCGGTTCCGTGCGTAGTTCTCTCTTCACACGAAGGTCAGGCTGGTGTCCCCTCTAGGCCTGTCTTGGTCGAGGGGCGAGTGCTTTCTTGTACTCTCCACCTCACATAGCCATGTACGTCCCGTTCATCGGGGATTGTTCTGAGCCAGGCGTCTAATCATCTTTTGAAGATGTCCACAGCAACTCCCTTCATGTTCCTTAGGTCTTTGGGCTTTTGTTTAGATAGTTTTGGTCGTCTCACCACAAAACTATTGCCAAGCAAAGGGGGGGGGGATGCTGTAGGTGCAACAAGGAAACTTGGAGGTGGCGTTATCCCCCAAGAGAAAGGAGAGAAAGGAGGAGAGGTGTTCACTTGGCTCCTCAGGTTAGATAAATATGCCGTACAAAGTGCCATTTCAAGGCAATTTTGAGAATAAATCTAAAAATGAATATGACAAGAACCAACTTAGGTTCTTATGGTTCAGGGATCCATTTGATTTGAATAAAGGGCTCATAACCTATAGATTTAATGTTGTGTTGTTTGGAGCCAATTGCTCACCTAGCCTATTAGCAATGACAATTAGACATCATTTGAACCAGTTTAATAACTCTTTAACAATGAATTTCCTCAAGGAACATTTTTACGTAGACAATCTAATAGGCTCAACAACAACAAAATCTGAATTATCTGAGGTCTATGAACACTCTCAAAACATTATGCAACAAGGTAACTTTGAACTTAGTGCGTGGATTTCAAATGATGAGGAATTAAACAAAAAGATTTTAAAGGATAATAATGGTCTTACTGATCCATCAGACAGAGTTAAAACTTTAGGTATGAACTGTTATTTGGACGCATCTTCTATCAGTCATGATTCAATCTGTACTAAAGGTTTTAAACTTGATGAGGAAGTAAATATTAAAAGACAAATATTATCAGAGGCTTCAAAAAATTTTGACCCCATGGGTCTATTCCTGCCTTCAACAATAAAATCAAAGATTCTCCTCCAAGAAGTTTGGATGACAAATGTTGGGTGGGATGATCCAATAACAAATGGATAGCAAAAATTTTGGAAGAAGTTAGCTGCTGATTTAACAAAAGTGCAGAACATTAAAATTCAAAGGTGCTGTGGGTTTAGGGATAAGCCACAGAGACTTCATGTGTTTGCTGATGCAAGCACACATGCTTATGGGTACTGTGCATACCTTGTAAGTCCTACAGAAAATCATCTAATTTATGCAAAAGGGAAAGTTGCACCCCTCAAACCTACCCGAACCATACCTCAACTGGAACTATTGGCTGCTGCGTTAGCCATTAAAACCAATTCATTGCTTAAGGATGCTTGCCATGTTGTGAACATAACTGATATCCACATCTGGCTTGACAGTCAGATTTGTCTTGCCTGGATACGGAATGCTAGCATTAATAGTAAGAATATCTTTGCAAGAAATAGGCTAAAAGAAATAGCTGAAGCTAATGAAAGACTACAAGTAAACTTTCACTATGTTCCAACTAAACAAAATCCAGCAGACTTTCTGACCAGAGGTTTATCCTAGAAGTTGTTGAAGTCAAACAAAACTTGGTTCATGGGACCTAAGTGGCTCTGTAATACATACCAATGGCCTGTGGAACAAGTTAACTTGACATTAAATTTAATCTTTTCAAATGAAAAGGTTGAACCAATCACTAATTATGAACATTATTCTGATTTCAGCAAACTTGTCAGGGTCACAGCTTACTGTTTGAGGTTTGCTCACAACTGTTTAACTACAATAAACAATCAGCTAAATAAAAACAATCATAATTATACAGAAGTTGCAACCAAGTACTGGATAGCGCATGCACGACAAAAGGAGTACAATAAAGAGTTAGAATTCTTGACTAATGGGAAACAAACAAAAGAACCTGTACCATCAGTAGTTGTGGATCTAAATTTGTTCAGAGATGAGGAATGCCATCTAAAGTGTAAAGGGAGATTAGACAAATCAAAACTGTCTTACAAAAGCAAACAACCAATCCTTTTACCTAGATTTAGCTATTTGACAACATTAATCATCAGGCAAACACACACAATGATGTACATCATATGGGGTACCACAGACACTAACTACATTAAGAAAAACTTATTGGATACCCAAGGGAAGGATCACTGTTAAAACAGTCCTGAGTGAGTGTATCACATGTAGGCGTATTCATGCTAGGCCCTATAGGATACCAAATCCTCCTGCTTTGCCAGAGGAGAGAGTTACTCTCAACAGACCCTTTGAGACTGTAGGCATTGACTATACAGGAGCATTGACTGTGGGGTTGGTTGACACTGAACAAAAAATGTACATTGTACTGTTTACATGTGCTGCCTCACGAGCTGTTTATCTGGATGTTGTGGAGGACCTTACAGCAGAGTCTTTTGTTGCTGTCTTTAAGAGATTCTGTGCACGATATTTAGTACCCAAGACAGTATGGACTGACAATGCTACATATTTCAAGGCTGGTGAACAAGTCATCCACGATTTGTTAAGCAATGAATTCACACAATTATATATACAAAATTCAAACATAAAGTGGAAGTATATTCCGGTTGCCTCTCCTTGGTATGGTTCTATCTGGGAGAGGAATATACAAGCAGTAAAGAACTGCTTGAAGAAAGCAAATGGTAAAAAACAGATACACTTGTTTGAGTTGCTCACTCTCCTGGCTGAGATTGAGAACATCATTAACAATAGACCACTCACTTATGTAAGTGACAACATTAATGACCCCGGAACCATTAACTCCAAATCATTTGATTCGGGGAGAACAAGTTAGTCTCCTGCCGTACTACTATATAGACTCTTCAGAAGACCCAAACTGGACTCAACGACATGATGAGCTCCAGACTAAGTTACAACATTTAACTAGAGTTAAAGCTCATTTCATTAAACAGCGGAAAATTGAGTACTTGATGGGTCTAAGGGAGAGACATAACCAAATGACTAAGAAGGATTGGTCTGACACAATTAAGGTAGGGGACCTTGTTCTCATACATGACAGTACTCCAAGACAATACTGGCCTCTGGCTAGAGTTTTAGAACTCAGACCAGAGGCAGACGGGGTAACAAGAGTGGTCAAATTAAGGACTTCAACGGGTGACACAACAAGAGACATTTCTCTTTTGTACCCCTTAGAGCCTGGACCCAAAACAATGGACTTTGGAGAACCTTCTCCACCGCCAGTAACAACTGGAGACACTGAACTTCCAGTAACTATTCCTTTGACAGTAGGAGTGGTAACGCATCCTACTACAACATTGACAGACACATGACCTCAGCGACAAACAGCATTAAAGGCGCGACTAGTTTTACAACAAAAAATAGATGCTGGGGAATTGTAATTTATCTTCTAACTTTCACTTTTCCTTTTCTTATGGTAAAGACCATAGACAGTTTCATCTTATGGATGTATATTTTCTCTTCTAATTAAATGCTACATCTTCTCCATGAGATGGTGAGGATAGTCACTGTTAATCAGATTAACAGGCATTTACAGTCAAATAGTTAGCTAGTCTATACTCAGACATAAAAATTGGTGACATTGACACCAAAATTTTTATCTCCCGGGGCCCCCAGTATATGGAAAACTGATGTGTGGGTAGTTGGGATGTAACGAAAATGGTTCACTGAGTAGGTAGGTAGTTAATCGAACAATTATTAAATTCCTTTTATGTCAATAACTGGGTGGATGAAACCAATTGGTTGCTCACCAGAGTTATTCTCCACACTAGTATTTATATACTGTGTGACAAGAGCGTGCTCGGTAATAGATATACATTACCGATCAACCAACCAAAAAACCAAGAGGTCGCTGGTGGAAAAAGCCCAGCGAAAAGGTGGACAAGGGGGAACGAAAACGAGGAACGGGGTTACAAGACGGAACGAGGGAAGGGGGAAGAACAAACAACGGAAAAAAGATCCCCACCAGCAAGTACGCTCTCAACAATTAAACAAAAGGGGAAAAGGGTCTCTAATAACTAGTAGTAAGTGACTAATTGTGTTTTTAACCCAGTTAGAAGTAAACGCAGTAAATTAAGCTGGGTCAGACAAATTAGGCCTACATTGTGGCCTAAGACCTAGCATCAACTCATAGCGTAACAAAGGTGAAGGTAGATTGCCCTAACCTAATTTGGTGAGGAATCCTACTGTGGACCTCAATTTATCTGCCCGCTCTGGACCATTTCCGGAATCTCTAGGCTGACCCCTACAAGGCTAGACTTAATCTACTCTATAGTTAGACTGTGGATATAAGGGGTGGGTTAATTGTGGACCAATTGATACAGAGCATTTTTCACATAAGGTTTAAAATGAATGGTGAAGTAATTGAGGAAGTACAAGAGTTTAAGTAATTGGGTCAAACTATTACCAGCTCCTTGAGTGATGACTCGGATATAAGAAAACAGTCTCGAAGCCTGTATGCTAAAGCGAATATGACCATAAGGAGCGTTCGTTTCTGTACAAGTGAAGCTAAAGACACACTCTTTCGTACTTTCTGCAGTAATATATACGGTCTGCAGCTCTGTGTGAATTATAAAAAAGGTTCTGGCAGTACCCTAAATTTGCTGTACAACAGTTCTTTTAGACTCTTACATAAATTACCCCCGAGATGCTCAGCTTCGCAAATGTTTGCTACCCGCAATGTCCCGAGCTTCCCGGAGGTAACAAGACGTGCTCAACACATTCTAATGCAAAGAATTAAAAAATCAACCAACCCGATCATCCAAGCTATCCATGAGTCCTGCCATTTATCCTCTAAGGCCTAAGCTATGGACTTCTTGGTACGAAAACGTCTGTCTGTCTGTAGCTCCACTTAACTTCGACAGTGCAGTATTATTTCTAATCAATTGTATATATTTCTACCCTTAGTGTATGAACTGTCATTGTATGAATAATATTTGCCATATGGACTATAGTCTGGCAATAAACCTTTTCATTTTCATTTTCATATAGCAAAATTGGGGTAGAGTTACCAGATGCTCTTATTACGAAATGTATTTAAATCAATATATTTAATTTAAATACTCTTAACACGTGTACATATATATGTAATAATAACAATAAGTCAATATTTAAATTTAACACATTGTGGTTTGTCAAGACCATAGTTCTGGTACGTTCTACGGTCACAATGACTGAAAGGACAGTGAAGCATGCTGATAATGACATGAAATCATCATAAGATCTAATACTTTTTGTCTAAGTATATGCAATTTGCAAACTCCTCTAAAGTGTATAATTATAATCAGTCGTGTGATGGAATAAATCTTCAAACTACTTTTGCCGTGTATATATATATATATATATATATATATATATCTTGTTTCATGATTATGCAAAGAAACTAGGCTGTGGCGGGGTTATCTAGCTATGTTGCTCGACATAATACTTAAATTCTATTTAAATTCGGTTGTGATGTCCGTTACAATAAGGAAAACAATAAGAGAGAACTTTATAAATTTTAGACAATGAGGAAACCTGTAAACTGTGGAGAGACTTGCTTGGTACTATATACGATGCAGGCAGGAAGGAGGGGCCAATCGCGAATCTCCGAAACTATTGAAATTACACCTTTTTTGAAAAGACTGTGTAGTGTGTAAGATGCATGCGTGTGTAGTAAGGGATATAGTATATATATATATATTTATTTATTTATTTATTTATTTAAATTCGACTCTTGTAAATATGCATAGCGGGTTATTATGAGTCAGAAGTTCTAATGAGATCGATGTACAGTTCCCTCGAATGATCTGTTAAATAATTTTAAATTAAATGTTAGGGCTCACGTCATTGCGGAAACTAAGATCGCATGATGATACTTTTACGTTTTTAATACAGGTGAAAAGGCGTATGTTGCATACTATACGTACATATATTAGGATTGAAAGTATTTTTGTGGCCATTTGTACAGAAAATAATGCTTTTTATACGAGATCTGATATCATAAAGCATTAATTATAACATTTTAAACGTTGTGTAACGGTAGGCTTCAGTCTGTAAAGACATGATTGGTACAGCTAATGACAAAAACAATAAGCATGAACATTCTGTGTGATTGATGTAAACAGTGGCCTGACTGGTGTGAAAACAAATACGTTTATTATGAGAATTATGAGGAATTGTGAACAGCCGTTAAATTAGAGAAATGATAATTAAAGTAATGTGAATAGTCCTAACTATAACTACAAGTAGAAAGGTTCTTAATGAAAAATCTCTCAACTTTCAATACCTATTTCCCGCTGCATCTATTTAAAAATGACAACCCACATAAATTTGACATCCCGTTTTCTTTAATTGCATCTAATAAGAAATTTTTTTTTACCCGAACCTACTTATTTGGATGTTATATATATATATATATATATATATATATATATATATTATATGATAATAATAATAACAAGATTAGTTGCAGCTAATAGTCTTTAGAAGAAAGTTAAACTTAGCAAATAACCTGAAAACAATTACTGAGAGAAATATATAGCAAGATTGGGGGTATAGTTGCCAGATGCTTTTATTACGAAGGGAATTGAAATCAATATATTTAATTTAAATACTCTTAACACGTGTACATATATATATATGTAATAATAACAATAAATCAATATTAGTAATAATATTTAAGTGGATGTTTAGCGGAGGATAACAGAATTGATGCTTCAGATTCAAAGCTGTGTTACGCAGCTTGATGTTCTTTTTAGCATATGCAATTTTATAACGAAATTTGCTGTATAGTAAAATTATTAATTCACATACCAGAAGATAGCATGTGAAAGTGAATGTAATGGTATATATCAGCGTAAATAACAGAAAACTACATATTTAAATAAACAAATATGAGTGTACTATATGTATATATTGTATTTGAAGGTCATCTCGTTTGAAAATAAGCCAGTTTCCCTTAAAAAAGAGAGAAATTAATTTATTTAAATTAAAATGATAAATATTCATTTTATTTTTCATAATGCAGATCTTAAACAAAGAACTTGTATTAGGTTTAAAATATGATCACTCTGATTTTCATTTATGTATTGTTCGCAATTTGTTAACATTTGAAAATTGGGTGTTAATGTGCAATCTCGTTAGGCCTATTAAAACCTTTCATTCGTTTCCATTTCTACTGTCTTCTAATTTGCGGAAAGTACTTGAATGTATGTATGTTTTTTCATGTTTGTTCTTGTTTGCCTCATGAAAGAACTTTTTCGAAGGAGGAAGGCGAGGCTCAATCCTTTCTTAAATTTTTTTTGAAGGAAGGTGAAGACGAATCATTTTTAAAATTTATTTTTTTAAATTTAATTTTTTAAATTTAATTTTTTTTAAATTTTTTTTTTTTTTTTTTTTTGAAGGACCATGAAGGACACCTCATAAAGGAGGGACCGTCATGAAGGACGGTGGAGGACCTCCATGAAGGACGGTGGAGGACCGCCATGAAGGGCGGTAAGGGGGGGAAATTTTCAAATTGATCCATTCTGTCTCACATTTTGCGGGTATACTACTTACATTGACTGTAATTCAACTATTTATAGCTGTTTCCTTGATATAAGTAAGGCACATGATAGGGTGAACCACAATATTTTATTTGCAAAACTAGAAGACAGGAAGGTTCCCATGTACATATTAAATTTATTGAAATTTTGGTATTGTTTTGGCTCCTCTTGCGGGGTGAGACAAGGCTCCTTGCTCTCCCCTATGCTGTTTAATGTGTATATTGACAGATTAATTGCTTCACTTAATGAGGTAACAGTGGGATGTTGTATAGATAACACAAGGACAAATAACTTACTTTATGCCGATGATATGGTGTTAATAAGTCCCTCTGTTAAAGGTCTGGATCGGCTACTAAACGTCTGCGAAGTGTATTCGCAGAAACATGATATTCTTTTTAATGTTACAAAAACTAAGGTTATGCAGTTTTATCCTAAAAGCTGTAATCAGCCAGCCCATATAAGGTTTAAAATGAATGGTGAAGTAATTGAGGAAGTACAAGAGTTTAAGTATTTGGGTCAAACTATTACCAGCTCCTTGAGTGATGACTCGGATATAAGAAAACAATCTCGAAGCCTGTGTGCTAAAGCGAATATGACCATAAGGAACTTTCGATTCTGTACAAGTAAAGCTAAAGACACACTCTTTCGTACTTTCTGCAGTAATATATACCGACAGCAACTCTGGGTGAATTATAAAAAAGGTTCTGGCAGAACCCTAAATTTGCTGTACAACAGGTCTTTTAGACTCTTACATAAATTACCCCCGAGATGCTCAGTTTCGCAAATGTTTGCTACCCGCAATGTCCCGAGGTTCCCGGAGGTAACAAGACGTGCTCAACACAGTCTAATGCAAAGAATTAAAAAATCAACCAACCCGATCATCCAAGCTATCCATGAGTCCTGCCATTTATCCTCTAAGCCAGGGATTCCCAAAGTGGTCTGTACAGACCCCCAGGGGTCTGAAGGAAGCTTCCAGTGGGTCTCTAAGCTTTTGGAAAAATAGTAACATTAACTATATTAAAATAAATTTCCATTTCACACTAGACATTCGGTAAGTGTTTATTAAACTGGTTTAATGAGCGTAGAATGTTTACTTTTACATTAATTTAAAAGCTATCTATATTTATGAAATATACTATAGTTTGTAACTGAATTCATAATTTTTTTTGTGGGGGGTCTATGTCCGTACGGAATTAATATTTAGGGGTCTTTGGTGGTAAAAGTTTGGGAACCCCTGCTCTAAGCTATGGACTTCTTGGTACGAAAACGTCTGTCTGTAGTTCCACTTAACTTCGACAGTGCAGTATTATTTCTAATCAATTGTATATATTTCTATCCTTAGTATATGAACTGTCATTGTATTAATAATATTTGTCATATGGACTATAGTCTGCCAATAAACCTTTTCTTTTCATTTCATTTCATATATATATATATTATATATATATATATATATATGCTAGAGCTCCGCCCATTTTATGCCACAATCTTTTATGACGTGTCTATGATGTCACTATCTTTCAAACAATCCGGAATACAGAGCCCTCCAGCTGCATCAGATGACCTAGGAGGCCGACGCACATAACCTATCTTCTTCCCCAGCCTCAGTTACCCGTATTCCCCAAGTCTCATCCAAATCTGGCCAGTGATTTGGCCAGCCATAAGAAAGAAAGAAAGAAAGAAAGAAAGTTCGCAGGCAGGTCGACCGTCACAATTATTAGTATAGATCAGTGATGGCGAACCACTGACCCACGAGACAATTTTTAGTGACCCATGAGCTCTTATTTAAATAAAATATAACTTTAATTTTCAATATTTTCTATAAATTTTGGGTGTAACCAGAGAACAACAATCAATAGAAAGATTTCAAATCAAGTAACTCTTTCAGTAACGACGTTACTTTTTTAGGGAAATACATTTGTTTGTCGTTCCTCGTTACTTTTTTATCGTAGCTCGCAATTAGTTTCTTTCGATCCTCACTCATTATTCATTAACCGTTAAAAATTTGTCCCTTCTCTATGAGCGAGGTGTGCACGTTAGCCGTTGGCATGCTGGCAGCCTACCCCCATCCACCCTCTCCTCCTACACTGACAGCACTGTCAAAGTAAAAAGGCGAAGAACCCTGGAGCAGGGAGGGACCTAAGTTCAACAGAGGTTTCGTCATTCCTCTCATCTGGGCCTTCACGGCACGTTAGCTGTGCATCCTTCCCATCCACTAACTTTAAAAATATGTTTATTAAACTTAACACTCTTATACCATTTAGTGCCGCTGTTGATCGGTTTTTTTCAGTAAGGAAGGATATACTGCGTCGGAAACGAGGCTCGCTCTTAGATGCAACTTTTGAGAAGCTTGTTTTCTTAAAGGCCAATAAAGATCTTTTGAATAATAGTTCTTAAGTTTGTATATTTAGCTAATAAATGTCAATTATCATTACCATGCACAATAACTCATTTGATTCATTTCTTTAGTATTTTGTATTATTGTTTTGCAAAACTAAACTTTCCTAGTATATTCTAGCATTAGTAAATTAGTATCAATAGTGTGCCACATCCTCTGTTATGTTGCAATTCCTAGTAATAAATCTTGCAGTAATTTTGTTTAACTTTTTTTGAAAATATTATGCCTTATAAGTCATAACAACGCAATGAAAACATGCACAGACTTCATAGCCTATGCATTAACCAGTGGATACAAACCAACACATACTCGCACAAGCGAATGTTTATATATAATATAATATTTTATGTATATATAAATTATAATATACCTATGCATATATATAATATACTTACATTTCATTAAAAGTAACGGTAACGAGTAACGGTGCCGTTACTTGTTACTTTTTAGAAATAGTAACTGTAACGATAACGGCGTTACATTTAGACTGTAGTAACGGTAACGGTAACGGCATTACATTTATAAAGTAACGAGCACAGCACTGTGCATATGTGAGATCAAAAACAACTAAATATAAACCTCGGATCAAAACATTAGCAGCTAAAATCCAACAAGAAGTTTCTCACTAAAAATAGTAAGTAAATAAATTATTGTGACCCAATTTCACTTTTTTAAAAATCAAAAGTAACAAAAATGACCCGCCAGCAAAAATGGTTCGCCACCACTAGTATAAATTATACCATGATCACTTTTGTCGAAAGCGTAAGCAAAATCCGTGTATATGACATCATATTTTTCATTGCCTTCCAGTGCGTCTAGGATATTGTTATAGTGCTCTATAAGTTGTGATAGGCATGATCTTCCTGATCGGAATCCGTGCTGATTTTCGTTGAATCTTTCCAGTGTCTCCATGAAATCATAGATTTTCTCTCGAACTATTTTTTTAAATACTTTGGTGAGGTGGGATGTCAATGACACTGGTCTATAGTTCTTTGCTTGAGATATATCCCCTCTTTTATATATAGGGACAATGTTTGCTCTTTTCAAGATGCTCGGTATTTCCCCATTGTCTAGGAATCTTCTCCATATCCAGTATAAGGTTGTAGCTATTTCATTTTTATAGTTTTTAATCAATAATAGTTCCATTTGTTCCGATCTGCAGCTGAATGTGATTTCATTTGTCCTATAGCTCTCGCTACATCTTCTGGAGTAAAATCAAAATCTGTTGTACATTCTCCTTGCAATTTCTCTTCAAAGAATTCATCTATGTGAGGTATCGCTTTGTCACTTTTTGGGGTACTGAAGACTGATTCTTACTGTGCTCTCAATGTTTCCGATATGTCTTTTAGATCGTCCGTTAGTTCATTATTTCCTTTCTTTAAGGCCCCAATAGTGGTGCGCGTTTTTGTTTTCCTTTTCACATAGCTATAGAAGTATTTTGGATTTTCCTTTATTGCTTCTACCCCCTTTTCTTCTTCCCTCTCTGTATGGCCTTTAGTCAGGGTTTGTATTTCCCTTTAGATACTTTCCAGTTTTTCCTGTATTACTTTCCTGGCATTGTTGTCTCTGCAATTAGCTAACTTCACCGCTACTCTCTTTCTTTTGCGGAATATTCTTCTCTTTTGCCTCTATTTTCTCTCTAACCAATTCCTCTTCCCTTTTGGCTGTGCTTTCGGAGCATATTTTTCTAAAATTCTCAGCGTCTTTTCTTCGAAGATTGTTAGCATTTTTCAGTTGTTTTATTCTCTAAAACTGTTCTCCACTCTATTTGGGCCATGTGTGATCTGAGTGCTTCCCAATTTATACGATTATGTTGTGGTCTATGATAATATATATATATATATAAAGTGTTGGTTGACTGCGGAGAGACTTTTCGAACGCACTATATAATTATATATATACGAGGAGTGATCAAAAAGTATTGATAATTTTATTGCTACGGACAAATGAATGCAAATAAGAAATAACCGTTTACATATGTGAGTCATCCTGCCCTCTGGCGTCTGCAGTCTGAAGCAAAATCTGCTACCACGGGTCAGTAGTTGGTTGGAGTGCTTAAAAGGAGGGTGTGTTTTAGCAGTATGTATAAATCTTTGAAATGGAACAACGCGCGTTCGGACACGAACGAAATGATTAAAACAGCTTTTGGAAATGATGCTCTCAGTGTAGCTAACGTTTACAAATGGCACAAAAAGTTTAAAAATGGAGAAACATTTGCTCGTACCAGAAATCGAATTTGATAAAGCCAATTCCTGCCAACGCCATTAGTAAACTGTGGCAAAACTGTCTCTCAATACCTGGCAATAGCGTTTTCCATCCATCGTATCTCTCGATATGTCAAAGGAAACGAGTCCTGAATAACCAATGCACGCCCAAACTATTAGTGTAGCCGTTTTAACGGGTTTACCCAATCGTATTTTTGGAATTTTTCCCCCAGTAGTGAGCGTTGTTTATTTTCTTTATTTGTTAAACCGAAAACACATTCATCTGAAAATGTGATTTTTCCAACGAAATCTGGATCACTGTTGAACTTATGTCCTATTGTTTCAGCAAACCGCAATCGTCTATCAGAATCATCGTCGTACATGAGCTGAGGGTAAATGGGTTTGTAATCGTGGTACTGCTGTGATTTCAATAGTTTTGCAACTGAAATTTTGGAAATACCCAATTCCTGTGCGACTTTTCTCGTTGAAGTTGTTGAATCGACTTGAAAAGTGGCGAGGATATTTCCTTTCTTGTTGTCTCCTTTCGCTGTTACTGGCCTTCCACTTCTTGGACGATCTTTGACCAGGCTTCCTGTTTCCAAAAGTTTGAGCTTCCGGTATCGAAGAGTGGTTGCATTTGGTGGTGGTTTATTATATTTTTCTTGAAATAAACGAAAACGTTCTCCACAATTATTATAAGAAATAGCTCACGATACATGATACACTTTTTCTTCATTGCTGTATTCCATCCTTACTGACATGGCGTTGACTGGGGCTCGGCCTAGGGTCTAGGACCTTCCTGTTCTAGCTTTGGGTCAGTCCTGGCCTTGTATAGTTGCTTTGAAAAGTATCGCATACACTGCAGTGATATCATTGAAAATTATTTATTATTAACAAATTATTTGTATGTATAAAATCCTAAAAGACTTTTCTCCCATCCTGTGTTTTCTGTGAGAAACTGTTTTTTCTATCACTTTACATAAAATATTCTAAAGTTAAAAACTTAGTTAACAAAATTTTTGCAAAATTCTGTTTTCTATTTTTCGTGTTGAAGAGGCAAGTTTCTAAATTCAGAGAATAAAATATTTTCCCACTCGTCATCTATTATGACCACTGAAGAAAGCAATATGCCAAAAATTATTTTTATTGTGTAAGTTATTTATGGATCCTATTCCTATGACGAAAAGGGTCTACGGCTTTCGATAGGATCTAAACCACCATTACACCGAGGAAGACTCAAAATTGTGACTTTCAGGATTCTTTGCTTCCCCGATGGAATTGTCTATTATATATATATATATATATATATAATATATATATATATATATAATATATATATATATATATATATATATATATATATATACAGTATATATTATAATTGACAGCAGCAGGAATAATGAATGAGCAAACAGTATTGAATAATAACAATAATAATAATAATAATTACTATTATTATTTACCTAAGAAAATGTTAAAGCAATAAGTAATGTCACACTCTGTCGTCCAGTTTATTACACTCAAGTTTGGCTGGAAACTGGAAATGTTGTTATAATTTGTTAGTATTATAATTTGTTAATTTGTTAATATAATTTGTTGTTATAATTTGTTATAATTTAAAAATCGAGGTACATAACTTCTCAACATTCTCAACTGAGAAGTTATGTTCCTCCTTGATAATGTGAATATATCACGAAAGCGCTCGGACTTTGTGTTTCCTTTTCCTTGTGGTTGTTTGCTTATATATATATATATATATATATATATATATATATACAGGGTGGGCGGAAAGTAGCTCCCTAATTTAAATTACATATAAATTATGTATAATTGTGATTGTATTGTTATATTGTTATGGTGTGTTCTCTAAAGTGGTACAATTGTAACGTTCATTTTTTTTTTCATTTCAGATTGAAGGGTAACATGGCTGAGCGTTTAACACTGCAGGAGCGTGCCCAGTTGGCGGCACGGTACGAAGTTTGGCAATCTGTCGTTCGAGTTCAAAGATGGTGGCGGGCCATTCACGGACCACGTGCCCAAGTGGACCCGAAAACAATCAAGAACTGCCACTCGAAGCTCATGACCACGGGGTCTGTGGCAGATGTTCGAAGATGTGGTCGCCCTTCGACATCCAGGGCCCAGGAGACGGTGCAGGCAGTTCAGGAAATGTTCGCACGGAGTCCACGAAAGTCAACTCGCCAGGCAGCTCGGGAAAGTGGACTCTCCCGCTACTCAGTGCGAACTGTGCTGAAGAAGGAGCTGAACTGGCGTGCGTGGAAGCCGCATTACTGCCAATCTCTCTCGGACGAGGACTGCGACATTCGCATGGAGTTCGGGGAAATCATGCTGGCTTGGCATGAAGACTGGCCCCATCTCTTCCGCAACATCCTCTGGAGCGACGAGGCGGTGTTCCACGTCGGAGGCTTTGTCAACCGCCACAATTGCCACTACTGGGCAGGAGAGGATCCCATGGTTACCGCTGAAAAACGGCAGAATCGGTTCAGTGTAACGGTGTGGTGTGGTATGACCTCAGATCAGGTTGTGGGCCCGTTCCTTCTGCGCAACACCATGAATGCTGAGCGGTACCTTGCTATGTTGCGAAACGAGGTCTGGCCGTTTGTCAGCACATGGGAGAACATCGACGATCTGATATTTATGCAAGATGGCGCCCCTCCGCACTTCGCTCTTGTTGTCCGTGAGTGGCTGGATGCCCACTTCCCTGGGCGTTGGATGGGTCGTCGTGGTCCACATCAATGGCCAGCCAGGAGCCCCGACTTGACACCGTGCGACTTCTTTCTTTGGGGGTGGGTAAGGGAAGAAGTCTACCGCACCAAATCGAGGACATTGGAAGAACTGGAGGACCGAATTCGGGAAGTCATGTCCTCCATCCCGCCGGAGTTCCTGCTAAAGTCAGTGGACGCCATTCCTGGGCGGCTCCAGAAGCTGGTGGAAAGAGTTGGAGCCCACATTGAATTTTAGAGAAAACCTACCATGTATGCCTACCTTTTCATATTATTTCTTCTGAAATAAATGGATAATATACGTATTTTTTACCAATCCAAAATAGGGAGCTACTTTCCGCCCACCCTATAACGACACACTTCTCTCCCCCACTCTTTATTTAGCTACTTATGTTTATCTATCTACGTATCTATCTATCCATATCTGCGCGCGAAGAAGGGTAGGTATAAATATTTGGTTACAAAACAGAGCGGCACAGCTTAAAAGTTACCACTTAACTAATCCTCTTCACCTTATTTTTTCAGTGTTCGGCAGCAGAAATTTAGTAGTAAAACTTCATTTTTACACACCAACTGACCTCCTAAAACTTTCTCTTTTTCTTTTTTTTTACCATCGTGTTTCAACAAAAATCCGACGGACCAACCATATAAACTTTCTTGGACCGACAAATCAATCTCTCTCTCTCTCTCTCTCTCTCTCTCTCTCTCAAACCGTAAAACATACGAACTCGTTCGTCATTTCAACCGTTGTCGTAAAACATTCGAAACGAATTAAAAGAATCTCGCGAGAGAATTAAATTATTAATGACCATTTCTCATCATTCTCATTTTTGTTCAGCGGAAATAAAAAAAAATTCTTTAAAAAATATCGCTGAAAAGTATAAGGCTGAAAAAAATATGAGAAAGAAAGGGTTCAAATGAATGAGAGTTTAGATCCCAGAAGTGTGGAGGTAATTTGCTACTCTTTAATCACTTTTATATGCGAAAGAGAGAGAGAGAGAGAGAGAGAGAGAGAGAGAGAGAGAGAGAGAGTCTCGAAAATAATAAAAATTATAAAACTTTAGAAAATTTATGGGCACGCAAAACATTACGAGTCGTGAGAAAAAATAGAGAATTTTATTTTACAGTATTTTTATAAAATTTATTTATAATTGTGGTCTTTCAAAGTTCAGGCACCCGGTAGCTCAGTGGTTATGGTGGTGGACTCTAAGCAGTGAGGCTTTGGTTTGCTCCCGCCTGCTGGCTCCTAGGTTGGGTTGAGTTGGTTGTTTACCCTGTTCTTGCATGAGCTAAAAGTGGCCCTTGGGGCACACTCACCCCAACATCGTGGGAAAATTACCTTCTTGGCTGTTACTTTTACCTTTCAAAAATCCCCTCCCCCTCCCACACAACACAAATACACACCAAAAGAAGGTGGAAATAATTTTTAAACAAAATTAACCACTGTAAACAAGGCTTCAAAATAAGCATCAACTTCAAGGTCAGGTATAATTAATATGGTATCAACTTCAAATAACAAAAATACACGCAATAAACCAAAACTATTATTCATACCCAGAAAGGCTTTCGGAAAAACACGAGGCATCTGAGCGCAATTTTCCCTGCAATGAACCTCAAATCTTCCAGCAATATCCTGAGACCTTTCATGAAGTATCTTCATTCGGATTTTCATTCCCTCTCGTGAGGAAGATAAAAATACAAGACATTAAAGGTCTCATTTTAACCATAAGAGTGCCAGATATTGCCAAACAAACATTTTACTCATCGTGGAAGCTGCATTTAAAAATTATTTTACGAAACTCAGGTGTTTTATATACTACCAAGCACATGACCGTTTCGCAAATACGATTAAATGCTACAAGTTTTATCCATAAAACGAAATCCTTAATAACTATTATATATATATATATATATATATATATATATATATATATATATATATATGATGAATAAAACCACGAAGGAAAGGAAACACAAAACGGTGCTCAAGCGCTTTCGTCTAATGACATCCTCAGGAACACTGAGGATGTCATCCTGAGGATGTCATTAGACGAAAGCGCTTGAGCACCGTTTTGTGTTTCCTTTCCTTCGTGGTTTTATTCATCATAAATATTTTTCACGTGTTACTTTCGTGAAATAATTTTCATATATATATATAATTATTATATATATATATATGAGGGCTTTTTTCAGGTGGTACACTTTCATTTTGTTTAGACTTGCCGCAAAACTATTCCATGTAAAAACTTGACCCCATCAAAAAACATTTAGAGGTTGCTCAGCAGCTGTCAATGTTCTTCCCCTAACAGCCTCGAGCTCCAATGGGTAGCCAGGTTTTTTCCACTCCTCCAGGAGTGAGTATTAAGCCTTCATTCGGAGTATCGCGGTAGCCAGCCGCTCACTGTTGCCTGATTTAACTGCCAGTAACGTGGGCTTTAATCGCCTTTTCCACGACGCCCAGTTTCGTTAAAGGTGTGAAGGAAGCTAGAGTATTGCTCGTTTTCTGCTACAGGATCGTAGGCTTCCCAGCTGAGGCAGTCCCAGTGCTACTGAAGCCGCTTGAAGAGGGGAATAACGGGTTCGGAGGACGCTCCAAAACACTTTCGGAACACGTCGCCCGCCACAACCTCCGTAAAATGATGCCGGCAGGCGAGATAGAGCAGGAATCTCTTCAGCTTTTGCTCCAATGGGAAGCACGTCCCCTGCCGCTTCCCGCTTCCCCTTCCCTCAGCCAGTAACGAAGATTGGCAGGCGGTCAACGATTTGCTTCCCGGTGATGTGTGGTAGGAATTTTCCATCCTAGTGCTCTACAAGAACGCAATGGCCTGTTGGAATGGCCTGTTTCATTTCCTGAAGAAATTCCTGGAGCCCGCTTATTGTTGTTGTGTAGAGCAACCAGAGTTCCGCGGTCTTGTGAGTGGACTTGGGTTTGGGATTAGCTTGAGCCATTCTGAAACACGTTCAGTGCGGAATGTGCAATGATTCACCACCTGAATCATCGCCATCGTAATGTTGCAATAAGAGGAGAAATTTGACAGTCGTTGAGCAAATTGTAAATGTTGCGACTGTGCTGATTTTTTGCACGGAACAGTTTTTCGGCAAGTCTAACAAAATGATGGGGGTGTCATCTGAAAACCTCGAAAAGATTTGTTTTAACGACCCTAATATATATAGGTATATCCCGTTATTCATAGCTTCGCTTATAGGTAATATATTTTTTGACAGCAAATTCCGCTATTCGCAAACCCAGCTCCGTTATTCAACAAGGGAAAAAATAATTCACAATTCCGCCTGCTACCAAACGGAGCGCAGCATGCCCGTATCGCAGGCCATTATTCAAGAAAAGGCACGGTCTTTGTGGAGAGATGTGAGGAAGGAAGTCGTTGGTGAAGGTGAGAGCAGTGGTGGTGA
The DNA here is from genome assembly GCA_023014485.1 of Bathynomus jamesi. NCBI lineage: Eukaryota > Metazoa > Arthropoda > Malacostraca > Isopoda > Cirolanidae > Bathynomus > Bathynomus jamesi. The sequence goes on from JAJOZX010002808.1 coordinate 337,553, forward strand.
AACTTTCAGTGCGAGTCGGGGGTGGTTTGAGGAAATAAAAATACAGTACATGTGTGTTTATTCTTTTATTGTTATTATTCATAACTTACTATGCTAATACAGGTCTGTATTTGTGTTTTATACTTGCTTTTATGTATCGTATGTGAACGTATCCAAACATCTTACCATCTGAAAAATGGCCACCGGAACGCATCCCCCCACAATAAAACATGTATTTATATGGGAAAAAATGATTCGTTATTCGCAATTTCGATATTCGTAATGAGTCTGAGGAACATAACTCTTGCGAAAACCGCGGTATACCAATATATATATGATTCCCTGACGAGGTGTACTTTTGAATACACGAAAGGCCATCGAATCATTTTTCGTTTTACTTGGGTTTGCATCATTCATTCATTTCACGTGTCTAATTGTGAAATTCATCCCACACACACACACATATATATATAATATATAATATATATATATATATATATATATATATCAGGCACGTGCCGTGAGTAAATACTCAGGGTAGGCAGACTCAATGCGCGAGCGAAGCGAGCGGTTCCAAGCTAGGGGGTCTGGGGTGGGCGCGAGCTCCCCCAGCGGGTTTCCGGGGCGGAGCCCAGACACCAACGAATTTTAAGCATATATTAACCCTTCGCAATTTTGTAATTTTTGGTCAAACAACAATATTTTACTTACCGCTTTATTGTAGATGAATTCCATTCTTCTCTCTTTGTTAGTAACAAAAATATCTGTAATTTTTTCAAAGAAATTGTAAGTGGGATTTTGCTCCATTTTAGTAAATCTTTCCTTTTCAATTGAAATTAGGGCAAGTAATGAAAGCCTTTCCTGTTTCATTCTATTCCTGGTGTAGCTTTTAATTCTTTTCAAAGCTGAAAATGACCTCTCAACAGAAACTGTTGTAGCTGGAATTGTTAAAATCAATTGCAACAGCTTCAACGCTTCAGGAAACGTTAGTTCAAGTCCATTTTGAAATATGAAACCAAGCAAATCTTTAATTGATTTATCCCTGAACACTTGTGCACTATAAATTCCAGCTAGATCAGTTTTCAATCTTATGACATCGAAGAAGTTACCATAATTCTTCTCTAAACTTTCTAGTGCATCCTTATCAATTTCTGTAGCTAGTTTTAGAAACTTTTTACTATTAACTAATGAAATAAATTGTAAATTTTTGAAGTCACTGTATCTTGCTTCCATATGCTGCAGTATATCATTCAATATTAGACAGAATATTCTTTCTCTTTCTTTTTTAATTGGACCTTTTGTACGACATTTTGATTCAGTCAAGTTATTTTCTTTGAAACATTCTTCAAACTTCTCATAGATATCATCAAAATTTTTGCGCAGACCCTCGAGGGAATTCATTGTTTCATTGATTCTTTCAATGCAATATGGAATATCTATAATTTTAGTTTGTAAGATATTGAAGAGTTTGTCAGTTCTAATGAAAATCTTATATACCATGAGAAGAAAGTATGTTGAATCTTTCGTTAGCCAATTATAAAATCCATTACTCCTCACTAAAGTATCTGAGTCCCACAATAAAGGATTGCTGTCAATGTTGTTGAAAAGTTTACAAAGGTCACTATGATAGTGTAAAATAGTTTGCACTAGCTTTGAGTTAGAACTCCATCTCGTTGGTGCAGCCTTTGGAATGCGTTTATGTACTATTTCATCAAGAAATTGCGTTCGTTTTGTAGAGTGATTGAAAAATGCAGCAAGACCATCAATGGTCTTGAAAAAGATTGTACATTCAGGTATAAATTTCGCTGACTGAGATAGAACAAGATTCAACTTGTGAGCGTAGCAATGGGTAAATAACGCTGATGATGCCTTTTCTCTTACTTTAGCTTGAACGCCATTTAAATGCGATGCCATTACCGATGCTCCATCATATGTCTGTGCTACAAGCTTCTCACAGTTGTATTTATCTAAATTTTTAAATATGCATTCTGTACACCAGTAGCTCTTCTGTCTTTAAGTTCGTCAAATCCTATGAAAGCCTCTTTAATTTCAGAATCCAATACATATCTTAAAACTGTGGAACATTGAGCTGTATTTGAAATATCAGTCGATTCATCCACTTCTATAACAATGAATGGGGATCTTGCGATATCTTCTTTAATATTATTTTCTACAGCTATGCCTACTGCTTCAATCAAGTCATTTTGTATCTTGCTAGAAACGCCAGAAAACACGGATGAAGTCTGTAAATGTTGTGCTAATTTTTGGTCAAATTTGCAGTGTAGTTCAGTAATTCAATATAGTTTCCAAGATTTAAAGAGGATTTATCTTCATTATCACCGCGGAAAGCAAGTTCTTGTTTAATCAAAAAGCAAGTAGCAGAAATGAATGTTTTCAGTATGTCTCTGTTTTCCTTTACCTTTTTATTGTGAATTTCAATGCTAAGTTTTTTTTGCTTATCTATGCTCAAGTCGATTCGTGTAGATCCAAATGTTTTCAACGATATTTGACTTTCATAATGCGCAGCAGACCTCTCGTGCTTACTTAAAGCATTAGTCAAATTATTTAAATCACAATATCCTGTTCTTATCCACACACTTTCACTAGATACGGAAAATAACAAGCATGGAAAACAAAAGAGTCTACCTGTTGTAACACAACTATGGAAAAACTATACGCACTCACAACATGGTATCATATGTGGTACATTTATTTCATAATTAAATATAAATTATAATTAATTGAATTAAATATCTATACAAAATTGCCTCGGGATTGGCGACATAGCTATTGGGAATGAAATAATTGAATTGCCATACGTACAAAGAACCTGTATGTATGAATCAGCCTCACATAGCAACAAGAAAACCCAATTTATTGTTTAGTCTACCAAAGGAGTAGCCCAAACAAAAATTTTGCTAGTTCGGCAAATAATACACCAGAACCAAGGAACGGCTCTCAGGGCTGTTTATGTTACAGCGAAGCTTTAAACTGGGAGGATGTCTTTGTCCCCCCTCTAGTTCTGAGTGAATTCCTTATAATTTAAAACCTAATGACTAAAAAAGGATAGGCCTATTCCTTCAGGGGTTTATATAGTGACTGCCTATATTAATTACCTTAAGTAAATTCGTCGCGAAACTCGATCGTGGCGGCCCTACACCGAAGATGATCGTAACGCCCTACATCGAGGCAATCAACCCATAGCCCTATATAGTTTTTTCACATGGTGGCCCGTTGTATGGGGAACTAACCCCTCTACAATTTACCTGACACACGTAGTGGCTAGGCTTAACTCAGTAGGCCTAACCCTAATTTCAACCGTAACCCACTATAGTTTTCATATGGTGGCCTAAAACTGGGAACCGATTCCTTTACCTTTACACTAATCGAAAACAAAGGCTTGTTCATTTAACAGGCATAACTTATTTTAGGTCCTAAAAATAATAGGCCCGCAACATTAAGCCTATTTAATAGGTCCTACTCTTCAAACTCAAAACTAAGCCTTGTTAATTTAACAGGCTTAACTCATTTGAGGTCCTATAAAATAATAGGCCCAAACATAAGCCTACTTGGTAGGCCCAACAAATAGGCCTATTTAGTAGGCCCACCTAACTTTACCTTACATAATAAGCTACCTCTTAAAGTAGGCCTTACTCTTTACACTCAAGGCCTATCCTAACTAAAACACTAAATTTAATTGAACCTGTGGTGTAGGTTATAAAATTTATTTCAGTAATTTAACTTACTCATAAGACTCATTAACATCACAAAATTTCGACATCAGACCTGTAAACATCACAAAATTCGACTCAAACTGTAACATCACAAAATTCGACTCGAACTGTAACATCACAAAATTCGACTCGAACTGTAACATCACAAAATTCGACTCGAACTGTAACATCACAAAGACCTAAAGCAATTGCACGAATTCAAACCTACACCCACCTAACACCTATTCGTGACCCTATTCCAACCTATTCGAAGTCCTATTTGACATATAGGCCCAACCTATTCTAAGTCCTATTTGACATATAGGCCCAACCTATTACCTACTCGAAGTCCTATTTGACATATAGGCCCAACCAATTACCTATTCGAAGTCCTATTTGACATATAGGCCCAACCTATTACCTATTCGAAGTCCTATTTGACATATAGGCCCAACCTATTCTAAGTCCTATTTGACATATAGGCCCAACCTATTACCTATTCGAAGTCCTATTTGACCAATATAGGCCCAACCTATTCCAATTCGACATATAGGCAAAAAACAGACAAGGCTTGATATAAGGGTCTCAAATGCAACGTTTGAGGATCTTTACTCAGCCAAATTGATTAACCTAACCCAAAACCAAAAAAATAAAACCCTATAACAAAATACTGTACACATACACACACACACGTACGGTACAGTATATAAATATATACATACGACTTCAAACATCCAATTCTTCTTTTAAAAGAAGAATCACAACAGATTTCATCACCAAACACATACACACACACATACACACACACACGTACGGTACAGTATATAAATATATACATACGACTCCAAACATCCAATTCTTCTTTTAAAGGAAGAATCACAACAGATTTCATCAACAGACAAATACATTCCTTGCAAACAGATTGGATTCCTTCAAAACCCCAAACCTTCCAGACCTACCTGTAGGATATACAACATTTACTCATTCATAACTACGGGTATTAATTTCATTGGAGTGGTGAATCCAAGTTTTGAAGACCAACTGGATTCGGAGGAATACACACACACACACACACACACATACACACACACACACACTCTTTCAATGTGTCTCAAACACAACAACCTGTCTAAACATAACCAAGGATCGGAGAGTAAAAGCTTTTATTGCTGCGCTCTGATTCTGTGCACATAATTTTGTGCCAAAAATTATATGGTTAGACAGTGACACGTACAAACAAACTACTCTACTCCAAAGGGCTGATGGCCTACCCTTGGCCATAGCCCAACAAATCATCAAAGGGCTGATGGCCTACCCTTGGCCATAGCCCAACAAATTCATCAAAGGGCTGATGGCCTACCTTGGCCATAGCCCAACAAATTCATCAAAGGGCTGATGGCCTACCCTTGGCCATAGCCCAACAAATCATCAAAGGGCTTGGCCTACCTTGGCCATAGCCCAACAAATTCATCAAAGGGCTGATGGCCTACCCTTGGCCATAGCCCAACAAATTCATCAAAGGGCTGATGGCCTACCTTGGCCATAGCCCAACAAATTCATCAAAGGGCTGATGGCCTACCCTTGGCCATAGCCCAACAAATTCATCAAAGGGCTGATGGCCTACCCTTGGCCATAGCCCAACAAATTCATCAAAGGGCTGATGGCCTACCTTGGCCATAGCCCAACAAATTCATCAAAGGGCTGATGGCCTACCCTTGGCCATAGCCCAACAAATCATCAAAGGGCCTTGGCCTACCTTGGCCATAGCCCAACAAATTCATCAAAGGGCTGATGGCCTACCCTTGGCCATAGCCCAACATTCATCAAAGGGCTGATGGCCTACCTTGGCCATAGCCCAACAAATCATCAAAGGGCTTGGCCTACCTTGGCCATAGCCCAACAATTCATCAAGGGCTGATGGCCTACCCTTGGCCATAGCCCAACATTCATCAAGGGCTGTGGCCTCCTTGGCCATAGCCCAACAAACAACATTGGTCTTGTGGCCTCCCTTGGCCAGAGACCAAACAACAAGGGTCTTGTGGCCTCCTTTGGCCAGAGACCAAACAAAAAGGGTCTTGTGGCCTCCCTTGGCCATAGGCCAAACAACACAAAAACAGTACAGGATTCAAAGCCCCAAGCCCTCCAGATCTACCTGTGGAGGAGTAAATTTACTCCACTAAAACTACGGGTATTGACTAGTCTGAAGTGGTAGGAGGTTTGAATACAGTACAAACTCTTTCTAATTCTCCTAAATTAAATGAACAAATAACAAAAGACAACAATGGGAACATTGAACCAAACAATTACACGAAAACACTTGGAATGCTTTGGTTTTTAAAACAGAATTCGAACACGATGACACTCTTTGCACAAAGAGTTATAACTTAAATCCAAATGCCGATACAAAAAGACAAGTGCTTTCAGAATCATCCAAAATTTTCGACCCCATTGGATTATATTTACCAGCAACCATAAGATCCAAAACCCTTTTGCAAGACTTATGGAAAAAGAAAATTGATTGGGATGAACCACTTTCAGTGGAAGACCAACTTCATTGGAAAAAATTAGCCACAGACTTGAACAAAGTTCAAGACATCTACGTACCAAGATGTGCTGGCTACAGATTGAAATCGCAAACACTACACATTTTTACAGATGCCAGCACACAAGCTTAGGGTGTTGTGCCTATTTAACAAGTGAAAATGAAAGTAACTTGGTTTATTCAAAGGCAAAAGTGGCACCCTTAAACCAAAAGAAAACTGTACCACAACTTGAATTATTAGCTGTCTCATTGGGAGTTAAAACAGCAAACTTTCTTTCACAAGTGTATAAAGAAGTTGACATAACAAACATTTACTTAAGACAGACAGTCAAATTTGTCTAACATGGGTGACCAACACAGATACAACTTCTTGCAAAAATATTTGTGAAAAACAGACTAACAGAAATCAAAACTGCAAACACAAACCTTGGTATCAAATTTAGGTACAAAAAACAAAAGAGAATCCTGCAGACTTTTTGACAAGAGGGCTCTCTTACAAGCTGTTGAAAACAAATAAAATCTGGTATGAAGGGCCCGAATGGCTAACATGTGAGGATCTTTGGCCAGCCAAAGTAGTTAACCTCACACTCAACTCTACAACAACTGAAAAGATCACTGAGGACAAACCTATATTTGACTATCACCTTTATTCAGACCTAAACAAACTCTTGAGAATTACAGTCTATTGCTGCAAGTTTGTCAATAGCTACCTTCTCAAACACTGTCCTCAGAAAGCCTTTTCTAACTTAACAGAAACTGCAACAAAATACTGGCTCAAACAGATACAAGCTTCAGAATTTGACAAGGAGTTGAAGTATCTTAGGTCCAGTAGCACATTAAACAAAGGTATTCCTTCACTTGTCATGGATCTAAATCTGTACCTGGATACAGAGGGTCTGATAAGGTGTAAAGGAAGGCTTAACAAGTCAACTTTGACTTACAACTCTAAGCACCCAATTCTTCTTCCAAGGAGAAATCACTTCACAAAACTCATCATCAGGGATACCCACAACAAAATACACCACATGGGAGTCCCACAAACCCTGACAGAGCTGAGAAAAACTTACTGGCTACCAAAGGGTAGAACTGAAACAAAGAAAATTTTAAACACATGCATTCCTTGTAAACGTATCCATTCACGACCCTTTAAGACCCCAAGCCCTCCAGACCTACCTGTGGAACGAGTAACATTTACTCGGCCATTTGAAACCACGGGTATTGACTACACTGGAGCGGTAAATGTGAGTTTTGGAGACAAAATGGATTCAAAGGAATACAAAGTGTACATTGTACTCTTCACCTGTGCTGCCACACGTGCCATATGTCTAGACATAGTAGAAGATCTGACAGCAGAAGCTTTTATTGCTGCTTTCAGACGATTTTGTGCACACAATTCTGTACCCAAAACTATATGGTCAGACAATGCCACATACTTCAAATCTGGTGAAAGAATTATTCATCAGATTTGTGACAGTGAAACAGTACAAACTCATTTAACCAAACACAACATAACCTGGAAGTACATTCCTGTTAATACACCATGGTATGGTTCAATTTGGGAAAGAAACATACAAACTGTAAAGAACTGCCTTAAAAAGACTATTGGGACAAAACATCTACAACTTTTTGAACTCATGACTATTCTGTCAGAAATTGAAAATGTTGTCAACAACAGACCATTAACTTATGTGGGAGATGGTATTAATGAGCCAGAACCTCTCACACCAAACCACCTAATTAAGGGAGAAACAGTAAACATGTTACCAGAATCTGAACATAACAGTACAGAGGATCCAGATTGGGAAATAGGACACAAAGAACTCAACACAAAATACCAACATTTGACACAAATCAAGACTCAATTTATAACAAAATGGAGAGAAGAATACTTAACAAGTCTTAGAGAAAGACATAAACAATTAACAAAACAAAGTTGGAATGATTCAGTCAAAATTGGGGACATTGTGTTGATACATGACAAGACACCAAGACAACATTGGTCAATGGGAAAAGTCTTGGAACTCAAAACTGGTGAAGACGAAGTTACCAGGGTTGTAAAACTGAAAACAGCAACTGGTGAAACCACCAGAGATATCACATTACTATATCCTTTGGAGTGTGGGGCTAAATTAGAACCATTACCCCAAAGGATGGATCAGGATACTATTGGGGAGGAATCTCTCAATGTGCCTGATGTAACTCAGACTAAACCAGACAGGCCTCAAAGAAAGACTGCTTTGAAAGCCAGAAAACTTTTACAAGAAAAAATTAAGACTGGTGACTTATAAAACTTACACAAACTGAGCAAAGTTAAAATGCTTAATAACTTTACTTTAATCCCATAAATTTCCTATACCTAAAGGGAGTCAAACTGATTGACATAACTTTAACTAAACTTGAGAAGTTGGCCTCTTGAACTTTCTATTTGAATAGGTCTTGAGTAACCTCTCTCTCCTAAATTTCTACTTCATTCTTTTCAATCCATTTCACATGGTTTAAAACACAGTTTATCAAAAAATTTTGATCTATAACATACAAATTTTTCTCCGGCCCCCCCCAGTATATGGAAAAACTATACGCACTCACAACATGGTATCATATGTGGTACATTTATTTCATAATTAAATATAAATTATTAATTAATTGAATTAAATATCTATACAAAATTGCCTCGGGATTGGCGACATAGCCTATTGGGAATGAAATAATTGAATTGCCATACGTACAAAGAACCTGTATGTATGAATCAGCCCACATAGCAACAAGAAAACCCAATTTATTGTTTAGTCTACCAAAGGAGTAGCAAACAAAATTGCTAGTTCGGCAAATAATACACCAGAACCAAGGAACGGCTCTCAGGGCTGTTTATGTTACAGCGAAGCTTTAAACTGGGAGGATGTCTTTGTCCCCCCTCTAGTTCTGAGTGAATTCCTTATAATTTAAAACCTAATGACTAAAAAAGGATAGGCCTATTCCTTCAGGGGTTTATATAGTGACTGCCTATATTAATTACCTTAAGTAAATTCGTCGCGAAACTCGATCGTGGCGGCCCTACACCGAAGATGATCGTAACGCCCTACATCGAGGCAATCAACCCATAGCCCTATATAGTTTTTTCACAACAACCACACAACCACTCTTTCTTGCTGTACCACGTCGTTTAAAACGTTCTGATTATTTTTGTTCCTTTACGCTGTAGCAACTGTTTCAGTTCCGGTGTCGGCCTACCATTTTTAATCACATTCAACCTTTCTTCATAAGACAGTTTAGAAAAATTCTTAAGATACTCACTGTCCATATTTGAAAAGGGTTAAATTTTGAAATAAAATGTCTAAAATTTAGTTCAATCACCAGAGGCAAACGACAACACAGACGCGCGCACAGCCACACACCTAACCATGTGCCCGAACGGCAAAACACTGAGTGAAAAGCAGAACTAAATCTGCTTATATAGCGCAGTATTTGTCACAGCTTGGAGCTCCACTCACGGCACGTGGGAAAATTTCATTGTCAAGCGTTAATATATATAGAGGTTGAAAGGCACGGGGAAATTGTGCTTCTAACACCATATTATCCATTTACAAATTTATACATTGAATTTCATACATTAAATTAACATTTATATAATGAAGTGAAAATCATTTACTTTTTATATTTAATATTTTTAGTTTTATTCAGGGTAAGCACTGCCTACCTTGCCTACCCAGAGGGCACGTCCCTGATATATATATATATATATATATATATATATATATATATATATATATATATATGATGAATTTCCCAATTAAATACGTAAAATAAATGAATGATGCAAACCCACAAGGAAAAGGAAAAGTAATTCCGAGGTCTTACGTATATTCAACAGTACACCTCGTCAGGGAATGAAGAGAAAAGACAAGCTGACAAAAATGTAATGTTATAATTTTCACACCAACAAAGACCCTAGGATCCACTCATGGCTGGTCTATCTAACCGTGTTTGTAATTGTGTATTGCATATGTCCTCCCTGGTGGTGGAGGGGACCTACAATTTTACGTGTGTTCCGAACCACAAAAACTTTAATTTTACTACCTTAAACTATATCCAATCTATCAACATATGCATCTAATCGATTTTTAAAATTTATAGACATGCTACTAATTACTTCTACCGGCAAACTATTCCAGCTATTTACTATTCTATGCGTAAAAAAGTTTTCGTCAACTGCTGTCTCGAACTTTCTACTAGTCAGCTTACACCCGTTTTTTCTAGTTCTACTATATTGTGCTATTTCGGAAAAGCTCTCTCCATGTACGTTATCGAACCCATTCATAATTTAAAAAATCTGGATTAGATCACCCCTTAGCCTCCTACTCTCGAGTGTAGTCAGTTTTAATGCCTTAAGCCTATCCTCGTACGAGTTTGACCTAAGCGACGGAATCATCTTAGTTGCTCGTCTTTGAACGCTTTCGATTTTGTATATATCCTTGCGCATATACAGATTCCAAAATTGGATCGTGTACTCCAAATGGGGTCCAACTAATGATTTATAAAGAAGAACACTAATATCGCGCGATTTGTACTCAAAATTCCTCGCTGTAAAACCTAGCATTTTGTTCGCCTTATTGACCGCTGCTGTACTTTGTTTCGCTACTTTCAAATCACTAGTGACGATAACTCCTCAGTCTTTTTCCTGATCTACGCTTCCCAACTTACCGTTACGCGAACCTATTTGTAAAATTTTGCACTTATCGACGTTAAATCTCATTTGCCATGTGACCGACCAATCAACGATTTCATTCAGATCTTCCTGGATTTTACCTCTATCTTCGTCATTTACCGCCCTACCACCCAACTTCGTGTCATCCGCAAATTTGAAACTGTACTGACTAGGCCGACATCTAAATCGTTAATATATATAAGAAAAAGCAAGGGGCCCAATGCAGAAACCTGAGGAACACTGCTCGCTACATTAGCCCAAGAAGACAGCTCCATCAACGACCACCCTCTGTTTCCTACCTCGCAACCACTCTTCTATACAATTTATTACTACAACCCTGGGCTCATGAGCCTTAGTTTTTTTCAATGAGTCTTTCGTGCGGTACGGTGTCAAACGCTTTTGAAAATCTAAATACACTATATCTACTGCCCGATGACTATCGTAAACTTCAACAACGCTTTGGAAAAATTCTAAAAGATTAGTTAAGCAAGATTTGTTTCGTCTAAAACCGTGCTGTGTATTTCTCATCAAGTTATGCAATTCTAAGTGTTTGACTATACGATCCCAAATTATCGATTCCAGTAGCTTACCTACAACAGACGTTAAACTGATTGGCCTATAATTTCCCACAGCACCCTTTTTGCCTTTCTTAAAAATAGGCGTTACATTTGCTAACTTGAATTTATCTGGTACGCACCCCTCAGAAATAGACGTATTAAAAATCTTTGTTAACGGCACAACAATGCCTTCTTTTAATTATTTTAGATGTATGGGATATATGGAATCCGGCCCCGGTGATTTAAGCATTTTCATTTTGCAAATATAGTGCAGTACCTCCCTTTCACCCACCACAATATTATCTACAGTATTACCATTATCAAAGGTGTAATGTCCATGACCGTCGGGATATTCGTTACATCTTCTATTGTAAAAACTGACGTAAAAAATTCGTTTAGCGGAGTAGCCATTTGCCTGTTTTTGGAAAGTAGCTCACTGTTAGAATTTCTCAATGGTTCCAACAAGCTCTTTACCCGGTTCCTGTTGTTAATGTATTGAAAAAATCGCTTGAGGTTTTCTTTGCTGTGGAAATTTCAAAAACGCGCTTGGACATTTTTATTACGCTTTTTGCTTCACGCCTAAAAGATATATAGTTGCTTTGTAACCACAAATTGTCTTTATCGCACTTATGTAGCCTATAAGCCCTATCTCTTCTCTTTATAATATCCCATACTCTAGAAGTAAACCACAAAGGCTTATTATTTACTTTCACACGCTTAATCTTGTACGGTACTCATTCCTCATTTATAATCCTAAACATTGTTTCAAACGATTCCCACATTATTTTTGCGTTGGAGGTCCCCATTTCGTTTTCCCATTCGACGCGTGACAATTCATTTCTAAATTTACAAAAGTCTGTGCGCTGGAAGTCAGGAATTTTAATCGAGTTAGCTGGTTTCGAATGACTTACCGAGAGGACAAACTCTACCATATTGTGATCACTATTGCTTAACGGCTCTATTACTTGAAGATCAGTGATAAGCCTATCATCCGGAGTTATTACTAAATCTAAAATACTGGCCAACCTCGTAAGTTCCCCAACCTTTTGAATAAGAAATCTATCCTCAGGAAAATTAACTAAACAGTTACCTTCCGCATCTCCCTGCATTGTATCGTATTTCACGTTTGCGCAATTAAAGTCACCCATAATTAAGGCCTGTTCACTACCTATTATTCTCTTTAGTTCACGATATAACGCTTCGTCCGTATCAACTGTTTGATTAGGGGGCCTATATATAACGGCAACAACAAGTTTGAACTCGTTCAATTTAAGTTTTGTTATAGTCGAATCTATCGATTCTGGAATTCTGTGCTTTAATTCTGTAGCGTTCGCAATATTGCCTTTAATATACAACATAACACCTCCTCCGCGCCTACTTATTTTGTTTTTAACAAAAAGTCTATAACCTCTAATTTGATACTCCCCTACAAAGTCACGTGTTTCAGTGCTAAGCCACGATTCATTTATCACAATTAAATCATAGTATTTGCAAGCAATTAAAGAAAAAATTCGTTTATTTTCTTTCGTAGGTTACGAGCATTTAAAGATTGAACATTCAAATTGTTTGTTGAAACCGTGTTGTTTGTTATTACTGGTAGACAAGTCTTAGGTTGTCTCAATGGGCTCCATTACGCACTTGAAAGAAGGGTCGGGAACTAGGGGAGAGAGAGAGAGGGCTATTAGTACTATTTAAATCATTAGTAGAAACTGAGGTAGGAGGGGCCGTGACTGAAGAATAACTCCTCTCAGAAGACCCAAAAAGTTTCAATTTCGCCGTCAGGAGCATCACCCTTTCTTCAAGCCTCCCTCTGGCCTCCCTCTCACGCTGTAGCTCGTTTCTCAGCAATTCCGTGTTCGAGCACCACCTGCAAACTAATTGATCATTATTATTAGCCTAAATAAACGTGTAAGCAGCAAACTTTCCTTTGCACCGACTGCAAGTACTGACGGGGCTGCCATGCTATTAACTAATTAAGTTACTTGCGTTTGGAAATTAATATTGAGTTAATAAAAGTAATCTAATAACGACGTAAGTCTTCGGGAATAAATAAAGAGCAATTAATAAATAAAACGTAGGTCTATCGCGTGCTTAGTTGTGACGTCACCAACGCAAGTCCGCAAAGACGTTCTTGAAACGCAGAAGACAGGTTCCTGTAAAACAATTTTGTACTAAACGAATATATACGTAATTAAGCTACCGACGAAGGTTCTGCAAAAGGAAAAATATTAATAAAGAGCGATAAACAAAATAGAAAACTTATCTGTCCACTAATTCCGCAGATTTTTTACCCACGGATGGTGGCCATATTGTACTTGATGATCATTAGCAAAGCAAAATCAACCTTATTAGACCACGTTTTCTAACAGATTGGAATTTCACACCTCTCGAACAAAAGAAAACAAGCACGGGCACTCGCCTTGGTTTAATCAAGTAGATATAATAATAAAGTCAATAAATGAAATATATACGTTTATGAATAATTAATAACACGCGGTAATTTAGTTAAGAAGACACCGAGCACTATTTTTTTTAAGATACTTCGACTGAAACCACTTATTCAAATGGTAATACTGGACACTCGATGAAACACGTCTGTTCACAAGGAAAGACAGACAGACAGATATGCTATGTACATCAGAACAAAATAGTAAAAAGAGATGAGCAAAAGGTTAAAAAGTAATGATATTTTAACAAGGTATTGCCAATTGTATACGTTCCCAAACTGTTACTGAAATTATTTTTAAAATGGATTAATGTGCATTCTAGAATATTCCCTTCAATTATATCTTTGTTTTTAACGAGAACTTTAGAGCTCTCGCATTTATTACTATGGTTACACCTATACATATGGTTAAACAATGTACCATAATTATTTATTGTTCTACACACATATTTATGCTATTTTACTCTGATATCTAAAGTTTTCCCGTTTTACCTTTAAAAACCGAATTACATTATGTACATCCGATCGAATACACACAGCCAACAGCATTATCTGGCCTTTTCTTTATTAGGCGAGATTTAACCGTATTATTATACTTCACATATGCTGCAAAACGTGTGTTGAAAGTCTGCGGCGCTGGAGCCACAAGAAGGTAGTGTCTACCTTTTGGTGTCCCAATGGTGTGGAGGGAAGGAAGAGATCATACTACTGACTGTTATTTCTGTATGACAAACCTACAAGGTAAGTTAGTATGAATTTAGTATGAATTTCATTTTATACTTACAAAAATATGCCTGACAATATATGAGATATGTCTTTATCTTATCAATATCTGTCTTTATCTGTTTCCTTTCAGGCATAAAGCGAAAAAACAAGCAACACGTAAAGTATCCAGACATGCCATCTGCCATAAGGCCAGTGCCTCATGGACCAGAAATTCCAATTCCAACACCGCCCGACAACTTTGATTCGTCGTCCGACTCAGATGAAGAAATGGATGACGGTGACATATCTGGTACATACCAACCTACTGCCGAGACAAGTCAACCCAAACTCTTGAGCCAAGCTGAGTTGAACGATTTGACAAGAGATTTGTGCTTGTCCAAAGAATCTGCTCAGTTGCTAGGGTCACGTCTTCGCGAAAATCGTTTGTTAGCTCCAGAAACAACATTCTTCTGGTATAGCAGCCGCGAAGAAGAGTTTCGAGAATATTTCACGTTGGACGAAGAAGCTTCGCTGGTTTACTGTAACAACGTCAACGGCCTCATTGCAGCTATGGGTTTAGCGTATGACCCTACAGAATGGCGGCTCTTCATCGACTCCTCAAGCAGAAGCTTGAAAGCAGTACCACTCTACAATGGTAACAAGGTCGCGTCTGTTCCGGTGGGTCACTCGGTGCAGATGACTGAAAGTTATAGTAACATGGAGCTTTTGTTAACTGCTTTGAAGTACAAACATCACAATTAGATGATATGCGGAGACCTAAAGGTATGTTCGTGTCTACAAAAAAAATACAAATATATATATATATATATATATATATATATATATATATATATATATATATATATATATATACTGTATATATATATATATATATATTTAGGCCCTGATATATATATATATATATATTTTTTTTTTTTTTTTTATAGGTTATAGCCCTAGTGCTGGGTCTACAAGGCGGGTACACCAAATACCCCTGTTTTCTCTGTCTGTGGGACAGCCGAGCAGACAAGCAACACTACGTACAACGCGACTGGCCAGCAAGACGTGGCCTGGAACCAGGTTCGCACAACGTTCTGTCACACGCTCTCGTGAATCCGCAGATGATTCTACTTCCGCCGCTGCACATCAAGCTCGGACTTATGAAGAATTTCGTCAGAGCACTCAACAAAGAAAGCCGAGCTTTCGCTTTCCTGAATCAGAAATTTCCACGCGTCAGTGAGGGCAAACTGAAAGCAGGTATTTTTGACGGCCCTCAGATCAGGGAGTTAATGAAAGATGTTCAATTCGACGAAAGTCTGGAGGACAATGAGATCGATGCCTGGCTCGCATTCAAGTCCATTGTCACGAATTTTCTGGGCAACCACCGAAGTCCAGAGTACGAATGTGTTGTCGAGGAGCTCCTGCAGAGCTTCCAGGCTCTTGGTGCACGTATGTCCATAAAGATGCATTTTCTCAGCTCGCATTTAGACTACTTTCCGGACAACTGCGGTGATGTCAGCGAGGAGCAAGGAGAGCGCTTCCACCAGATATTCGAGTGATGGAAGAGAGGTACCAGGGCCGCTGGGATGTGAACATGCTCGCGGACTACTGCTGGTGCCTCAAGAGAGACGTTCCAGCTGTGGAACACAGACGAAAGTCTTTGAGAAAGCCCTTTCGTCCACATTAACTGTACTCGTGTACCATTTTTTATATACTTTGTACATTTTCTGTCAATTTAAGTCCGTTTTAAAAAAATAAACTTGCTAATTTCATAACGATTATTTTCAAATTATCTATTTTTTTAAAATTGAGATAGCATAAAAACCTGACCTGATTGAGCAAAATGAGTTAAATTTTTGAATTCAGCATGCAAAAATTATAAAAGAGCAACTAAAAAAACCTTGACCTCAGGAAAAAAAATTTCAAACGCAGACCAGTGTTATTTTAAGTAAGATCGGAAGATATTTAAAATTGACATGGTAAGGAAGGCTAAGGATATTTTTGTGATCAAATTAATTTACAATTACTATTATAATACATATTCTTAGCTTTCCTAAGACAGTTATCTAGAAATGGAATAGGATAACATAATTTAGTACCAATATTCATAACATTGCCTAACTCAGAATCTAAAAATTCAGGACTGATAACTCTTAATACTCTGAGAAACATAGAAGAAAAAATAGAAGATTTTATCAAGGGGCGATGGTTAGAATAAAAATGAACCTAAGAGTTATTATTAGTAGGCTTACGGAAAACTTAAAATTTGAATTGATTCACGCATCTCCGAATTATTAGATCCGGAAATGATAAGCATCCAGCATTTTCTTTTTCAACAGTGAATTTTATAAATGGGACTAAATTGTTGAGCCAACCAACAAATACGCCAACATCAAAATTGTCAGGCCAAAGGCATAAAACATCACCAGTACCGATCACAAAACATATACCGGTACCAGACAAGGTTAAAATTAACAATAGTGAGCAGATTCTGCTTTCAAAAACATTTCAGATATAAATTAGCTAATACGGGTGAGAGGGGACTTCCCATCGCCAATCCAAACGACATACTATTACTATATCATACCATAAAGCTTGTCTTCAAACTGAAATTTATAATCTTTGACGCAAACTTAATTAATTCAATCAATAAGGGTGTTGTACTGAACATGGAACAAATACACAGAGAACTTATCTTTTAAAAAGTCGAGTAAGTCATGAACAGAGACTTTTGTGAAAAACAAACATACATCGAAACTAACCAGTTTGAAATTAGGATCATTTAGAGACCTCAGTTTGTTAATAAGATCCATGTTATTTACAATATGGGATTCGGAAAGAGATCCAACTAAAGGGGTTAATAAACGCACCAAACATTTATATAGTTTATAGGTTATGGAGTTTACTGAGCTAACAATAGGTCTCAATAGGTCTCTTCAGTATGTATAGATGTAATTATAGTACTAAGTGGGAGATTTCTAAGGTTCTCGTTAAAAACAAAGATATAATTGAAAGGAATATTCTAGAATGTGCATTCATCCATTTTAAAAATAATTTCAATAACAGTTCGAGAAAGTATAAAATTGGCAATACCTTGTTAAAATATCTTTTGCCCTTTATCAGTACTTGTTAAACTTTTGCTAATCTCTTTCTACTATTTTGTTTTGACGTACAAAGCATATATTTTTGTCATCTTGTCTTTTCCCTTCATTCCCTGACGAGGTGCACTGTTAAATATACACAAAGCCTTGAAATAATTTTTCCTTTTCCTTGTGGGTTTGCATCATTCACTGATTTCACGTGCTTACTTGTAAAATTCATCCCATATATATATATATATATATATATATATAACTTGACAAAGGAAATATATCGAAAGTGATTTTCAACTTTATTTACAAGTTTCCGTTTACATAAATAAGATTACCTCGTCCTATACGACCTTCGCTTTGCATATTAGGTTTCACTGAGACGCAATCATTACATTTTGTTCCACGCATTGAAAATGGCTTAAATCTCGAGATGGAATCTGCGTTACAGTCGCCAATCGTAAAAGGAAGAAAAAGTTTTATTTATATTTCTTCAAAATTTATTTGTTCTCCATCCGCACTCTTATTCACCTTCTTCTTTATCTTCCTCATTTCTTCTTCTTCCTTCCTTCCTTCCTCCTATCTCTCCTTTTCTGCCTTCCTTCCTCCTTTCTCCTCTTTCATCCCATTTTTCTCCTTCTTCATTCCTTCTTCCTCTTCCTTCTCCTCCTCTTCCTTCTCCTCCTCCTCCTTCCTCTCTTCTTGTCTTTACCCTAAGGACATTTTATGATTTTATGATATTCTTTTACTATATACTGTATATACAATATATATATATATATATATATATATATATATATATATATATATATATATATATATATATATACTCTGATGCATAAGGAATCTAAAACTTTGTATACAATTCAAATACACGTTTAATGAAATAAAAATCAAATTCAAATAACCTTATTTATACAGAATATACCTTCATGTAAACAACTATATACAACCTTAGATTCACACTGATTAGAAACTTAAAAACGTGATCACAACAATTCAAAGCAAACTGTACATGACCATACTGGGCAGCTAATATTAAGTATTGTAGTACCGAATCCTCGCATTTAACATTCAAATATACAATAATTAATGAATATCTGTAATGCGTTCATTGTTACTAAAATCATATTTTTCCTCTCTACAGTTCCATTAACTTTCAGGTTAATTTTTGTATTGCAAAATAAAGATCTACCAGGATCAACTGTTTGGTTTAAACAAAATGGCTAAAATTTCAATTGAAGACCGCCATAGAATTGTGTTTCTGCGTAAAGAAGAAAAAACATTGAGTGAAATAGCTCGTATCACTCTATTTTCAAGGTGTGGTATCCGAACATTATCAACAAGTACAGAGAAACAGCTTCTGTAATTGACAAACCCACGACTGGAAGATCCAAAAAGCTGTTTAACAAGGATGAGCAATACCTAAAGAAATTAGCTTTAAGGAGTAGAAAGAAGACGAGTGCTGAATTGGTAACAGAACTGGCAGAAGGCTCGGGTGTCGTTATCCATCCATCAACAGTACGAAGGTCACTTTTGAAATCAGGACTTAAAGGATGTGTTGCAGTAAGAAAACCGCTCTTGAGAAAGGGAAACATGGCTAAAAGTCTAAAATATTCACAAGAACACAGAAATTGTACTATGGAACAATGGTCAAAGATACTTTGGACAGACGAACCAAAGTTTCACTTAATTGGATGTAGTCGAAGGCCGTATGTGAGACGACGAACAACTGAAACCTATAAAGAGCCCTGCTTGAAGCCAACGGTTAAGTATGGAAGAGGTTCAGTTCAAGTTTAGGGGTGCATCTCCTTAAGTGGTGTTAAAAAATTGCTAAAAATTTATGATATATTGAATGCTGCTAGGTTCAAACAGATTTTGATCCACTATGCTGTCCCTAGTGGTACAAGGGCTTATTGGTCCAAATTTTATCTTACAGCAAGATAATGATCCAAAGCACACAGCTGAAATAATTAAAACCTATTTGCAAACGAAAGAGGAAGCTGGAGTCCTTCACTGCATAGTATGCCCCAGCTAAAAGCCCAGATTTTATTATCAGTGAAGCTTAATGGGACTATTTGGATAAAGAAAAAGTAAAAAGGAAGCCCAGCAACTTAGATGATCTGTGGAAGGTCTCGGAAGAATCATGGACCACCATACCGCAATAATTTATACAGGCACGTAACTAGGGGGGGGGTGCGATGGGTGCGTACGCACCCCCCCTCCCACGGCCCGTGGAGTTCCGCCTAATGGGACCAACAGATCACTAAAAAAACACTAAAACATTACACAAGCATAGTCATATAAAAATTAAATATAAGGTGTAACTTCATATTTCTATCACCATGGTTGTTCATGTACTTCAATTTTTATCTGATAACCTGCATTAGCACACCAAGGAGATGAAAGCATTATTCAATTCCCTCTTCGTTTTTCAACATGCTATTCATACTGCCTATATTGAGCAAAGTTTGTGTATATTATAGCTTATACAATTCTCAACTCTAGCTTGCCACTACAAGTTGTGACTGTGAAAGGAGCGCGAATGCCCTAAGACGGCGGCATACTTACAACAGAACCAGTATGGCTCAAGAGATGCTTTCTTCACTCGCACTTATGCACATCCACTACCTCACAGACACTGATCTTGATCAAGTTGTAGATTTGTTTGCGACAAACCCACCCTAGGAGGCTAGAGCTTGGCACTCTCCTTAAAGATCAGTAGCTCGAATATTATGAGAAATGTTTGCTAGAGCAATTTGAAAAATAATATTTATTTTTCAATTGTTTTTTGACTCCTTACTTTTGGATACTCTAAGTTTCTTTGATTCTAAATTGTTGATTCAACATTCTAAAACATGTAAAACACTTATGGTGTGATGTAATAAAGTTACACGTTCTTCTGGCTCACTTCTGCGCATGTTATATAGGCCCCTATATACATGTTTTTTTATTGTTCTCTTTGTGACGATCTGTTTCATTCATATATTACAGAGTAAAATATACTTCTCAGAATGTTTGTTTTTGCCTTAAAATGTCTTAAAATTCACAAAAAAGACGTTTTCACGGCATTTCAGACTGCGCTTCCTCGCAACCGCCTTGAAAAGGCAGGAAATGCAATCTTAGAAAACCTAAATTTTCAAATTTTCCCGGGGGACCATGCCCCCGGACCCCCCTAAGAGCTCGGGTCTTCGGCGTTTGTTCGCACCCCATCATAAAAAACCCTGGCTACGGGCCTGTTATAACAAAATCATTTGAAAACGTCCCTAGAACAATTTCAGCGGTTTAAAAGGAAAAGAGTGGACATACTCGCTATTATTATTATTAGTATATACTGTATATATATAGCAAAGTATAGTCTGTATAAATATGGTTACTTGAATTTGAATTCGATTTTAATTTCATTAAAAGTGTGTTTCCATCGAATACAAAATTTTAGTTTTTTTACGCATTACAGTGGGGAAAAAAATATATACTGTATATATATATATGAAAAATTCGACCTCAACACCTCTTCAGTAAAGGTGAGGACGTTAGCTACTACACTACGACGGAATAAAAGTTAACACAAACTCATATATTTAACTCTCATCAGGAACGATGGGGTCAGAACAGTGAGAGAGAGATTGTTCGTTAAAAGTTCTTAAATATCAAATGCAATTTTTCATTCATGTCATTGTTTCATTACACACTTTTCATAGCACCATTCTGTAAGATTTTAGGCCTGGGGTCATATATGATAGAACCCATGGTTCCAGCAACGTAAGTAAATTGAAGGTTCCTGACGAGTGTTAAACAACCGAGGCAGAGGCATTTTACATGTTGACCCTCTCACACTCGTATTCATGCATGATATTCCATACACAGTATATATATATATATATATTCCATCATTGAAGTTCTCTTTTTTTTAGTCTCATTCCTTTCGTTTGCTGACTAGATATCATACATTTCAGAACTTAATCTATGTAAACAAACTTTCAGAAGAAAATTCAGTTACTTTAACCTCTTTAAACTCCAAAAAGAAATTAAATTACAAATTAATTAAAATTTGATTCGATTACCTGAGTAGTATAGCCGCAAAAGGGGAGTGTGCAATCTTTGAAGAATCTCGGAATACAGAGGGTATACTGATCAGTCAACAATGTCACACCGAAATAATGTAAGTGTTTTCGATCTTTTGGGATAAGAAGACACAATTATTTTCATAAATTTATTAAATGAAAGAAATCAGTACAATAAACGAATATATCGTTACAAATATACGAACAAAAACATTATAATATACAACGAGTACGTACAATTGGAAAACGAAAACGGTTTTTTTATCTGTCTGCATACCATTTCATCGTTTCGGCGAGTGTGACACGGGTCAAATAAATTTAAAAAATTTATAAATTCTTTATCATTTGACATATGCATGAGAAATGAGACACAGTACATTCCGCAAACATTAGTAAAATATCCTTGCATGCGAAATGGTGACCACACAACTTCGGGAATATGTAACTGAGCGAGAAATTTTACAATAATAGGGTCACTCCAGGGTTGAGTACAGAGTGAATCAAAATAGTAGAGGCACTGTCTATTTTTAAAATAGACAGCGATCCAGTGAATCCCTTCATTACCGATGATGTCTGTGTTCGACTACCGCATTCTCGCGTACTTGGCAAACTCAATGTTTCGCAAACACGCCGATAAATTTGGAACGTGTGACTCGCTCCATTACTTTCTGAAGTGTATTAGCATCCATTTTAAAAGTCAGTGATAACGCTCCTAAATCTATCTACTTCTATTAGGGCTTGCGATTCGAGATATACTAGTACACTAACAGGCGCGTCTATAGACTTGGCGAATTCCAGCCGCACTGAGATGTTTCCGCTCTGCTGTGGGGTTAAATGGGTATTTACGCTAGCAGATAAGTCAGGTGTAATGTCAAACGGATAAAGGTTAAATTGATTAATGAATTCTTCCTGCGTTACCCCATTACCAAGCTCATCACAATCACCTGCAATATGGGTCAGATTACTATAGGCTCTGGCACAAAGAGGTAACACAGCGTCTGATGAATAGTCCGTACCCATTGTTCCACCCAAAGCAGTGCCATTAACGTATAGAGTTATATTTTTAAGTCCGAAATTCTCGAATTTAAAGGCACTCTTTTATATTTTCCATTCACCGAAGCATGGTCCTGCATGCCGATTAATATCCTTTAGGAAGATTTCCCAGGGCAATGTTTTCTATCTGTTTCGATGCCAACCCTGCAGGAACCGTATATAGTTTGATTTGCACTCTGTTAATAGGATATTTCACTGTAGCGTTTAGTAAATTTTTCTCAATTTCTAGTTGTTTTGGTGAACTTAATTTCACTCGCCTTACGCGGAGGTATGTGTCCATAATGTGAACCACAACGGGCTTTGCACCCTCTTCTTGATTCGCATCCAGATTTAAGCAGATCTCAGGACTCGTGCGGGTGAGCTTTATTTTCATATCCACCCCGTTGACAAGCAACTTCTCCTGGAAAGTGAAATCTGTGTGCAACCGTCCAAAACACTCGTATATTTTCTTTTTAGAATTTTTAAATTTGTCCTTTATACTACTTTCATCTTTAGTTTGATAATATCCCTCCGCACTTAAAAAGGTAGCCTTCGCTTCTTTGGAAAAGTTGAGGACATTTTCCAAATAGGCTCGTAGATGATAGTACCCCGTGCCTGCCGATATGTTGGTCTGATTTAAATATACGTCACACTGGTTGAATATGGAGTGCAGAAAGTTTGTTTCAGGGTATACAGCATATTTGTCATCGCAGACCGTTCCATCAGAATGGGCTATACGTAGCTTAGCGTACATGTGCACACAGCTTGGATCAAAAAAGTAAGGACCTGAGCTGGGTATCACGAATTCTATAGGCGCACTCGGGGAACTAATTGTGTTTAAAGGGTTAATTGTAATAAAGTCACTGTGCTCAATAGAAACTTGGGTTGGCGGGAGCTCAAAAAGTGACAGCTCCGATTTACAGCATTGTGAACTACATGGGCGGATGAAGCGTGCCATGGTGAAATAGTGACTCCTCTCTCGACAAGTGGTAAACAAACTATGACTCATGAGATCAATGTCCTTAGCTTATATCAGTCAAAAAAGTGGTCAACCATAGGTTTCATTCGTTTACAGAACTTCTTTTTTGATAGCCTTTTACGTTTAATACCACGTGACCCCTTCTTCTTCCGGGGAGCCCTCTTCTTCTTCCCGCCACCACGCATTTTTCTCTTTGCATCTTTGACGATTTCGTCCCGTGTACGCTTTAAATGTTTTTTTAGAGCCTCTTTAGGTTTAGCCCCGGCCAATATGTCTTCTGCAGTGTTAATACCTGATTGTAACGCTTTCCTTCCAAGGTATCTGGCACCCCTCTTCAGCAAAGGAACAGCCGTACGTAGTATGGATGAAAAAATGGACCCAAGTCCACTACCGCGCTGGTATCGCGTCCCTCGATAGACGGTGAAAGGCTTTCTATCCATTATAACTCAGTGCGTCGAAAGTGTAGCTTCACTGTTAAGCTCCCGTTACCGAATGGGAAGTTTTCGCCCTCAATCGTTCTTATATATATTGTGATATTGGTTATTAAATTAGTTGCGACATTCACATAATGGGGTCTGTCATATGTAATACTCAAACTCCTTCCTCTATGGTTGGGGATGTGAGCAATGCGCAGCAGGCGTGCCTGGGTATCCCAACAAACTGGTGCTCCACTATATTACTGTAAATATAGCACATGTCTGGGGACCTTTCAGCCAATTTCTCCATCTTCAATTGATACATTAATCTGGACAAGTTATACTGTCTCGTGAAATGTGTCTCTTTGGAAGGCTGCGCTATATCGGCCGTTGGTTAGAATTTTGAACTTTCTATGTTCTTTAAGACGTCTGTTAGTCTTTGATTTTAGGATTAGTGTATGTGCAGGGTTGTTTACGATTTCATATACTAAATCATTCGTAAGGTTTGAGTTTCTTAAACTTACGTTTAAGCCTCTCACAACATCCTCGGCCGAACCATATTGACCCGGCCCTAGTCTTACTTCTGTACTGTAATACCGTGCAATCTTAGTCCGAGCGATGCGCATAGTTTCATCCATAGCTACCCCAGCTTTTTCACACTCGTCAATGTCTCTAAGAATCGTAAAAACGGTTTCTTTATGTTCAATATTTAAAAGACGGTGTCCAGCTGAATTTCGCATATCCTCACCTCATACGAATCACGACCCAATTCAATGTGCCCATGGAGTTCTGTTACAAATTTGGCTAGCGTGTTGTTAGGGTGTACAGACAGGGACGAGGAGGACGGAGTGTGACGTAGAAATGGTTAGGAGCCATGTTGCATACTATTTAAGCTTCATTATTGCATCAGCTTTTATATAGGTGTTGAAGCTTTCTGGGTACCCTAGCCATTTCACCAGGTACATTTTTCTCCTTCCTGAACCTTTGCTTCCTAAAATTTTCTCAATTTTAAACACATTTTCTTCTAAATTAAACGCAACTTTCTGCAATTCCTCGCGGTAAAAGCCTCCTGAGATTTCTTCCCCATTCAAATCTTCAATGTAATACATCATTATCTCACCTTTAGGTCTCACAGCCCTAACTTTAAAAATCTCGCGTGTCCATCCTTGCTCAAAACCCTTTGCGAATTTATTCCCCGAAAGCGACAGCCTTACATAATCATTGATTTTGAAGCGCGCAGAGTGTGATGGTGGTGGTGGTGGTGATCCATCTCTTCTCGGGAGCGTACCTCTTTCTAAAACTTCATTAGGTGTTGCCCCAATCGTGCGATGGTGTGAGCGGTTGTAGGATGATGCCAATGATTCCAGAATGTCTAGAAATCTGTGTTTTTATGTGTAAAATAACGGTGCATGCGTTCCTTTATGGTGCGCTGAACTCTTTCAGCTAAAGAAGCCTTATGTATAGAATTGGTTGTGTAATAGCTGATATTAAACTCTGTCAACATATTCTGAAAAGCACGGCCTATAAACTCCTTCCCCATATCCGTACAAAAATAGCCAGGAACCCTGTTTTCTTTTAACATTAGCGTTTTGGTGGCTTTAGCAACTGTTTCAGGTGATTTATTTTTCAGAGGAACTAGCCACAGATATCTAGAGAATACGTCTATTATGAATAGAATGTAGCGGTAACCATTGTTATACACAGAATATATTTGCATGTCTGTTAAATCTGCTTGCCAAATAGAATCAATCGAGGAAGCCGCTGTCTTCGCTGTTTTAAACCTTTTTCTCACAGGCTTATGAAGCGTATAAGCGTCCTGCTCCTCAAAATCTTTCAACATCTTTTTTCCTACTCCGTAAACACTCTGTACAGTCTATCTACGCCGCGTAAGAGGATGGGGTAGAAATGTCATAATAGCGTTTATAATACGTTAGCCATTTGCGTATTTAGAGGCACGTGGGTAGGGTTGGTTTAACCTCTTCTTGCTCCTCTTCAAAGGTGTTACCGCCGAGGGTGACGGCGCCTTCAATTGTGTCACAGGCGTTGCATGTTCCAAGTCTTTTAACCTGTTCAGATTTCTATCAACGTTTTAGGGACATTTATTTGTTGTAGTCTTGCTTTAATATGCTTCCATCCTGATGGTGATGGCCTATCCCACTTTCTCACCAGATCATGACAATGTCTACGATATTCGATCCCTGTACCTTTGATCCTTCCACAATGATCTCCCTGTATCGGGCCATTGTATGGCGGATCCTCATTCAATAGATTATAAAGACTTAAGCCTTTACTCCTCAATGTAAGTGGGAGGGTATTTTTTAATACATGTTCGATATGTTGTGTGGCTAATCTTTTTGGTTAGTCAGCTGTGTCGTCGGGTACAGGTCCTATGTCGCCATCGTCCCCGTGCTGTGCCTAATAACCACAGGAATCTCTGTAGGGCTCTTATAATTTTCGTACTCGTGAAGAAATTTCTGCAGAGCTTCTTGGTATAAGATTCTTTTCTCATCAGGTGTTTTTTCACTGTTTAATAGGGCTAACAATTCGCTTTCCATTCTTTTAAGTCTGCTTTACGGGGATCTAGATCCGTGTCTCTTTACAGGCGTACACCTCGTGGGGAATCACTACCACTTTCTTCATTATATTAATCTAGTCAGTAAAGGACCAAAACTGAAAATAAGATGGGAGAAATGACCTTCCTGTTTGTACAATAATTCGTTTTTTTCTTCGCTACAGTTTGGCTTTTACGAGCGAGTGCACGTATTATGTTCTTGTAGCGGCGTAGGCGAGCCTTCTGATGGGTTTTCATTGATACATTGCAATTTATAACGTTAAGACAGATTTCACAGATGCATTTTAAAAAGTCGGCATCGATATTTTTAATAAACATCTGCTGCATTGCCCGGGCAGTCGATGATAGATTTTTATTAATTCACGGTATTTCTTTAGTCTCTTTGTCATTCTGGAATATACACCGTTTCAGGCTCGTTTGGAAATATATTCGTTCGCAGAAGCACTCTAAACGTGTTTCGCGGATGAAGGTCGCAAAGCAAATATCCGTAACGCGTGCTTGTAGCTTCTTTATAAACTTCCAAAAACTCCTTACGCTGATTCGGGAACATTTGATTGGCTAATACCCCAATTTGTGATACATCTCTACGTTGCGCGAATAAGACTAGATATTGCGTATTTAACGACACATCGCGCATGTATCTATTTTTGAAAAATAGATTCTGATTGATGAAGAACACGCTTATGTTAAGATGGTGGGAGAATACTGTAAATGTCTCGGCAAACGTTTTATCCATCTCCAACATGAGATCGTCAATTACAATGATTGTATGTTCATTTCCCTTTAACGAATTAACGTCATATACGCCTTTGTGGAACAAAATATCATCTTGGTACTCGTTGAACACTGATTGATACGTCGAATAGCACCATATAACTTTATGCACAAATTTCGAGAACATCTCCCCCTTTTCTTTAATGATTTTAAGCATAAACACATTTTACCACATCCTGTAGGTCCAGATATAATACATGTGGATGGGCTCGTGAATCTGAATTTTTCTACAGAGTCCATTTCTAACACGTCACACTCCTAAGTGGTCATTTACAAAATATTACAAATTTTGAGTGCTGATCCTTATATTTCTTCTCCCACAGAACCGTGAATGACGATGAGGTAGAGCAGCCCATCATTACGGATGACCTCGACGACAGTGTAGTTTGATCTCCTCCCCTGAACCCTCACCAGCGATACCGGTAACACGTCCAAAGCGGAGGTATGAGAACCCACGTCAGGTATAAAGCGACCGAAATACGCGCTGTTGCAGCGGTAATAGATCCCCAACCCTCAACCTCTTACGCAACAACCCCCAGCAGCACCTAATATATCCCCTTATTCATCCGCCGCCCCCCGTTCTGTTAAGTCTACAATAATAGAGCCCCAACCTCAACCTCCTACGCAACAGGGCCCCCATCAGCAGCACCTTCCGCTAATATATCCACTAATTCCGCCCCCCGTTCTGTTGAGGATGTATAACGCTGGAATTGGTGCGATCCGCAGCCCCCACCCCAGCCTTGACTAGAAATCGGTATAGAGTCAGGGTCGACCCTAGAGTCATGTATAGCAATGGAATTGAGCGCGGACTACGGGGTTGTAGAGCATATTATAGAGTTTGCTCTTCAGAATCGTGACGAGCGTGAAGTCAGGACGAGTCTGTCCTTTGGATTCGGGTCAGATGACGGTGATGTAGACGATTATTGGGTGATAGTGCCATTTAGACGTTTGGCGGCTGAAGATGTAGAATATATATTAGGCGTATAATGCAAGCCGCCCAAAGTAGTATAGCCTTCAATATGGACAACTTCACGGTAAATATTGACCATGTATTCCGTGTTGCGGGTCATAGTGCCATACCGTATACTCTTAACTTCAATTCTCAAGCTATTTATAGAGCATATAAACGTCGATCGTGGTTGCGGCTTTATAGCAGTACTCTTAGCACGTATGTTTACTGTACAAAATACACGACTCAAAAAATTTGGTTGCCTACAGTCGTGGAGCGTGCCCGTAAACTAGCTGTAGACTGTGAACTTGAATTTGACTGTAATATGGGTCCTGAAGAGCTGAGAAGGGTAGAACAGGAAATGAATGTCCGCATAGTTGTGTTTGGGTTGGATGATCGTCGTAGGACTGTGTATGTTTTTAAAAGCTGTGTGAGAGATCGTACAAGGCCCCTACTTATTTTAGGATTGTCAGGGACAACGTATCTCCCCATCCGTAATATAAGGTGGCTTTACGCGAGTTATGACAAAAGTCGAAAATATGGGAGACATCATGATTTGTGTAAGGGGTGCCTCGAGTTTGCGGATGATATAGTGAGACATTGTAAAGAATGTCACATGGTATGTGAGCAGTGTAAAAGCACCAAATGTGAAAGCCGTGTAGTTGAAGCTGAGAAGAGAGACTGTGATGTGTGTAGACGCACATTTTTCAATAATAGCTGTTTTGATTTCCATAAATCAATTGGCACGTGCAGGAAAATGAGAATCTGTGAATGTGGTATGTTTCACACAATGGATAATTGGGGAAAATTTAAGCACAAGTGTGACGTAATTCACTGTCCTACATGCCAGGAGGAATATAAGGCGGATGGAGTAAAGCATGTGTGTTATATGAAAGATGCTAAGCCTAAAAATAACCCTTGTATAACTGTATACTACGATATAGAAACATATACCAACGCTGAAACCAAAGAGGTAATTCCACATTTACTTGTGAGCCAGACTATCTGTGATGAGTGTATGGATATCGAATGTGAAACTATTTGTGTCCTATATTGTCAAGTTAGCCGACAAGTTAAAAAAAATGACTGTGTATATTCTCGCCCATAACGGGGCAAAGTTTGACACGCAGTTCCTTTATAAGGAGTTGCTTGAACACGAATCCTCTGAGATATTTACAGGTGATCCATTGAAAAGAGGCAACAAATTAATACAGATGCAGATAAGAGGCAATGTACAATTTAAAGATACTTTATTATTCACACCTTGTAAATTAGCAAAGCTACCCAAGGTGATGGGAGTAGCAGCTGAAGTTTCCAAAGGATACTTCCCATACACTTTCCTCACCAGCGAGACTTTAAACTACGTAGGCCCACCACCCCCCAAACATTATTTTGACTGTATGGATGAACGTGAAGACTTTGATCGATACTACGACAGTTTTAATGAAAGTAACCCTTATAATATAGCTGATGAATGTGAGCGTTATTGCGTGAATGATGTGCGCGTGCTTAGAGTATGTTTCCAGGCCTTTAGAAGGATGTACATAGCCCGTTTCAAATGCGATCCACTGCAAGTCGCAACCACCATCGCATCATTATGTTTTACGGTGTTCAAGAATAACTTCATGCCGAAAGACACCTTAGCCATTATTCACCGAAACAACCCCCGCAGTTACGGCACAAGGCTATTTACTGGCTCATACACCTACAGCAACAGACAGGTGTATACATAAAGCACGCCCGCAACACGGGTGAAGTACCCATTAAGATTAATGGACGTGTTTTTTGGGTTGATGGGTTAAGTGAAAACCGTGTCACTGGTGTGAAGACTGTGTACTCCTTTAACGGTTGCTGGTGGCATGGATGCCCCCGTCCTGAGTGCGGAGTCACCGGAGATATCCACGGTAGGTCTCCTGCCGACTGTCTTGCATCGACCCGCACCCGCGATCAACTTATAGGATCACAGTTCACTCACAAAGTCTTGTGGGAGCATGAATATGATGCACGGATGGAGACAGACGAGGTGTACCGTGAGGAAATAAAACGATCAAGCGTTCAATGGTGCTGGATCCTCTCAAATGTGGTGATAGCTTGTTTGGAGGACGTACAAATCCTTTCAGACTATACTTCCACCTACGGAGGGCGTGAAGCTCCATTACTACGATTTCTTTTCTTTATACCCATACGTGATGAAGAGCAATCCGTACCCCGTGGGCGCTCCTGAGAAACTGGTGGGCCTAGCCTACCATCCATCAATGAATTTTCAAAAAATTTGAATGATCGTTACTTTGGGATCTCTTTCGTAGACGTACTCCCCCCACGCAATTTATGGATGCCGATCTTACCTGTCGTTATCGACGACAAGCTCATGTTTCCCCTGTGCGTGAAGTGCGCGGAAGAGGATAACGGCGAATGTAACCATATACCCCACCAGCGTAAGATCAGAGGCGTATATACAAGTCCTGAGTTGGCCCTAGCCGTGCGCCATGGTTATAGAATACTGAAGATACATGAGGTGTGGAGGTTTCAGAAGCTACCCAACCTTTTCACACCATATATAAACACCTTTTTGAAGGATAAGGTTGAGGCATCAGGGTATCCGCGAGGAGTTGATACCGAAGATGAAAAGTCTGCCTATATTCAACGTTACCGCGACCGCGAAGGTATACAACTTGATCGTGTCCAAATTGTAAAGAATCCTGGCAAGCGCTTTAGTGCAAAGTTGTGTCTAAACAGTCTATGGGGAAAATTTGCGCAGAATACCGGCAGAGGGAGCATTCATTTGGCACAAAGTTATAGCGATGTCTGGGATTATGCCAATGCCCCGATAAAGAGGTCATGGAGATCGTAATGTAGGTAATACTTACGTAATAAAGTACAACAACACTGAATTTGCCACAGATACCTCAAGGGTTACAAACATACCTGTGGCCAGCTTCACAACAGCCTACGCCCGTATAAAACTTTGGGGTCTATTGCATTCTCTTGGGCGGAGAGTATTGTATGCCGATACAGATAGCGTGATATTCACAGAGAGGGAGGGTGAATACATGCCCACTATTGGGGAGTTCCTCGGCGAGCTCACTGATGAGATCAAGGATGAGTATGGGGACAACGCATACGCCGACTCTTTTGCCTCAACAGGACCTAAGACTTATGGGGTACGGGTCAGGGTGGGGGAGGAAATGAAATATATCGTGAAGGCAAAGGGTATTACGCTCAACCATGCGAATCGGGAGGTTGTTAACTTTGAGTCGTTGAAGGATCTAGTATGTTTGGATGAACAACCTCCCAACTAATTGTAGGCACCCACAATTTTCGGGCGCAGAAGCTGGGGGGCGTGAAGGAACTTAGGGGTACGAGGTGTGCCGTAACACCTATAGGAAACGTTACCAGTTACCTGGTACCTATGATACCATACCCTTTGGATACCAATGATGCTTCTAACTCACACGTCTTGTATATAATCGTATCTATTTGTAAATATATATATATAACTTGAATATCTCGTTTATTAAATCGTATTTGTAAATATATATAACTTGAATATCTCGTTTATTAAATCGTATTTGTAAATATATATAACTTGAATATCTCGTTTGTTAAATAAATCATGTTTCAAATAGCGTTTCACTTTCTCCTTTGTGTGTGTGTGTGTGTGTGTGTGTGTGTGCAGGTGAAAGTTCTAAGCTCCGCCCACTGTAAGACCGTGAGCAATGCTACTATCTGGGAGTCCCTGCATGGTCAGTCGACCTCAGTAAGCCCGAGAGATCAGACGTGTATTCAGATCAGACGTGTATTCAAATGGCTACCTTTAATATTGCTTGTGCAACGTTTACGAAATGGTATTCAGTAAAGTGCCAGGATGTGGTGGATACCGAAAAACTTCCTATTCCTCCCTCCTATGCCTCTTTTAAAAACACATTAGATTGTGCGAAGTTCCAAGATGTACAAATACTCTACGGATGTTCTGGTGAGACCGTTGAAGGCTTTCGTTGCACAGACGATGTGCTGAAGTATACTGCAGAGCTAAACTTTATAAAGTCTCACATACACCGTGAAGTAAAAGAAACAACGCGTGCAGAAGAGAAGCAGCAGGTATGGATAATGAGTCTTGCTGATGGGTGGTATGACAAGCGGTATTACGTCATGCTACACCATGTCGATTACTCATACCCTACGACTGGAAATGTGAATCTCGTGATCATGGACAATCTTAAGTATTTTTATCACTATATTAACGTATATCATGATGAGGTTCGTAGTGAGGTTGTGCTAGTGCCCTGCGTGAATTTTTAACAGAGTTTAGAGACGAGTATCGTTTGATGGGCAGAAAGGAAAAATATGAACATATGTTCCTCTCAAATAGTGCGCCGGAGTGTGGAGATATTTAGTAAACATAAAATGTTCCTAGTTCTTATCCAACCTGTCTGGTGCGTAGGTGGTAGTGATATTCTTGTACCGGTACAACAATTCGACTCGCGGAACAAGCCCATTCACGTATCATCGATTCAGCCGCCCGTCGAACCATTCCTGCCTACCTGCGTGCCTCACACGGCTCATAGTTATCTCAGAGCTTGAGCCGAGTGGACGTGCGCTCCTCGAATACGATGGAACTTCCTTTGAGCAGCATTCTCAACGCCTCGTACGATTGTCCGTGACGAAATCGTTGCGCGTTGTTCAGGCGTAATCGGTACATTAGCTATGTACTGAAACGGAATGTAGACCGACAAACAAACGGGTTTATTTAAGTATCGAGGAGATGAATAGAATCTTTGTGATAGTTGAGAAGTGGAGTGAAGATCGTTATAAAATACCTGCTAACGTAGGTACAAGAAGAGAGCAGATTAGTGACGCACCCTCATACGCCGTTGTATGTACGTTGTGTATAAATAACGATCGGCCGTGCATTGATATACGGTTGATGTGGAAGAATGCTTCTGATAATAACGCTCTTATTCCTACGCGAAACCGTTTCATCCTCGACAGAATGTTTGAAATCGTCGGATTCCGTAAACTGAAACCTATATTAGACGCGCGTGTTACGGATATGTTTTATTTTGATACAGTACTTGAATACGCATACACCGCTCTGCTCGATGGGTTTACCGAGTGTAGGACTGGTGAGAATGGTCTAGTGCTGGATGTTTATTTAAAAAGTTTAGACTCTTTGAAATACCATGAACTTTGGTACAAAGCAATTGATCGGTACAAGGCTGAGCTCACCTACACCGTTCACCCTGAAGAACTATTTCTTTATATAACGCGAAGTTGTCGTAACGATTTAGAAGATTATTTCAATTGCCGCTATGTTGAGTGAGTTCACGATTGAAAAGCTCGAGTCGGTAGAAATAAACCCTCGATTGGAAAAGCGTTCTTATAAACGTGTGTTTAATAATGTAGCTAACGATGAACTCTTTGTGCGTGCTTTTGATTGTATTCTAGACGTGTTTAAAGATGACTTACCAACCGGTTGTAAAGTGGGAACAAAAATAGTACTGAACGATATGAAAGCCCTTCATATCGAGTACAGGTTTCCCTATACTTTAAGCGGTGAAATATTATTAAGCCGCATATACTGCGTAATGCAGAGCAATAATGATGTAATTGTAAACTCGATTAAGACCGAGTTTAGTATTTTCAAAAAAAAGTGAATTGTATTTATATTTTGCTTGACATTTCTCATGTACTGATTATACGCATATTTCTATTGAAATGTATATTTATTTGAAAAGTATATTTATTTTATAAATATATCCCCATAATTGTGTGTGTGTGTGTGTGTGTGTGTGTGTGTGTGTGTGTGTACATATTTCTATTGAAGTGTATATTTATTTGAAATGTATATTTTATTTTATATATCACCATAATTGTGTGTATATATTTCTGTTATATGCATATTCCTCAAATGTATATTTATTTTCTATATATTTATAATAAACAGAATGATGCAATGTTGTTTTACTTAATTGTTATGTCTTCTACTACCGGTATTCGAAATATAATAATGCATACAACGGTATTGCGGTATCTGGCAATATTTAAGCCTTATAATAGTGTATACAATGGTATCTGGCAACTCTGTCTTCGATTAAATGAATACATGGCGCTATCTGGCAACTCATTTACAGCCAACTGGCTGATTAGGCGTATATAATAATAATGTATACAATAATACTGCTAAAAAGAGGTATCTGGCAACCATTTACAGCCAACTGGCTGATTAGGAGTCTATAATAATGTATACAATGGTATCGCGGTATCTGGCAACTCAAGCCATTTACGCCAACTGGCTGATTAGGAGCCTATAAAACAACGCCAACTCGGTTGAAGTCTTAATGTGCACTTGGCTCCTGCCAGGTGAACACCTCTCCTCCTTTCTCTCCTCCTCTCTCTCTTGGGGGATAACGCCGCCTCCAAGTTTCCCCCCTCCCCCTTTGCAACAACCCCCCTCCCCCCTTTGCAACAACCCCCTCCCCCTTTGCAACAACCCCCACCCCCTTTGCAACATTACATAATAACCTGCAATATTCTTGCACTCTCCCCTTTTGCGGCTATACTACTTACCTGTTACATTAATGTATAATAAATCTTTAAGTGCTACGAATTTTTCATAATAATTAACTTTACTTTTTAAAGTTCATGAAATAATGAAGTGTTTAGGAAAATTCTTATAATTCAGTTCTCTTTTCATTAACAAATTTTTAAGAGTATACCTAAATAATTGTGCTAAAAGAAATTAAATTAAATCTTAAACAAAATGTTAAGAATACAGTCGTTCTGAACTTGCTCTGAACTTTCATAAAGAAGAAACTCGTTTTCCGTGAAAGTACTTTCCTTCAAGAAGATAAAACTAACGACAAATTGAAGTTAGGAAGAATGGCAGATAAGAGAAGGCAATCCCATTACTTTACTCTTTCTTCTTACTTTCTTTGCATTTTATATTTAAAAGCGGCTCAGACTAAGTTTCATTATGATGTTTTGCTTCGAGGAGGAATACTCTATTAACATTTTACCTTTGAATTGTTTGTAATACAAGGGCAAGAGTTTAGATATAATCTCTTTCTTTGCTACGCCTCATATCTCCCTTTCTTTGAGTGAATTTTTGACGGCGGGTAAATAGAACTCGGTTCGTCGTGAAATAATCCGGCAGAGAGCTTTCAGACAAAGGCAGAGTTAATTTCATCTATAGTCGAGTTTAAAAGAGTTGTAGCGACGACTAATGAGATAAACTTTAATGAAGTTCTTATTTCGTACTCCGCATATTAGTTGATTAGTTGATTAGTTGGAGCTACGAGGCGATTTCTTTCTAATTTACTCACGCTGCAAATGATCTCCGCATCGGAAAATGAAATAGCCTACTAAATAATAGATTGTCTCCATATCTTAGTGACTCCCTGACTCATTCTCCTTTCAACATAAACTCCCTTTTCTGATTTCTTTTTTCTCTCTTTGCTTTCCTCTTGTTTGATCAACACTTTCGTGCAATGAAACACAGCTAATATTGAATCATGCTTTCAACGTACAAACACCTAATTTTTTTACCACTTCACATCATATTCGCTTTGCCAACAGTAGCCACATTATTAATTAATTAATTACACAGGCCCGTAAATGAGAACTTTATGAGAGTTGTTTGCTTACTAATAACTGATTTTATATAATTCAACTACGCTGATTTCAAATAAGGTGTCCATTTTTTTCTATCACGTAAGGATTTTCTGCAAACTGGAAGTGAAAAAACAACAACATAACTAAATATTATTTATTTCAATTTACATTAGGTACCTATTTCGCTTTGTTATACTAATTACAAATGCAAACGACTCTAAAAAGAAAGACTATTAACGTTAATTACATATTCATCTTTATTTGTCCTGAGTTTTCTTGTGAGATCTATGCCTTTTAGTCTCGAATGTACGCGCTGTTCCTTTTCTTTTATGTAGTAATTCTGGAGTATCCCGTTTCAACATCCAGCAGTAATCAGCCATCATGCTGATGTCCCACCTTCCCTGATATCTCTTCTTCATTTCTTTGATGTCTTGGTCAAACCAAGCATTTATAAGCATTTATAGGCAGTAGTTTTTAATCAAAATTTAATGAAAATTACTTACATACGTAATATGAAATATGCCATTTTGTGAAAAATCTGTACGTGATGGCGAAAAATTAATATTATTTTCGGAATCAGCGTGCAAAAATTACTATATAAGTGATAAAATATTTCGGACAACAAAACCATCGCAGGTCTGTGTTATTAATTTTTTATTTTGGTAAATTTAACTCAAATTAATTACAATAATTGTCTTCTAAAATTTCAAAATAAAAAACTAGGAACGATGTTTTCAGCTTTATAGAAAACAAAACTTGTCACAACGGAAAGAAACAAAAGAAAGAATCTCGCTCGCACGTGGTTGAGGTAAAGAGAATGCCATTTGTATAATTCAAGGAAACTTTCGTTCTTGTTCATTACTTCATGCAATGGATATCATGAAATGTCACAAAGGTTAGAAGTAACTCACGTGTGATGCAGTTTTCAAAAAATAGACAAGATTGAGAGTTACTTATGAAATAAGAAAATGAGGTTCGTAAATACATGGCTAAGAAAAGACCCGAAGGTTTCAGAGGTGGTCCGTGTTGAAAAGATTTGCAAGAATGGCGAAGGACATTGGAGCGCTCTCTAAAAGGCTGCATTTCCTTTTAACGCAAGAAAGGCCAAAAGACCGAGACAGTGAATAAAAAAATCTTCTATTGTACAAAAACTTTTTTAGACTATTCCAGCAGTAATTTGGAAAGGGAAATACATCAAATAAAATATTAATGGAGCAAATGACGCATCACTATATAACATACGCATCATACAAGGTAATAAAGCGCATTTTATCCCATTAAAATGAGGTAAAATAGGACATTTGAACGAAAACTAAGTAATTGAAAGAGGAGAGCGTTAACAGAAAAAAAGAACAAAAGGAAATAAAGTTAAATCAGAGAGGAAAATCAGGTAAAATCAGATTGGGGGTGGAAAAAGGAAATGAGGACTGGGTCGCTTTGGTGTTCCCGAGGGGAAATCAAAGCATTAATTATTGATAGAAATCCTTGGTAGATTTTCAGGAGGGAAAATTTCTCTTTTTCTACAAATGAAATTCCAGAAAATAAAGAGAAGAGGCACTAATGGCATTGGTTTAATTTAGGCTTTTGCTTAGAATATAAACGAATTTGCTTTATTCAATTCATACTTCAGGTCACATACGTACTAAAAACGTATGCCACGACGTTGTTTAATGTCTTAATGAGCCATAGCAGCACGTATACGAAAGGTTGCAGTTTATGGTTGAATCGCTTTATTGATGAGCACTTTGGAATTTGAGATGAATTATTGAAGCAGCTTTTATTTATGTACTTGTACGGTCAAGTGACGTAACTTACCGAAAGGATGTTAGCTTCTAGAATTTTCAAGAGCACTTTAATATGAAGAGCTTTTATTTAATTTCCTCATTATTGCGTAATTAAGAGAAGCAAAATCAGAGTGAAGGAAAATCAAAATAATTCAATGATCTCTCTGTATTGAAGGCAATGAAAAATGTATCATTAAAACATAGCATTATAACAAAATTGAAGATTATTATTATTATTGTTATTGTTATTGTTATTATTATTTTTATTGTTATTATTATTTTTATTATTATTATTATTATTATTATTATTAAATTTTTCAAATGTAAAGACTGCGGCAGCGCAAACTACTGTATAGCATTCTTGATTGTTTTGTAACTCATGAAACAAAGCACAAAAAGCGCGGATCTTAAATACGAGGGTCACTCAATATATTTTGCCCCACCCTTTTTTTTTCTTTCCAAGTTTCCTTGTAAGTTTCAGAAATTTTGTACACAAGTAGTTACATACCTTTTCTACAAGTTTTTATTTTTCCACATAGTCTCCATCCTTTTCTACGGCTTTCCTCCACCTCGAAACAAGCGCCTTTATTCCTTGCTGGTAAAAGTCCGCTGAGTTCCGCTGGAGCCACCTATTAACCTCCTCAACAACCTCGTCGTCACTCTGAAACTTTCTTCCACGAATAGCATCTTTCATTGACCCAAACAAATCGAAATCTGAAGGTGCCATATCCGGGCTGTATGACGGGTGGGGTAACAGAGTCAAGCTCATTTTTGTGATGGCCTCTCCTGTTTGCAAACTGTTG
This sequence comes from Bathynomus jamesi, assembly GCA_023014485.1. Classification (NCBI taxonomy): domain Eukaryota; kingdom Metazoa; phylum Arthropoda; class Malacostraca; order Isopoda; family Cirolanidae; genus Bathynomus; species Bathynomus jamesi. The sequence continues at coordinate 376,270 of JAJOZX010002808.1, forward strand.
TGTGGTCTTGCGTTATCGTGCAAAAGAAGGATGTCTCCCAGTTTTCTCTCCGGTCGAACTCGCTTTATACGTCTCTAGAGTCTCTGTAGGGTAGCAATATATGCCTCTGAGTTGATTGTTTGTCCTTTCTTCATAATGTCCACCAGAATCACCCCTTTCATGTCCCAGAAGATGGTGGCCATAATCTTTCCTGTAGAGGGACCCATTTTGAACTTTTTCTTGCGTGGCAAGTCTGCGTGATGCCGCTCCATGGATTGGCGTTTTGCTTCAGGTTCAAAGTGGTGTACCCAAGTCTCATCCCCACTCACGATTCGTGAAAGGAAATCATCCCTTCTGTCTCGTATCGAACGAACGACTCAGAAGCAATTTCTTTTCTTTGGTCTTTGTGATCTTCAGTCAGTTCGCGAGGAACAAACCGTGAACACACTTTTGAGTTTCCCAGTTGCTGAATTATCATATTCACACTTCCTTCACTAATTACTAGCTCCAGTCATAGCTCCTTGTACGTGACGCGCCGATTTGATCGAATAATGGTGTTAGCACGTTGCACAGTGTGAGATGTCACAGCCGACGCCGGGCGACCGCTGCGTGGCTCATCATCGAGGCTGGCTCACCCTCTCCGATGATCTCACACGTTTAGACCAGCGTCCAACTGTGCTTCGATCAACATCATCTCCGTAAACGTTTTGTAGACGTTTGTGAATATTTCCAACTGTTTCCTTCTCTGCGGTTAAGAACTCGATAACAGCTCTCTGTTTACGACGCACATCACTGTCAGACGCCATTTCCGAAACTGCGTTAACCATCGGTTTTATACAAGGGCGTTTAAAAGCGGTTTTATACAAGGAAGGGAGGTCCAAACTGGAAAAATTCGGTTATGTGAAACGCAGAAAGTTCGAACTTACGGCCCAAAAGACATTTCAGCTCCATGGCCTATTGTTTAGCTAAGAAAAGGTGGTGAGGCAAAATATATTGAGTACCCCGAGTACATGTTAAAATCGTGTTTCAAGAAATTATTATTTTGACCAAACATGAGTTTGTAATTAATGAATTAGTTCTGATAAAGTTTATTTCTTTAGAGTATGAGCATAAAAAGTCTCTCTGTCTGTATATTGGTGGTGAAAATTATACACTAATTTAATTTTTTTAACACACACACACACACACACACACACACACATATGTTTGTGTGTGTGTGTGTGTGTGTGTGTGTGTAAGAAATTGTAATAACTATTTACTGAATTGATACATTCGACAAATTTAAAGGTATTTGATTCAATAATGTTTCAAGTTTTATACCTGATATTTACATAGTACATCTGCACATGCCTTCCATCATTTTCATTAACTAAACGAAATCTACGCTCAAATTGAGCGAAAACATTGTCCCAAACAGTTACAGGAACTGAAGATACGGTCTCTCTAATGTGCATTTTTAGGTCATTAATATGCCTTGGTTCGTTGTGACATACGACAATTACAAATCCCCAACGATAAAAATCTAAAGGAGATAGGTCCGGAGAATGTGCTGGCCATCTTGCGAGTCTTTCTCAGCCAATCCACCGTCCTGGGAATGTTTCGTCTAGAAACATACGCGCAGTACGAGCAAAATGAGACGGTGCACCATCCTACTGAAACGTTGTGCGTCGCAATAGACCTGGAATTTGTTGTACAAGAGGAACAAAAAAATATTAACATTCGGAAATAAGATTCGTTATTAACGATTTTGTCTCCGAAAAAAAGCGCGTAAATGCGATCGCGTGACAAAACACACCAAACGTTCGTGTTTGGCTCACGTTCGTATGTTTCGTGTGGATTTTGTTCTCCTCAGAGCCTGCAGTTACGCGGTTTAATCTACCAGAGATATGGAAAGTTTCTACGTCGCTAAAAATGAGATTTGAAAGAAAACGATCATCAGTGTCAAATTGTCAATCCTTTCGATAAATTCTTGACAGGTGTTAACATTTTGTAACGTAATCTTCCTTGTGCAGTTGGTGAACAACCCGTATCTTTTAGGACGTCTTTGGTATATAATGACTGAACCACATTCGTGATCCCACCTTACGAATTTAGCCTTCTCTTCAACAGACGCCATCAGAAATAAAGACGAGGCCAGGCAATATATATATATATCCTTGAACATTATCTAGAACGTGGAACTACAGTAACAAGTGCATCGTATTCTGACATGCTTCGGAATGAGTTAAAGCAAGCAATTCGCACAAAACAGAGAGGGAGATTGTCGGAAGGTGTTATTCTGTTACACGACAATGCGCGCCCTCATACCACTGCACAGACTAAAAAATGCCTTCAAGAACTTAAATTTGAAGTTCTCGAACATCCAGCCTACAGTCCAGACCTGGCAATTTCGGATTTTTACCTGTTTGGACCACTAAAAGACGCTTTGAGAGGTCAGTGATTCCAAGGCGATGATGACCTGAAGGAGGCGGTGCATGACTGGCTACGCACACAGCCAAAAACATTCTTTTGTGATGGCATTAGGAAGCTTGTAGATCGCTGGACTAAGTGTATTGAGAAACAGGGAGACTATGTTGAGAAGTGATGTGTTTATATTCTATCAGATGTGAAAATAAAATTGTGAAAATAGAAAGTACGGATACTTATTGAATTACCCTCGTGTGTATATATGTATATATATATATATATATATATATATATATATATATATACATATATATATATAATATATATGTGTATATATATATATATATATATATATATATATATATATATATATATATACTATATTCTAAAATGTTGTATTTCTCCTCAAAAATAAATAAAACAAACAAAATTTATATAAATAATTTTTTTAAATTTCGTAAACACAAAATTTTAAATATAAAATGTTTAAAAATTAAATATAGTTATATTTTTCACATTCTTTTAAGGTGACGCCAAAAAATATAGTTAAAACAAATGAATAAATAAAATAGAAATTATTTCTCTCTTTCAAAAAAAATAAAAATTTAAAGAATAATGAAATGTGAAACTCATTTTTATTTCAAAATTTGACAGGTCAAAATATATATTTAAAAAGGTAAAAATAAGAGAGGAAGAATAAATGTTTTATTTTGTGTTTTTATAAAAGTTCGCCGTTTAATCAATTATTGCGTGTTTTTAGAACTATCCCAGTTAATTATTTCGTCAAACGGAAAACGAGAAACGCAAATGAGCGCCATCTTTCATTTAAAAAATGAGGTAGAAAAACTTCCGTGACTCGGGAGAAAGATGTCTTCTCTGGTTTTATCCCTCACCACCACGACACCTCATTTAAGGACAATCAGGTACTGAAAAGAAAATAAATTTGAGGCGTTCGGAACCAAACTGGCGAAGACGCTATTCGCACCCATGTCGGCTTCGACTCTTTGCTTCCGAACGCCTCAAATTAAAGGTTTAATGAATTTCTTTGGAATGACTTACTACACAAGGCAATAAATAGCCTAAGTTTTATTATATACTCGTAGTTTTAATTAAAGAATGAATTTATTCGTGAATGAAATGACCTCCTCTCAGTACTAAATTATCATTAGCACAAACACGCGCTTTTTTAATAATTATCGGGTATGAGACTATAAATAATCTCAGCTGACTTTGGTTAAAAGTTCAAATTTTAAGGATCATTCAGTCGCATTTTTACTGCGAAACTGCAATAAACCAATAATCTTGCGTTCCTATATTTGCCTAATTCTATACTTATTTCGCAGTGCTTTTACAAACCTAAAAAAGCAATAACAATCCAATAACGATTTTATATAAACGCTTAATACGTAAAAACGAAATCTTCTCTATGTCAATAAGATCTTCTGAGCACCAACATCAATATTCATATTCTCTAAGCGCTCATTGTATTCGACTATTCAGTATCAAGAGACCTTTCATTTCGAAAGCACTCTGTCACTGCGGAATAGGTTGCCAAAAGAGGTTCCTAAAAAAGACGTATTCTAAATGAATAGTAAGTATCTTCAATATTTTATCTAAGTTGGTAAATAGTTGCGTAAATTGATATTTACTATTGTGCACTATATCGAAATAAAAGGAAAATAAATTTATATATTACGTTAATGTTATTTATGAAATTTAATCTTGGTAACTTATTACTGTTACGCAAACGTAAAGGGTGTCATTTTAAGTTTATATATATATAATATATATATATATAATATATATATAATATATATATATATATATAGGGTGAACCAAATGTAGGTGGACAGTAAATGATAACGTTTATTTTGAGAATACATATTTAATTTTTTTGTATACTATAATACAAAATAAAATTTAAATAAATTTAGTTATAATATTTAATATAATATAACACAAACACCATAGTTATAATGAACACCATAGTTATAATATAATATAACACAAACCGTATTCAACCTACTGTCCACCTACTTTTGGTTCACCGTGTATATATATATATATATATATATATATATATATAAACCGTCAGTAGGCGTGGCCGTCGGCGCTATAATCCTGTTTCGTAAAATCTACAAGAATACTCATCATTAATCGTTTTTTTTTCACCAAGTGTCACAATGGAATGTGGAATGTTTCGATTTCACGTTCTCTTCCATTTCAGTGTCTATTAAAGTTAATTCCTAAAATTAATTGCAAAAAGGGTCAATTAACAATTTGCATTTGAATTTCAAAACGAAAATTAGAAACCGAATTATACGATTATTCAATTCATGTTTCTATTCCTTAATTAACATTAACGATTTCCCATGTGTATACAGGCTAATGCTTCCTGATATATATATATGCCCTGGAACGTTCCTGGGCATAGGGTAAACCCCTACGTTTATAGTAAACCTGACCACAGTTATAGTGAACTTACAAGTATTGAACGCTACCTTTCAACACGCTGCATACTGCTGAGGCTTGGAAGATGGTGAAAGAGTCGACGATCAAGAACTGTTTAAAGGAGGGTGGCTTCATACGTAATTCATTTCAAGAGAAAGTTGAGGATGTAAGTTTGAATCCACTTGACAATGTTATTATTCCAAAAGAGGTCACCATGGAGGAACTCAACAACCTTGTAGTTATCGACGAGAAAGTAACTACACACGGAGAGCTCACTGACGAGGAACTTATTGCTGAGACGATGTCTGCCAGGTTATCTAAGGTTCAACGAATAGACGAGGAGGGCGATAGCGACGACAATTTTGAACCACCCACCAACGAAGAAGTATCGCAAACTCTCGATGTTCTTCGTCATTTTTCAGCAGTCGAAGGTTTAGAAAATCGTAGCATACAGAAGGCACAATCATTCATTGATCAAAATATTGCTTCCAATCGCAAGCAAATGTAATGTTTTGCCAATTTTAATGTAATCTTAACTGATAGTTATTGTACCGTTTTTCTTATTAATAAGTGATTTTCTTGCTTTTAGAGGTATTCATTACCCTTTTCTAGTAGAAATCTTGTACTGCTGAGCCCCCTACGGATATAGTAAACATTCGGATATAGTAAACTTTTGACTAGGGACCGACCAGTTTACTATAACCGTGGTCCGCTATATATATATATGTGTGTGTGTGCGCGCGCGTAATACAGTATATTCCTGTACTGCTGAACATGCACTGAACGAATTAAGTCTACGGACCTTGACTGTACTATTTCATTTACTTTTTATGAATCCATCATACAATGTTAAACAAAAAACAGTGAATAATAATATGTAATATTAAAATGTAAATACAAATTTTTTTAAATTTTTATAAAGTTGAAAACCTTTTGCTTTCCCATTATTAATTAATTAATTAATTAATTAATTATTTCTATAATGTAAAGGAATAATGAAGTTAATAAATGCTAATTAAAATTTGGCTCGCATCATCTGAGTAAAAAAGGGCAAGGGCTTACTTTTACGATATTTATTTATTAGGAAATATTTTTAATATGTCACGCTTCCATTAAAAAAGGTTTAATTTTCATTTGCAGAAACCATGAATTACTGAATTGCAGTCGCGTTTTTACAAAGAACAAAAAAAAGAGACGAAATTATAAGAGAGTTCAAGATTCAAACAATTTACTTTTGCTAGGCCTAAAATATATAAATAAATAAATAAATATATATGGTTCCGACGCTGGGCTGTTGATCCCGTCACACTCGTTCATTCTGACGTAAATCAAGCTTGTTGCCTCACCTTAGACCTACAGCATAACGTGAAACCCCTACCATGCACTACCCGCCAAGGACGCCTATAGGAGGAGGAGGAGGAGGAGGAGGAGGATGTTTGTTTGGCTATACACGCCTAAACGGCCAGGGTAATTTGCACTAAATTTGGTATACAAATTGAGGGAAACCAGAGAAAGCTTCAGTAACACACTCGCCCCTCCCAGTCACCTTCGCCGCAGCGGGTATTCTAGTGTATATTCTTTCAGTGTTTAATTTATAAGGCATCGAACACACACACAGAAATCATAAGTGCTCAGAGACACTTTTAATGCAAGTTTTTCCTGTTTGGAATAAATGTTGATGTTAATTAAGATTGAATGATGGAAAGCGAGAATAAGCTATCTGCTTTGACAATCTGCTTTGAATGACGGGCCAAGGACAAATGCCCACAAAAAGTGCCCCTCCCATAGAAGAAGAATAGAGACAAAATAAAGGTCCGGGGTTTTAAAGATGCCTAGACACTCTGTGTTTGAAAGGTGGGAGGTCATACACAGGAGAAAAGATGGAATGAGAAAGATTGTTCCAGAGTTGACCGGTTGAGTAGATGAAAGACTGAAAATACCGATTAACTCTTGCATTAGATAGTTGGACAGAAAAGGAATGAGAAAGTGTAGAAAGTCTGGCATGCAGTTAGAGAGTGTAGAAAGTCTGGCATGCAGTTAGAGAGTTCAGAAGAGCAATGTCCGTTATGATAGCGATAGTAAAAAGAGAGTGAGGCAACATTTTGCTGAAGAGAGAGAGATTGAAGACAATCAGTAAGGGGCGGGGAATTGATGAGACGAAAAGCCTTTGATTCCACTCGGTCAAGTACGGTGTGTGGGTTGAGCCAGCCCACACACAAGAAGTATGCTCCATACAGGGGCGAACAAGACCTCTGTACATAGACAGCAACTGAGTGGGGGTGAAGAAACCGCGGAGGCGGTACAGCACACCTAACCTCTTAGAAGCTGTTTTAGAAAGGGAGTATGTGTGATCTTTCCCAGGAAAGATCACGAGAAAAGATTTGTGCCAGACTCTATCAAAAGCTTTTGATATGTCTACCGCAATAGCAAACGTTTTACCGAAATCCCGAAAGGAGAATGAGCAAGAATTAAAGAGATATGCAAGAAGATCGCCAGTAGAGCGTCCCTTCCGGAATCCATACTACCGATCTGAAAGAAGAGTGTCAGAAGAAAGGTGTTTAAGAATATTCCTATTAAGGATAGATTAAAAAACTTTGGAAAGGCAAGAAATCAAAGCAATTGGACGATAGTTGGAGGGTTGAGAGTAGCCACCCTTCTTTGGGACAGGCTAAATGAAAGCGAACTTCCAGCAGGAAGGAAAAGTACCAGATGAGAGACAAAGACGAAAGAGTTTGCCTTGGCAGAGTGTCAGCACCGAAACACAGTTCTTAAGAATAACAAGAGGAACACCAGCAGGACCATACGCCTTCCTTGAGTTAAGCCCAGATAGGGCAGAAAAAACATCTTTAGAAGCGATTCTAATTTCAGACAAAAAGTCAGAGGGGGAAGGAGATGGAGGAACAGTACCGGAATCGTCCAGGATTGAATTGTAAGCGAAAATTTGAGCGAAGAGTTCAGCTTTGGCAGGAGAAGAGACGGCAACTGTGCCGTCGGAATGGAAAAGAGGAGGGAAAGAAGAGGAAGTAAAGTTGTTGAAGAAGTTCTTAGGTAGATGCCAGAAAGAGCGAGAAGAATTAGAATTAAATAGATTTTCACATTTTTGTTTCATGAAGACATTTTTGGCGAGTCGAAAAACAGATTTTGCATGATTCCGGGCAGAAATATAAGGTGAGTGAGAGTCAGGAGTTGGATGGCGACGGTACCTTCTGAAAGCCTCCTCTCTGTTGCGAATATCATTAGAACAAGTAAATTTAGACCAAGGTTTTTTGCATTAGTAGTAGGAATAGAATATGGAATGTACGCCTCCATGCCCAAGAGAATCACATCTGTGATACGCTCAGCACACCGAGAAGGGCCCCGACCACGGAAGCAGTAATCATTCCATGGGAAATCACCGAAGTAATGCCTAAGGGCCTCCCAATAAGTGGCGCCGAAGTGCCAAAGGCGCCTCCGCTTGGGAGGATCCAAAGGCCGAATTGGAGCGATAGGACCGGAGACAGATGTAAGATTGTGGTCGTAGGAGCCCAACGGAGAAAAACGTTTCACAGAGTAAGAAGTATGAGAGGTAAGAAATAAATCCAGAATGTTGGGCCTATCTCCAAGGCGATCGGGGATACGAGTATGGTGCTGTATATTCTGCTCTACGTCATTTAGGATAGAAAAGTTGTATCTAGTTCACCAGGGATGTTAGTGAAATGGGAGGAAAGCCAAAGGTGGTGGTGGTGAACATTGAAATTTCCTAAAATGGAGATTTCAGCAAAGGGAGAACGGGAAAGAATGTATTCCACTTTGGAAGTGAGGTAGTCAAAGAATTTTGGATAGTCAGTAGAATTAGGAGAAAGGTAAACAGTGCAGATGTATTAGTGAAATTGAGTATAGAGAAAGTAAGAGGGTACAGAAAAGGGGTTGCTGTCAGTCGTCCCGGACACCCGAGTTTCAGTGAGGAAAAGAAGATGAGGTTTAGAGGGGGAGAGGTGGTGTTCAATAGATTGAAAATTTGAGAAAAGGCCACGAATGTTACAGAAATTAATGAAAAGTGAATCAGGCAGATGCCCAGAACATCTCGAATGAGCGATAGCAGATCCACCCCCACTGTCCGGGACTGCGTTCCCGGTATCGGCAGTGGGGGAGCCAGAAATGGGGACATTTATGGTCCCCTCCCAGGGGACTCTGAGGCGCTTGAAGATGATGCCATTTTTTTTTTTTTTAATTTTCAAAAGATTATGTAGTGTGTAAGATGCATGTGTATGTAGTGAGAAATAGGGAGAGAAGTGTGTGTTTGAGAGCATGCGTGACTGCTCACAAGGTAGATGAGACACGGAAAAAGATCAGCTAAGGAAGACAGTGACAGGAGAAACGGCAGTTCCAGCACTCCCTATCTTCTCTCTAACGTTTCCCCCCCCCCCGGAGTACTTCCCTGGTCGATTGGTGTCTACAATCTCTTCCTTAGGTTACTTTACCTTCTTACAACATAATGAAAATGTTCTGCCATCTAATTCAGTGGATTTAATATCGCGTTTGAATAATGGGTTTTGGGAGTTTTAAACTCCATGATTCCAGTGGGTATAATTTCCTTATTAGTGAATAAAGGCTTCTGCGCCCATTCGCCAAGTACATTATATGCCAATGATCCTAATCCGATGCACCTGAAAACGAAAAGCTTTGATCTCAAGAATAATAGAGAGATACATAATTACGTTTGAAGCTACTTTTATCGCGTGCTAACTGTAATATCGTGTACAGAAATTACAACATAAATACAGATAACTTAAACACGCGTGTAATTAACTTTTTAATACCTTAATCGACTAAATTAATTGTACTTTTTACCCGTACAAAAAGTTCAATGCTATAAATTTCGTGTCGTGAAGTTAAACACAGCTTTATTATTAAGTTAAATTAGGGTGCAACTAGCTAATACTTAAATACTGAAATAATAATAATAATAATAATAATAATAATAATAATAATAATAATAACAACAAATCGCAAGATATACACTAGAAAGTTATCACTAAACGTGTTATGCCATTATTTATGATGTCTCAAGACTACTAATGGTTTATGTTTTAGGTTTATGTAGAAATTATAGTTGCCTCGGTGTTATAATATGACGCTGTAGCAGTATATATATCAATTAAAGGGACATACACCTGGTTTATAGAGAGATAGCTCTGTATATAAACGTTGCATTACAATGTTAAGCTACGCGGAAGAGAAATAAAACATTTAACGAGTAATAAATGCAAATTTCAGTCTTATAAACAATGCTACGCATACAGATTCTATCTTTCTTATTGAAAATCTTCACTACGAGAGTAGAAAGAAGATATGTAAAGTCACTACAATTAAGCAAAACAGTTTAAACATTTAAATAAAATGTCTTCATTTAAAAAGAAAAACGAATATTGAATGAACGGAAACATATTCAAATGCTTTAGACCGCAATAAATAAACTCTTGCTTAACTTTTGTATCCATTATTATCCAATTAACATCCAAATAACCATATCCAAAAACGAACTAATGCATTCTACGTTTCACCCGTTTAAAACGCTGAGCAAATTAAAGATAAATGTTGTTAATTATCTCTTTTTCAAACCCAAAACAAAAACAAAACAAAAGGAAACGCGAAATGCGTTTCGTGTCTGCCAATGCTTGCGTGAGACTAATCCTGGCGATAGGCGAAAGATGAGGATCCTTGCCTTTAAAAAATAAATAAATAAATAAATGCGGAAAATGGGAATAATAATAAAATAACGAACGAACAAGTAAACAAACGTAGAGTTCAAAGACGGGATCGGAAGAGCTACAGACGCGAAATTGCAGTTAAAAAAAAAAAAAATAAATGTGACTTAATTTAATATTTTAGCAAAACATTTGTTTTCCCTCCACAAATTTATGAATTGAAACATGAGTTTACTTTTAAATACAACAGTCGAAATGTAAATAAAAACGAAGGGGTGCGACAATTTTGTAATTCATATATATATATATATATATATATAATTGTAGAGAAAGGAGTGTTCTAGGGAACCGACATTTAAGAATAATATATATATATATATATATATATATATATATATATATATATATATATATATATATACATACATAAGCACACCGGACAAAAAATTAGTCACCCCTAATAGCACCGATAGTAGGAAGTTCAAGGTCACACAGAGGGCGCTGATGTAGCGTTGGTAGTGACAAGTAGCGGTGACGTAGCACACAGGATCAGATATGTTTCGTGAGGTGGTGAAGAACAAAGTGTGTGTTGGATATAGTCTGCAAAATGGGTCGTGAGGCAGACGTTACTCAGTGGCAAAAAGGAGCCATCGTGTTTGGCAGAGCCCACGGACACAAAATGTCTGAAGTAGCCCAATTTGTTGGTGTGTCAACGCGTACTGTCCAGCGAGTTTACAAGAGTGGTGTAGTTCGCAATCAACTGACAATCGACGGCGTAACTGTGGCCGGAAAACAATTCTCGACAATAGGGGCCGCCGCCATGTTTTCTCGTCTAGTAACTGCAAATCGTTTTCAAACCAGAGAACAATTGCTCCAAGAAACCAATGAGGTTCTCCAGCGACCAATTTCCGAACGGACATTGCGACGAGAACTGCGTGCGATGGACATCTGGAGCAGGGTACCACGGAAGAGGCCGCTGTTAACAGCAAGTCACAAATTGGCACGTTATAAATGGGCTCAGAGGCACAAAAACTGGACTGCGGCAGATTGGAAACGTGTAATTTGGTCCAATGAGTCCCGTTTTTGTTTGTTCTCCAATGATGGGAGGCGACGAGTACATCGCAGGTCCAATGAAGCCTTTAATCCTGAATGCGTCGAAGGTGTTGTTCAGGCTGGAAACAGAAAGTGAAGCGCAGGAATAGACACCCACGGACTCTGGCGGAACTTCGGGACCGGCTGATGAACGAGTGGCAGCAAATCGATGTTCAGTACATGCACAACCTCGTAGAGTCTCTGCCTCGCCGGATTCGTGCGGTTATCAAGGCCAGAGGCGCTGTCACACGTTATTAGGTACATTCTGAGAGGGATGACTAATTTTTTGTCCGGTGTGCTTATATACACACACACACACGAGGGTAATTCAATAAGTATCCGCACTTTTTATTTTCACAATTTTATTTTCACATCTGATAGATTATAAACACATCACATCTCAACATAGTCTCCCTGTTTCTTAATACACTTAGTCCAGCGATCTACAAGCTTCCTAATGCCATCACAAAAGAATGTTTTTGGCTGTGTGCGTAGCCAGTCATGCACCGTCTCCTTCAGGTCATCATCGCCTTGGAATCGCTGACCTCTCAAAGCGTCTTTTAGTGGTCCAAACAGGTAAAAATCCGAAGATGCCAGGTCTGGACTGTAGGCTGGATGGTCAAGAACTTCAAATTTAAGTTCTTGAAGGCATTTTCTAGTCTGTGCAGCGGTATGAGGGCGCGCATTGTCGTGTAACAGAATAACACCTTCCGACAATCTCCCTTTCTGTTTTGTGCGAATTGCTTGCTTTAACTCATTCCGAAGCATGTCAGAATACGATGCACTTGTTACTGTAGTTCCACGCTCCAGATAATGTTCAAGGATAAGGCCTCGTGTATCCCAAAATAGTGTTAGCATAACTTTATCTGCTGACGGATGCGCTTTGAACTTCCTTGCAACGGGAGATGTTGGATGCTTCATTATGATATCGCGCCAAAAGACGAGAGCAGATGTCCATACGATTACGCTTGTGCTCTCCTGTCAACCGTTTGGGCACCCATCTTGCACAAACCTTGTGAAAGCCAAGAAAAGAATGTCATGAACTATCGAATAGGCTGACCCTTGACTGATGTCTAATGAAGATGCAATTTCTTTTATTGTTAATCTTCTGTCATCGAAAATCATGGCTCTGGCTTCTTCCTATTTGTCACCACTAGTTGATGTTGACGGTCGTCTTGAGCGCTGAGCATCTGTCACACATGTCCGACCTTCCTTGAACATTTGAATTCACTCGTACACACTTCGCCGTAGTAGCGCATTATTCCATACTGAGCACATAAACGCGTGTGAATTTCACCTCCTTTCACAATTTCTGCCCACAAAAAACGAACCGCGGATTTCTGTTCTTCCAGAGTACAAACTGAAAGCGGCGCAGCCATGCTCACTACTCGTACGATATGTGACAGCTACGAGTAACCTAAATAAGCCTATACTGTTGCTAGCCTAAATAAACCTATACTGTTGCTGCCTAATAAGCTTATAGATCTCAGTTTGGTTCGTCATTACGAGTATATATTATACTGGGTGATCCAGATAAATGGGACCCATAAAAAAAGCCAAATATTCTTAATATTTAATTCCTTTCATAAAAACTATATATCATTCGAAAGAGTAGAGTTACAAGTTTATTATGAAATATTTATTTTTTTAAAATGACTCCTTTCAAATGTGCTCCATTAGTTGCCAAGCATTCCAGTGTTCTCGCTTGTAAGTTCTGCATCACTTTTGCAAGAGTGTGCGGTGGTATGGCCTGTATCTCATTTGTGATGGCGGCCTTCAATTCTTGCAAGGTCGTTGGGTTATTTCTGTAGACCCTACTCTTTAAATATCCCCAGAGATAATAATCTAAGGGAGAAAAATCCGGAGACCTTGCGGGCCATTCAACGTCTCCAAATCTTGAGATTAACTCGCCTGGAAACGTTTGACGCAAAACTGCCATGCAGTTCCTCGTGGTATGGCAGGAAGCTCCGTCTTGTTGGAACCAGTGGTTTTCTAGACAAAGATCTCTTAATTTAGGAATAAGGAAATCGGTCAACTTTTTTTCGTAGCGATCATCATTTACAGTGACCGTATTTCCGGTGGAATCCTCGAAAAAGTACGGCCCTATGATCTGAGATGCAGTAAGACCACCCCAAACAGTTACACGCTGACTATGCAACGGGACTTCGGTAATATTCAATGGATTTTCTGTTGCCCAGAAACGACAATTTTGTTTGTTTACAGTTCCATTCAAGTGAAAATGGGCTTCGTCTGACATAATCAAAGTTGCTAGAAAATTGGTGGTGTCATTTACCTTCTGTTGGATCCATTGACAGAATTGTCGTCTTCGTGCGAAATCTCCATCGTTTAGTTGTTGCACTGTTTGAATTTTATATGGAAAGAGCATTAAATTTTGCTTGAATATACGGTGTGTTGTTCCATATCCAACTCCTAACAGCTGAGAAGCACGTCTGATGCTTATGTTAGGATTATCCTGTACAATTTCATGAGTTCTGTTAATGATCTCGTCTATCCTTGCTGTGCGCACTCTTCCAGTTGGTTTTCTTTTTCCAATGCTGCCAGTTAGGGAAAAATTTCTGACACACCGACGGGTTACTTTCTTAGAAGGTGATTTTGACATCTGAAAATTTGTCTTGAAAGATCTTTGAGCTGAAACTACACTTCTCTTCATGCTCATGATATTGCTCAGTTATGAAACGCAGCTGTTCCACAGTCCATGCAGTCATCTTGAAGGGTTAGTTTTAACTAACACTTTTATTTTGTTTTGTATCTTATCTTGTCTTGTATTGTCAAAACCTATACAATCCTGTACAAACTTGTAACTATCCTCTTTCGAATGATGCGTATGATTTTATAAAAGGACTTATACTTTAAGAGTTACAGGGGTTTCTTTTGGGTCCCATTTCTCTGGATCACCCTTTATATACTATATTATCACTAAAATAAAAAGTGCGGATACTTATTGAAGTACTCTCGAGTGTGTATATATATATATATATATATATATATATATAATATATATATATATATATATATATATATATATATATATATATATATATATATATATATATATATATATATATATATGTGTGTGTGTGTGTGTGTGTGTGTGTGTGTGTGTGTGTGTGTGTGTGTCTAAGTAAACAGAAAGGTTTTTTTGGCAATTCTATCATAATGTAGGCAGTACGAAGTTAGTGTCGCCTATAGGTTGCTGGATGTAAGAAGCAATTAGGTGCACACTGCACAGTAGTACTTATGTAAAAGAGCTGAAGGTAGCTAAAGTCTTTCGTTTGGTGTTAATGCTGGAAATGAGAAATGGGTTCTGTTGTGTCGTCGTACCTGTTAAATTTGCGTTAAATTAGTGTTTGGGCGAAAGCGAGGGTGTTAGACTGAATATGGTTTTGGAAGAGAATCGCGTTATACACCCTAGCTATGCGGTGCTTTTATATGAACAAGGGAGCGAACTAAGGATAGTTCTTTCTTGAACGACCTTTTAAACTCAATATAAACAAAAATAAGGTTCTCCTGAGTATGAATTAAGGAAAATTGGCATGTAGTGTTGTGGTAAAACCTGAAATTTTAGAGGTTGTTAAAAGGACTCACAAATATGGAATATTTTACTTAGAAAGGAGTCACGAGTACAACAATAACAATAAATGAACATCAGCAAGTTAATGGCGCAATAAAAGTCTGATTGGAAATATCTGTGTGTGTGTGTGTGTGTGTGTGTGCGGAGGTGGAGGTGTCTGCAATGTACATGAAGGTACATTAACTGTTTCAGTGCTGATGTATGTGTGTATATATGTATGTATGTATGTATGTATGTATGTATGTATGTATGTATGCGAAGTCCAGGTGTGACACAATGGCTCATTTCGAAATTGAGGGCATTAAAAATAAGTAATCGGGGTGAAAAAGTTTTAAGGATTCAAAGAGAAATATTATTAAAAATGTTCGGAGAAGCGTCAAGTTAAAAGATTATCCAATACGTAGAAATAGCGAATGAAAAAACCGATGTGTCAAACTTCGAAGTGACTTGGCGTACATTTCTGTAAGCTAAAAAAAAAATAGTTGAGGGACTGTTTGATGAACAAGACAATGAGAAGCAGCATAAAATACAATAAAAAAAGTTCAGTTCTCCTTTTATGAATTGCAATAAAGTAGCACACCTACTATTGAACCACAGCACTTGAATATCATACGCTTTATTTCTTTAAATTTTTGTGAACATTCATACTCGCGGTATTGTTACAAATTCTATACATGAAAAGTTGTTTTTCGCCATGCGAATACGTGGGCTGTGCCAAACAAATTGGTTTTCTACATGCAACACCCAACCAAAAATAAAAAATTCCACACATGTTCCAACCAATTTTAGAAACCTCATGAGCAGAAAATAATAAAATTAAACGCTACAAAACTAAAAATAGTTTGCGTTGTGATATCACGAAACCATCGATAATTTTTGTTAAAAATAACACCTGAAAGCAGTAAAAGACATTCAAAATATTCTAAATAAATAATTACTTTTAACTGATCTTATTTATGATCATCTTTGATAAAATTATGTATATATTTATACTGAATTTGCGCATATTTGGCTTGCATTTACCCTAAATATGCCAATAACCCATTCATTCTTTTTTTTCAATGGTTGACATGTGTGATATTTCGAATTATTCTCTCTTGAAATTTTGATGGAAGGTGTCTAAGAGCTTAACAGTCTCTTTCTTCAGAATTGTAAGAGGAAAATTTAAATAAATAAATGGCTTCCTAATGTGCAAGAAACCTTAAAATGTGCTTCATATCACCATATTTTTATGCTAATTTGTCTTATTTTTATATGAACTTTTTAAAGCCTTGCAACGATTCTTCATGACATGCTGATGATACTGAACTGTGTGCACCAGTAGCGGATGTAGATTTTCGAAAGCGGGGGACGGACCTTTACATATGTAAAAATTGCGCCAAAATAATGTTTAATTATATATAAATATACTTATATACACTGGAATTAAAAATACATATGTTAACCCTTTAAGCACCAGCAGGCAAATTTTTATCGTTTACTAAAATGTAGTTAAATACCAGGTTTCTGATAGTAAATATTGGAACTAATTTGAGTGACGTTATCTAATCCATCTGTTCAAAGTATTATTACCTGAATCAGTCATTTAGAGAGAGGAAGATCGTGAATGTGAATACTACGCAAAGGGCTTACAAGAACATTAACCTTGTGTCTACAAATGCTTACAACCATTAATAAATGAATATGTAAAGCTGGAAAGCATAATTTAATTGAGTATACGAAGTAAATATTATTCACAGTTTCTAAAAATAAAATTGAAAGGTAAGTTGCCAGGTATTTACAAGGGTGGTGTTGATATTTTTATAATTTAAAAAAGTGTGTACATTTCTGCTTTTAGAAATTAAAAAATTATTAAAAAAAATAAAACATTTGGAAGGGACGCCAAGATTGACCAAAAGGGGAGATGGCCGCCCACGCCGTAAATCCGCTAGTGGTGCGCACACACGCACGCAAACACGCACATGCGTCTCTCTCTCTCTCTCTCTCTCTCTCTCTCTCTCTCTATATATATATATATATATATTATATATATATATATATATATATATATATATATATATATAGAGAGAGAGAGAGAGAGAGAGAGAGAGAGAGAGAGAGAGAGAGAGAGAGTTACAAGGACAAGAGGAACCCTCGAAGACATTTCGGTCTACTCGGGAGGTTCCTGTTTTTAAACTAGTGCATTTTTTAATTATTCTAGTGGTAGTATAAAACTGGGTATAAAAGCATGAGGCTCTCTCCCAACCTTCCGCTCCTTCCCCGCCAGAGGTGGGTACGGAAAAAGGTTAAAGAAAATACTTTGACCCTGAAAAAGTAGTCAAGGAAATTTTACAGAAAAGAGAACATATAAACTAGCTCGACAGTCACGTTATGCACACACAGAAATCGTACGCTAGAGAGCATCGTTGTATAAACTAACATAATAATACAGGGTGTCCATAAATGTTTACCCTGAAAACAGTATGCTCTCATGTTTTAATGACGAATCTTACATCCGTTTTCTTTTTACAGGTGATCTCGTACACGCATAGAGTTTCTGTGCTGGTGTGTTTCGTCTACCGCATTCGCCGCTAGGAGCGCTGTAGTAGCTGTTCAGTTAAGATGGCGTCTGTGACAGAGAAGGCACAATGTGTTGTGTGGCTTGCAGAAACAAAATCTCCTGTCAGTGTTCAGCGAAGGTTCAGAACAAAGTATGGAAAGAATCCACCGGATGTGAAGTTAATTAAGTCGTGGATGAAAAAATTCTTGGAAACTGGAAACGTGAAAAAGGGAAAGAGCAGTGGTAGACCATCAGTTTCCGAGGGGACGGTGGAAAACATTCAAACTGCTTTCACACGGTCACCAAGGAAATCGGTGAGACAAGCTTCATGCCAACTAAAGATACCGAAGTCTACGGTGCACAAGGTGTTACACAACGTTTGAAATTACACGCCTACAAGGTACAAATTGCTCAAGAACTGAAGCCTGATGACCGTCCAAAACGTGAACAATTCGCTATTGACATTTTGAACAGCATTGACGAGGATAATGACTTCTTGTTACGTGTCTGCTTTTCAGACGAGGCTACGTTTCATCTTAGTGGTAGAGTCAACAGACACAATGTGCGTATTTGGGGATCGGAAAACCCACGTGCCGTAAGGGAGCATATTCGGGGCAGTCCGAAGATCAATGTCTGGTGTGGACTAATGCATGACCAGATAATTGGTCCTTTCTTCTTCGCTGAGAACACTGTTTCCGCAACTGTGTACCTGGATATGCTCACCAATTACGCATCCCCCAGCTGCAGGACAGGCAGCCAACTGTCATCTTCGAACAAGATGGGGCACCCCCTCATTGGGCGCATGTTGTTCGTGAAACTCTCGACGCAACATTTCCAAATCGATGGATTGGCAGGGACGGGCCAATCCCATGGCCCCCAAGATCACCAGACATTACCCCGCTGGATTTCTTTCTCTGGGGTCATGTTAAAGATTTGGTTTATGCAACAGTTGTTCCAGATATCAGGACATTGCGAGAACGCATTACGGATGCAATTGCAACAGTTAACCCACAAATGTTGGAAAATGTGTGGCGTGAGTGTGAATACCGTTTAGACATTTTACGTGACACTAGGGGTGCACATGTGGAAGCTTATTAAGTTCATTAACTATGTATCAAAACTTTGTATGTTTATCTACTTATGATTAAAACTGTGTTTGAATACGAGTGTTTATTTAAAAGTTATAGCATGCTTTAATCAGAGTAATCATTTATGGACACCCTGTATATTTGTGCTCATCGTATATCAACTACTTGGTATCGTCAAAAAACTTCGAACATGTTTTAACTTTATACAAAATATTTACAGCTCTATTTACCTAAGTATCTGGCCAACGAATATCCCACGACCCACTCCAGGCTAGCTTCAAAAGGATTAAGCAAACTCTCCATGTCTATACCATGTACGCACAAAGCATGTACGCCGGCAAGGTGATGAAAAGCTTCTACAGGAAAGGGGTTGAAACAGGAATTGAGAAAGGAAATGAGATTTTCCACACCGTGACCTCACACTTCACATGCACCCAGTCACCCAAGAGAAGGAAGAGAAAAAAGAAATAGGGACAGCAGAAACGCATGTTTACCTCTGCTAATCCATGCCATGCATTTTTTTTAGTTTGTTCATTAGGAAATAGATTGGCATGGTTGCGGTACGTCGACGATATTTTGTGTATCTGGCCCATGAATCGTGACCTGGATGACTTTCTCCTTCAGATAAATAATCAAGTCCCATCCATTAAGTTTACTTTAGAAGTGGAACAAGACAACTCAATCCCGTTTTCGGATGGGCGTGTACATAGGGAAAGCCCAGGTTTTAAGTTTAGTATCTATCGGAAAAACCAAACAATTTGTCCTAAGTACACTTTTACTCTGGACATGACAACCCCATTAAGAAGGCCATATTTTCTTCAATGTTTCTCCGCGCTCTTAGGATCGCCAGTCCGGAATACATCGATGCCGAATTGGAAAAAATCAGCGGTATTGGAAGTGATCTGTGCTTCCCACCTGCGTTTATGGAATCTTGTCTTAACAAGGCAAAAACGAACCTTCTATCGTGTGAATAATAACACTCGCACTTTGTCAAAGAATATTTTAGTACTTCCATTTTT
Source organism: Bathynomus jamesi (assembly GCA_023014485.1). NCBI lineage: Eukaryota > Metazoa > Arthropoda > Malacostraca > Isopoda > Cirolanidae > Bathynomus > Bathynomus jamesi. Next base: position 396,123 of record JAJOZX010002808.1, read on the forward strand.
CCCGGGCTTTTTAGGCATTGCTAATGTACTTAAACTTTTGGATATTAATGTAGTATTTTCATATAACAATATTGTAAAAAATATCATAGTAAAAAATAGCCCACCAATAATTCAGGCATTATCTATAAAATTGGTTGCAAACAATGTGATTCCTTTTACATTGGTCAGACGGGAAAGGATTTGTACACGCGTGTAAAACAGCATCAATATTCCGTTAGAACGGGACAGTCGTCCAGTGCCCTTTTTGTCCATTTGTCAGAGTTATCCCACTGTATTGATTGAAATAATGCTTCAGTTTTGTTTCACTCTAGCAACATTGTTAACAGAAATATTCTTGAATCTGCTATTATCCAACTTACAAATAAGTTTAACATGAGCAAAGGTCTTTTTCAACTCGATCCCGTTGTTTTGAATTCGTTCAGAACGGATTTAGACAAGAAGGGCAGAGTGCTAAAACTTGGGTAGTTTTCTCTTATAAATTTGTACGCTCCTCTTACAATTTTTATTTTTCAATTTATTTTTATATATTTTTTTTAATATTTTTTGTGACCTATATATCATTCAGGCATTAACTATAAAATTGGTTGTAAACAATCGATTTGATCTTGTGTTGAATTCGGGCAAAGTGCTAAAATTGGTAGTTTTCCTTACAAATTTGTATGCTCCTCCCACAATTTTTATTTCTGTATTTAATATATATATATATATATGGAAAACAATTTTCGAGAATAAAACAACTGAAGAAATGCTAACAACCTTGGAGGAAAAAACGCTGAGAATTTTAGAAAAATATGCTCCGAAATCACAGCCAAAAGGAAAGAGGAGCTGGCTAGAAAGGCAAAAGAGAAGACTATTCCGCAAAAGAAAGAGAGTGGAGGCGAAGTTAGGTAACTGTGGAAATAATGACAGGAAAGCAATAAAAGTAAAACTGGAGGGTATCGATAGGGAAATACAAGCCCTGATTGAGGACCATACAGAGAGGGAAGAGGAAAAGGCGGTAGAAGCAATAAAGGAAAATCCAAAATACTTCTATAGCTATGCAAAAAGGAAAACAAAAACGCGCGCCGCTATTGGGCCCTTAAGGACGGGAAATAATGAACTAACCGACGATCCAAAAGAAATATCTGATACATTGAGAGCTCAATATGAATCAGTTTTCAGTACCCCAAAAAGCGACAAAGCGATACCTGACATAAATGCATTCTTTGAAGAGGAATTGCAAGGAGAGTATATAACAGACTTTGATTTTACACCAGAAGATGCAGCGAGAGCTATAGGACAAATGAAACTACATTCAGCTGCAGGTCCGGACAATTGGAACGCATTATTGATTAAAAACTGTAAAAATGAAATAGCTACACCTTTATACTGGATATGGAGAAGATCCCTAGACACTGGGGAAATACCGAGCATCTTGAAAAGAGCAAACATTGTCCCTATATATAAAGGAGGGGACAGATCTCAAGCAAAGAACTATATACCAGTGTCATTGACGTCCCACCTCACCAAAGTATTTGAAAGAATAGTTAGAGGGAAAATTTATGATTTCCTGGAGACACGGGAAAATCTATGACCTCTTGAAGACACTGGAAAGATTCAACGAAAATCAGCATGGATTCCGATCGGGTAGATCATGCCTATCACAACTAATAGAACACTACAACAATATCCTAGATGCATTGGAAGGCAATGACAACTACGATGTTATATACACAGATTTTGCTAAAGCTTTCGATAAATGTGACCATGGTATAATAGCACATAAAATTAAAGACATGGGAATAACAGGCAAAGTGGGAAAATGGATCTACAACTTCCTCAGTGATCGTCTGCAGGTCGTCAAAATTCAAGGTATATCATCATCAGAATCGGAAGTACGCAGCTCAGTACCACAAGGGACAGTACTGGCCCCACTCCTGTTCATTATCATGCTAACAGACATAGACAGCGGAGTAAACAGCAATAGTATAGTAACATCCTTTGCAGACGATACAAAGATCAGCAGAAAAATCAGCGATGTACATGACGTGGAGGCCTTGCAGAGGGACACGAACAAAATATACAAATGGTCAGAAGACAACATGTCATTCAACGCCGAGAAATTTCAGCTCTTGAGATATGGTAGAACAGAAGAACTTAAACAGACTGCATATTATGCTCCAGATAGACAAGAAATTCAGAGAAGTATGAAAGCGATTGATCTCGGGAAAATAATGACAGATGATGCGAAATTCGAAACACAAAATCAGATAGCGATAAATAAAGCAAAAAGAGTCGCCGGACAGGTTCTAAGAACGTTCAAGAGAAGGGACAGGACAGTAATGATTCCCCTGCTAAAAACACTGATTATACCAAAACTTGAATACTGCTCAGTTTTGACGTCCCCATATAAAAAGGAAGAAACTAATAAACTAGAAGAAACACAAAGGCATTTCACAGCCAAGATTGATGGCTGCAAAGAACTCAACTACTGGGAAAGACTACGTAAACTAAATCTGTACTCACTGGAAAGAAGAAGAGAGAGGTACATCATAATCTACATATGGAAAATGATCGAAAAACTGGTACCAAACCTTAAACTAAACCCAATTACCATTCAAACAACACTGGAAAATAGGAAAGGCAGAATGTGTAGTGTTCCCAAATCAAAGGCCCGACAAGGGACCTCCTCAACCCTGAAGAAAAATAGCTTGGTTGTCAGGGGGCCAAGACTTTTCAAATAGCTTCCTAAGGACCTCAGAAACGTAACGGGGGTCAAAGTTGAAGTCTTCAAGAAAAGACTGGATGCCTGGCTCAGGACAGTACCAGATGAGCCGGGCGTGCCTGGCTATGTACGGTGGAGAGCGAAAGAAAGCAACTCGCTCCTCCACCAGGCCAGACCTAGAGGCGGGGCCACCAGCTTGACCTCCGTGTGAAGAGAGACCAACGCACGAAACAACATAAGGTTCATAAGGTATATTTTTTTTGGTAACCTGTATATAGTCTTGAACTCTTTATTTACTTCAGTGCTCCTGAGGATGTCATTAGACGAAAGCGCTTGAGCACCATTCTGTGTTTCCTTTCCTTCGTGGTTTTATTCATCATATATATATATATATATATATATATATATATATATATATATATATATATATATATGGGAATGAACTCAGAATGGTTCCCTGAGTCTTTTATGATACACACAGACCGTGCAAGGAACTTTTCTGGGATAATTAAATCCACTATAGTCCGAATAAGTAATGGTAAATGACAAATACCATAGTTTTTCTTTTTCATGATGCAAGCCCGACGTGGGCAACGGGTCTCTCGGAAAGAGGTCCCATAAATATAGCTTCCCTCACCAGCTATCTGCAAAGCAGACAGGATCCAGCTTTGGGACATGGATCTAGGGTTTAAAGCAGCCTAGCCCCACTACATTTAGAACCTCAATATAAGTAAAAGACTCGTTGCATTCACGTCGGATTGAATAAATCAAAGAAAAAGGGGTTACTATTATATTTTTAGCCAAAACCAAAACTTGAACCTCAACTGGCAGAATTGAGCGTCCACTTTTCAAGGCACATAACATGTCCGTTTCATGATGGGAATGAACTCAGAATGGTTCCCTGAGTCTTTTATGATACACACAAACCGTGCATGGAACAAGGAACTCTTCTGGGATAATTAAATCCACTATAGTCCGAATAAGTAATGGTAAATGACAAATACCATAGTTTTTCTTTTTCATGATGCAAGCCCGACGTGGGCAACGTGTCTCTCGCGAAGAGGTCCCATAAATATAGCTTCCCTCACCAGCTATCTGCAAAGCAGACAGGATCCAGCTTTGGGACATGGATCCCATGTCCCAAAGCTGGATCCTGTCTGCTTTGCAGATAGCTGGTGAGGGAAGCTATATTTATGGGACCTCTTTGCGAGAGACCCGTTGCCCACGTCGGGCTTGCATCATGAAAAAGAAAAACTATGGTATTTGTCATTTACCATTACTTATTCGGACTATAGTGGATTTAATTATCCCAGAAGAGTTCCTTGTTCTATGCACGGTCTGTGTGTATCATATATATATATATATATATATATATATATATATATATATATATATATATACAGGGTGCGGCATAAGTCGCTTTACCGAAAATAATGAAATCACCTTGCGAAGAATAATATTTGTTATTTGTTACAGAAATTGTTCAAAGTGTCCTCCATCATGTTCAATACACACGTTACATCTTTGAACCACTGAACAACAAATAGCACGACACAGTTCTTTGTTATTATTCAACGTATCGAACTCTTGGCATATCAGTCTTCATGTGATCGAAGTTCCGAGGCTTCTGGCCGTAGAATCTATCTTTGATCATACCCCCCATTGAATAATCAATGTGATGTGATTATTCAATGTGGGGTATAATCAAAGATAGAGTCTACGACCAGAAACCGTATATATATAAAATTTCAGTTCCTCTGGAATTCGTTCATAACCTCCTTTAAAAGGCAATGAAACCTCTTCCAAAATCTGGAACATAAATTCCGATTTCAATTTCAGCTGAAACAGAAATGAAACAATGTTCCACGTAGATTCCAAATTCCAATTTAGAATAAAAGAAAAATTCAGGAGGCTAAAAAGCATTAGTTTAAATGTTTGGTCAAGTGTAGACCAATTTAAATATTTCTTAATTATAAATTATAAAACATAAAAAGAATTTCTAAAAAACGGCTCGCCTAAAACTCTTAATAAGGAAAAAAGCGGTCTGTCATGTTTAACGTCAGTGTTTAGGGCCTAACTTAACTACCGATTTAAACTTTGTCTGTTTATCTTAACAATGTCTTAACTCGTTGGTGTGTATTTTGTCTGTTTGCATTTTTCCTACTGTAAAGAAGCTTAAAAGAGAAAATTGCCTTACACCATAGTGGTTTGGAGAACATTAAATTAGATAATTCGGCTAATATTAAAAATATCTCATTTTCAAGGGAAAAACATTTGTTGAATCGTATTAAAATTTTAATTTGTATTCATTGCTAACTTCTTATTCCAAATTTTCCTCAAAATTTTTTTAAAAAGAATGAATGTACACCCAAATTACGATTTAGTAGATCCCATACAAATCCTCGACAGAGACAGATTCTGATTTTGATTTTGAGCATAACAAAGACAAATCTTCAATTTCTGTTTCGATTGTGATCGCAAAAACATAAGATCTGTTCCTGATTACGGTAACCAAACAAATCTTCGATTACATACAGTGAATTCTTACAGTATAATAAATGCGCACTTCTACTACTTATAATTCATGCCTTGAACTTAAATTTTAATTATTATTACTGTTACATTTCATTATAATCTCGGGACGTTAAATATTACGGATAATCTCTAGGAGCGCTCCATTTTTCAATATTGAACATACACTCATAAAACATATACCATTTGAAAGCTCACATTTTTCTGAGTCTAAAAATGTAGTAATCGAAAAGTATCAATAGCAAATAAAAAGTAACTAGATTTAATTAATTGTTTGACGCGTGACGTCATTAACTACATTATAAAGGTTGGCTAAGTTATAAATCTTGAGTCTGTGTTGTAAGATGGTATATTTGGTAATTGTTACGCTAACCTAACCTAACATGAATATGTTATTACATTATCATTTGTATAATTTAGGTCTCGGGGGTACGGGGGCGGAGCCCCCGTAAAGATCACGCATCACAAATTGATCGGTATAGGGTTTTATATTTAAACCTAGTTACTTTTTATTTGCTATTGATACTTTTGGATTACTACATTTTTAGACTCAGAAAAATGTGAGCTTTCAAATGGTATATGTTTTATGAGTGTATATTTAATATTGAAAAATGGAGCGCTCCTAGAGATTTACCAATATTACTCTTTTTTTTTAACATCACGTACATTGATTTTACGTTAATGTTAAAAATAACGTCTTTCGTTTCGTCTGTATTCATTCAGTCATTAAGATAATAACTACATATATAGCCGGGTAACTCGTATCAAAATACTAATCCAGTAAATTAATTATATAACTAACGCACTTCGTTAAATTTAATTATAATTATAATTTGAAGAGAGTAAATAACGTTGAATTTGGGAAAGCTCCGAGGAACCTCTTGCTTTTAATTTGAAGGCATATAGAGCGAAGAAAGTCTTTAGGGAAACGAAACTTAAGAATTTGAAAGGAAGAGGGTAAATGCTTTCCCGCTTCGCCAGCCAAGCTCAAATATTAATCTTGGAAATGGCCTCGCCTAATTTTTGTTGTCATTTTTATCATAACTTTATTCCTTATTTTCTGGAGTGGTGAGATGAATTCAAAGAAATTCGCGGTCTTCCTAATAAGTGTGTCAAGTAATATACGTACGTATCTTTATTTCGAGAAAATTACGTAATGCGTAAATGCGACTCATAGCCGAAAATATAAAAAGGAATGATAAGAGAAAATACATTTGAAATTAACGCGGAGCTAATCGTTAAAATGGAAAGTACAAATATTATATAGAAAGCATAAATATTTTAATTTCATATTCACAGTGTACGAATATAGTCAAAGAAGTTTTCTTTCTGAATATAAAATAATTTATATTTTTCACTATTACGTTTATAAATAAATGATACGCATACACGTACAACAAAACCCCATTTTCAGCTATTCTCCACGGAATGAGTTCAAAGGTCTAAAATGGAAGACTACGCGGGAAATACAGGAAATCCGATTATAACTAAGCCACACCAGAGAATTATCACCGGAAGTAAGGTACAATCCCAATCTCAGAACTCTCGTGTGTGTTATCCTTCGCCAAGAGATAATGAATTGGTTCAGTTTTTCATCGCGAGCAAAACGTGCATAAAATTTGTTGCAGTGTTACTGTCCGTATAACCTGCTTATTATGCGTCGTGGCCATCTCTCAACACCGCTTCCCTGAAGATTAGCGAAGTTAGGTCCCGCGTACACTTGTCAGACATCTTTTTTACACATCAGACAAGAAATTTAATATATGTATTATTACATGTAGCTGATGTGCATAAGTAATTATTATAATGCAAATATCACTTCTAAACACAAATATGGGGTAAAATGCAACATACATGCATTTGATGCTCACATAATAATACACGCAAAAATTCTTAGCTGATGCGAGACTAAAGGATTTCTGACGAGTGTTTCTGTGGCCTTCAATGATAATGGACTGTTTTGTAGTTAGAAGAGTGATCGTCCTCCGCGTTCAGACGATGTAGCAGACCGTAGTTCCAATTCCACGTTAAGCTCTAAGTCACCCTCTGTCATTTGACCCTGGTTGTTAGTATGGAAACTAAATCAGATAATTAACATGACCTACAGTAATTAGTATACAGATTCTATGACCTTTAAATTTTAACATCCCCAATTAAAACTATACATAAATGTGTCTCATCAGTTATTTTAACCGTATATGGACAGAATTTTCAGATCTTTTCCTTTATAGCACCCTCAATTAATCGGGTATTCAATGATGAATACAAAATTGAGTAGAAATCTGAATACACCATTTTATATTTTAAATTTTGGATCACCTGAAGATCAGGGTCCCCAGCCTTCGTTAGCTAGCCTTACAAGGCCAACTAACGAAAATATCACGACTTAACCTAACCAATCGTTAGGTCAACTGTACGCCCTTCACGATTGGTTACGTTAAGTCGTGATATTTTCGTTAGTTAGCCTTGTAAGGCTAACTAAAGAAGGGTGGGGGCCTTGATCTTCGGGTGATCTGATATTTTTACCCGCTATTATACATAACCTTAACTAACCTAAACTAGTGTAACCTAACCTAAACTAGTGTTAATTAACCTAATCAAGACTAACATATCTTTTGGTACTTTCCTGTTATCCCGGACCCCAGACTTTTTGCCGAAAATATCAACTTAACCTAACCAATTGTCATGGGCATACAGTTGACCTAACTGTATTTCTTGTATGTCCATAATGAGACTTTAAAAGATTATTAATAATAATAACAGAAAAACCGGTGCTTTCCTGTTAGGTCAACTGTATGCCCTTAACAAATGGTTAGGTTATGTTGTGATATTTTTGGCAAAAAGTCTGGGGTCCGGGATAACAGGAAAGTACCTATCTTTTTTCCGACAGTAAAAGGATTTCTTGATTTTTAATATAAATTTTTTAATGTCTCGAGATACCAAAAGTGTTCTTACAAAAAAAAAAATTACCCCACTACATCTGTGAATTATCACACACTACCTCACTTATGCCCAGTTGCCTACGCGCGCGCGCACGCACACACTTCCTCCCTTTCCGCCTTCAGCCTTCCATCAATAATAATCACTCGCTGATCTCCCTAAGACCAAACTTTTCAGCAACCAAAATTCCTCGTGATCGGTATTAAGGGTGGAAAGCTCACTTATACGTCATCGTTGTAACAAGATTCAACGCTAACAAATATGAGAGGATTCGAAGGAAGGTTATCACACTTAAAAGAGTATACTTCGATAGTGAGGAAGAAATTTAGAGTGAAATCATGCTCAACGACAAAAGAAAAAAAAATGAAGTTTCCCGTTTAATGAAAGAATTGCTCTCTGTTCATAAAGGTTCTTTATAACAACATAAATCTCTCATCAATCGCTTCAATATAAATTTATTGTTGACGCATTCGGGATTCAGGTTTAATATATTCTAACACAATTAAAAAAATGTTGAAATTTTATTCTTGAATTTTGTGCAGTAATAATACGTGCCCAACTTCAAAATTATAGAAAGGAAGGGCAGCAAATTCTATTTGTATATGCAGTGCCTACATAGTGGCACTGCATGCCTCCACCTTTAAGGAGAGCCTGCAGTACCAGACTTTCGATATATTCATATCCCTTTTCTGTCTAACCCTCTAATGCAAGGGTTAATCGGTATTCTCAACTCCGATCAACTCTGGAACAACCTTCCTCAATCCATCTTCCCCCCGTCTATGACCTCCAATCTTTCAAACGCAGATTGTCCAGGCGTGTCGAAAACTTTGAACCTTGATTTCGGCTCTCTCATTCTCCTTCTATTGGGGGGGGGGAGCATAAAGCCCCTCCTTCCTGCATAAAAAAGGTACGACCCAAAATGATACAAAGATCTATTATACAGATCACTATGCCTTTTCAACATTTTGCTGTAATTAATTTGAATTTCAAGTCATTTGAACGCACTTTTGCTTCTATCAATTATTTGTATTTTTATTTTTTTTATTTTTTGAACCTGTATCACACTTAAATCTGGTTTAAAACATTTACTTACAATCTATACTGTACTCATTTTCAGACATTAAAAGAGTCATACTTAACAGTGAATTAAAACAGTTCTAATTTGTTAGAGCTCCTATAATTATTTAAAACTTTACTATCTTGCATCTGTCTCTCCATATGTAGAGACATTACACGTTCATATTCAGGAATGTCCCGGAGATAAATGGTGTTCTCTCCCATACGGGTAAACACGGTAGCCAATTTGTTAAAAAAGACTATCTATTCTTTAGCTATGCACGCGGAGAATCCAAGAGTCTTACGCTGATAGTCGAGGAGCACAAGGGTCAAAGTGGACAGCTCATGCTATATTTGGTTGTCCAGCATTTTTCAATACTTTAGACCTTCCAAAATAACATTCCAGAGGGCAACTCTCTGAGATCAATGTACTTCACTCCGAAAATTTGACTTATATTAGGCCTATGGGGTTTCCGAATGGCCGGTTGTAAGTACACGTAGTAAAAATAGTGTTTTATAGTCATATTTGGTATCAAAATATCCGAAATGATAAGGTACAATAACCACCAGACATGAGGCTGAGGCCTGACCTCGACCTCGTGGCCACGGCCTCGAGGCCAGCTGAAAAGTGAAAAGGCCTCATGACTTTCGTGAGGCCTTAGGGAATCCTGATTTGTTTTGTTCTGTAATTTTCAACCCCCGGTAGCGTTGGGGTTGTTCTTCTTCATGTGGGCGCACTCGGGGTGGATATTCTTCAGCTGAGGACCATGACCTGACAGGTGACCGTATGTGGCGGCATACTTTGATAAATATTATTCAGACAGGTGACTAGTCAGGCGGCAGTCTTTGATAAATACTATTCACTTAGGTGACCAACGGATCAGTGATAGGTCACTGTGACGTTAGGTACAAAAATATTATGATATACGAGGCTACGAGCATTTAAGGATAAAACCTTCAAATTGTTTGTAATTACGACACCTTCGCGAGCGCAGGGGAAATTTGTGGAATTTACGCTGGGACCGTTCGAGTTACGGCTGGGGGTGTCAGGAAATGATTGCCCCCCCTGTAGAGCAAAAACTAGAAGAGATAGATAAAAACCGGCGAGACCACTTGAAAGAGCGTTAAAATCTGAATAAAAACCATTATATTCTATTCCTGTGATTTTAATTCTTACCATTTTTTTCCCCACAGAAACCATGGCATCATCTATTTTGAACGATTCAGAGAAAAAGCGAGTTCTTGACCGCATTCGAGCTGTCACATTTCGTGAAGCAAAGGAAGCTGGTGCAACTTTCATAACTCGACACTGGGTGGCTGAGAGATTAAAAAGATCAGAAGACTTTGTCAAAAGGAATTGGAATAAGAATCCTGAAGATTGTGAAACAGAATTTCGAGGAGGAAGACCGGAGAAATTATCTCAAGAATCGAAAGACATTGTGCTTGCTGCATCACTGCGCCGAAAGAAGAGCTGCTCTGAGGTAGCGAAAGAGATACTTATCCGTCGTGGTAAGATAGTCAATCGGCAACTTGTGCATCAATTTCGAGTTCGCCAAGGCTTGAGTGCTTGGCATGAAATAGCTAAGCCACGGAAGAGTGATCTTAATATTGAAGATCGGCTGTGGTTTTGTGATTATCTTGAGGAATGGACGGAAGACGATTTCCTTCACTTGGTTGTCAGCGATGAATTCTTCGTTTATGTCTCCAGAAAACCAAATTTTCAGAATGATCGGGTTTGGGCAACAACTCCTGATGAAGTCCCAGACGACCAGAAGTATCGAGAAATAGTAAAAAATCCAGCATGTGTGGGTGTTTTCATTATGTTCTTTATTCGGAAGCTCAGCTGGGTTATCAAACCAAGAGGAACCAGTTGGGATGGGCCTTATTTTCGAAATGTAATTTTAGCCCAACATGTAATTCCGTTTTTGAAAGACCCCGAGTGTGTTTTGGATGTTGAACAGGCAACCTTTCTTCACGACAAAGCCCCCTGTATGAAAGCACTTGCGACTCAACAACTGCTTAAGGACAATAACATTGATTTTTTCGGAAATAATGAATGGCCTGGCAATTCTCCCGATCTTAATGTCTGTGAACATGTCGGATCCATCATGAAGGATCGGGTGGAGTCCTTAATGCTGGAACAACCCATTCAGAATCGGTATTCAACAGAAATTATGACTGCAAAGATCAACGAAGTCCTTGAAGAAATGAGTCATGATACCGATCTCTTTGAGACACTTCTGGGATCATACCCCCGTCGATTAATGGCCGTCAGAGCTGCAAATGGGGGCAACACCCGATATTAAAACAAGTGTTTTTTATTCAAAATTAAACGCTCTTTCGCGTGGTTTTGTCTGTTTTTTTCTATTCCTTTCAGTTTCTTCTGTACAGGGGGGGGGGTGCAATCATTTCCTGACACCCTTATATGCCGCGGTATATAAATATTATTCAGTCAGTCAGTAGTATACCAATTGACTTTAATGTAGCAAAACTAGTGCGGGAAACAATCTATCAGTTAGTCATCAGTTGAACTAAGCTCACATAATGTGTTTGTGTTATTTATGTGTATAAATTATTGTACTGTATCTATTTCTATAACAAAAAATAAGCCAAACTAGAGAAGAATACTACCTGGTATACTGATAACTAGCTACTAGCATCGATAATTTTGTTTTTCGCCGGTCGTAAATTGTAACATATAAACTTCTAAACAATATGATTTGAAATGAATATATAATATCGGATGCAAACAATAATTTTGCCAATATCGGCATTATAAATGAGATGTTAATTGTTATATTGTTTGCAAATAATTTTTTTCGGTCTTTTTCATTTACTTTAATAATATAAAGTATTATACATATAACTTTAAAAATGTCTGATAATGGATAATATCAGATGCAAATATACTCTTGAATCAAATTACATGCTGTATATAACATGTTGAAATATCAGGTGCAAATATATTCTTAATATTATCGTTATTATATCATTATCGTGTATATAATTACATAGTAATGGCATGATATAAACTTCATACCTATAGGCCTACCATATATCAGAAACAGCTTTCACATACAATACAAGCTACAATTACATTAATGATCTTTGGTAGACTTTAAGACCACAATTTCTTATTGTCAAGATACATAAAAATGCAAAACTTAAAAAAAAATAAGGTATCTCCAAATGTAGCTCTGTTTGCAGTACTCGCTAGAGTCGCTAATAATTATAGCCATTCAGAAATTATACAATCAACACTCAGTGAGTTAATACAATTTTGAAATATTTTGCTAGATCTTCTTCACATCATAACTTCCATATTATCATAAGTACTTGAAATATTGCGGGTATATTAAAATGAGAAATAAAAACTGCATGAAATGAGAAATAAAAAGTTATTGGGCTAATGTATGGTGCTCAGGAAATCTTGTTCTGGCACCTGTGTCTGACTGTGTAACCCGGCAAGTGTAAACACACAGCGTGTCGGTGTTGTGGTGTGGCCGCGTGTGATAGAGGCAGGGCCTATCAGAGGGGTTACTAGGAGGGCCGTTTGGCCTAGGCCTCAAGCTTAAGGGGGCCTCAAATTTAGAAACTTTCAGGTTTGAGTGTAATGTTTTGCAGTGAAAGTAATAATTGGGTTTAGCTATGGGTATCAAAAGCTGGAAGTGGCCCGGGCCTCTCTGGACATCTGAGAGGTCCTGGATAGAGAAACGCGCTTAATGCTTAATAATTCCCTTTTTTTTAGGTAAGTGAAGTGAGCTATGTCTTTATTTATTAATTTTTAGTAGAATCTTGCTTTTCCTTATGGATTTCAAAAAAAGAAGAGATACAGGCTAGTGTAAAGGTGCGGTAGGTTACTTTGGAAGAGCTTTAGGCCTAGGCTAGGCTAGATTGTTGAGCCTTCCCAAAGCATGGAGGAGCTTATTCATAAAGATTTCGAAGTGAGTATCTGCACCCAGAGATGCAAATACCACATTCGTTATTTGCATCCGAATATCAGGCGCAAATACCTTCAGCCTAACAATCTTAAGGCCTCGTGAGGTCTCCCCTAAAAAGGCCTCGGCCTCACGGCCTTTGAAAAATGTATGTCCTCGGCCTCGTCCCCACGCCTGAATTAACCACAATGAAAATAAATATAAATATGGATTTATTTGAGGGCACCAGAGGAAAAATGTTGAAAATAATTCCCAAAAAAGCGCCTCATATTTTGTTGGTAAAAAAACAAAATCTTTCAGTGATCTTTTCTGTGATTTTCTGTGATTATTTCTGTACAGTAAAGATTTGTTTTGTTTTATTTACTTAATTCTTGTATATCTAAGTTTTAAGAGTGAGCATGTAGAAATCCTTCAATTTTATTTTAGACAATATATTTAAATATTCCCTAATATTTATACGAATGAATTGTAATGAATTGTTTTTATCTGTTTACAGATTTGGTAAAATCATCTAGCCTGTGGCAGACGATGGAAGAATCCATCTACCTCGGAAAAACGGAGCCTGTTGGAGTTACCAACTTTAAGCAATATATTATCTGCCAAAAGCACACCGACTCAACTCTGCAGAGAGTCACCTCGGTTGATACATTGAACGTTGTCACACAGAAAAGGCAGGATCATATTGCTAAGCGTTTAGAAATAGTTTTGGAGAAAGACATTTTAAAACACCAACCTACAGTATGATGTGGCATGGAGAATGCAGACGTTGGTATACCCTGAAGAAAAGCTGTGATTTAGCTGCCAAAAAACGGATGTCTGTTGCACCTACGGGAATTCAGGATAACAAAGAACTGGAAAAAGATCTTTCAGTTGCATCCCAGCACTTGACAAGATCTCAGAGGAGAGCCTTTGATTATATGAACAAGTGCATTATTTGTGAAAAGCCATTTACAAAGCGCAGGAAAGCGAGTACTACAATGACTCAAAGTCGTGGTCTGTTGTTGAAAAGAAAAGCAGAGGAATTAAATGACAGAGAAATGCTTGATAAAATACAAGCTTATCCTGGTAAAACTATTGACCTAGTTGCTATTGATGTGAAACCCGGAAATTTGTACGCCAACATTTGTACGACGGAAATTTATACGCCGGCATTTGTACGCCAGAACATTTATACGACTGGAAAGTTATACGCCAAGCATTTGTACGACGGTAATTTATACGTTATACGCAAGAAATTCATGATCAGTTAATAAAATTGAATTTGAAACTGGGTAAGTTAAAATACAAATTATCACAAATTATGAAATTACATATTACAATAATTAAATGCATAATTGAAACTAGATTTCAGCTTATCAATTTAAGAGAAAATGTAACTAGCGATATACAGAACGAATGTCATTTAAAAAATAGAACAAATCTTGCGAGTTTTTCTCATTAATCTCCAGACCTAACCTAACCTAACGAATGTCATTTAAAAAATCGGAGAACAAATCTTGCGAGTTTTTTCTCATTAATCTCCAGACCTAACCTAACGATTGTCATTTAAAAAATCGGAGAACAAATCTTGCGAGTTTTTTCTCATTAATCTCCAGACCAGACCTAACCTAACCTAACCACCTGTACCTATTCAATAACCATTTACCTACCTGTTAATCCTTTAATGCGCTGTGATACATGATAAAATTTAAAATTCTTCAAATTTAAATTATTTTCGAAATATTTAAATAATGTTAACTTTTATTTATTTAATTTTTTTGCACCTGTGCTTATGTTTATATAAAAAAATTAAGTCACGGTTATTATCATGGGTAGATCGCATACTTAAGTCAAAAAAGTCCGGTAGAGCGCATACTTAAATTACGTCGTACAAATGTCAGTCGTATGAATGTTCTGGCGTACAAATGCTGGCATATAAATTTCCGTCGTACAAATGTTGACGTACAAATTTCAGCACACGTATTGATGTACGTTATCATATTTCATATATGAACGCCTATATCAACAAACGCCCTAAAACAGACAATTCTAACAGTGCTGTCAGAGAAAAGGACGGTGCTTTTTCTTCTTTCGTTGAAGAATTACAAGCTCAGTTGTTCATCAATAAGTCTGTAGTCTATCTTTCAGCGATACGTGACAGGTACAGGGCCCTGCTACAAGAAAAGGGCTTGAAGTGCTTGATTCTGATAACGTTGCTGCAGTAATCCAGGAAGCTTCTAAAATTCTACACAAACATGCGAAATTGTACAAGCTGAAGCAACTCGCTAAATGTCGTGATGGTGATACTTCTCTCAACATGTCATCTACTCAAGCAGCAAGTATAATTCCATGTAATATTTTTAATTTTGCTGCTTGTCTTTTGTCTGGTAATGATCTGCCAACAGGTGATGGAGGAAAAGTTTGCTGCGAAAGTGAGCTTCAGCAAAGAGCACCTAATCTATCCCAGCATGTTCTGTATGCCATATGTAAACTCCCAACCCCTCTCACTCTTGGGAGTGCTGGATGTATGGATCAGAATGGCTCTTGGTCAGTGGCTGGCAGTTCATGAGCTGACAAAATTGTTGGGCCCAGATGACTGCAAGCTTCAACCTTCCCTCCATGCTTTCTCTGGCAAAGATGATACAAACTTCATCTATGGCATTGGCAAAACTAAAGTGCTCAAGATCCGTCGCCAATTAGAATGTAAACTATTAGCTGCATATGGAGTTGACAACCATAACGTTACAGAGGACCCCATAACAGAAACCAGGCATCTTCTTATGGCGCTGTACGGTGGACAAGTGGACAAGCATTCTCATCTCTAGCAGCACTTCGTGCACATTTGCTCATCACTCGAGGAAAAGCCAGGGATCTTAGAGGTTTACCACCGACTGAGGATGCATTCAAGAAAGCCCATATCTCTGTGCCAGTTCTACCCCATGCTACTTACTACCTTCGGCTGGAAAATGAGCATCACACATTTGGAGCCAATATCCATGATTCTGCGGTATTCTCAGAACTTACAAAATTTCTTACAAGTTGCAAAGGTGTTGTAAGCAAATGCTCTAGGAACTGTTCCTGCAGTAAATCTCGAGTGCCGTGTTGTTTATCATGCAAATGCGAAGGAAAAAAAGATAAATGTGTACGAGTTGTATCCCTCAGAACCCTTGCAGATAATAATAACTCTGATGAAAGTGGTATTGATGACTGATGAAGCATTTTAGTGATTCTGATAAAGCTGTCATATTTATGCAATGTTAAAAACTAGAAATTTCATCTTTTTAAAACCATCTTGCTTCAAAAGTAATGGCACAATACTATATGTTTCACAAAGTATGATATATGCTCGCGTTACTTTGCAATTTGTATAAGTCTGGTCTCACACAAAATTAAGAGAGGTAATCCAAAATTTTGTTCTAGAAAGACATACTGTTCTCTTTTATTTTTAAATTATGATGTAATCTATTACACTGCCCAACAAAAAAAAATTTTTGGCTGCCGATTTAATTCTAAGACCTGTTTCTGGATAATATTGATGTGCTGTTTAAAAAATCACCTTAGATTTTGTCCATCACATCAGGTTTTCGTGCAATGCAATATGCCTATTTTGGGTGATCCATGAAGGGCGCTTATCAAAATTGATGATTTTTGAGACCTGTTAACAGCTGTTTTGCTGTTAAAATTTTATCTGTGGAATACGCATATCTGTGCATTAAATCTAAAGGTCATGTACAACATATTAAAATCTTGGGTATCTGTGATTTCCCCAGGTGTGAGCGTGACGTCATGATCTGAGAGAGATTTCCCATTGGCGGAGTGAGAGCAGCCGGTTCCGCTAGTGACGTTACTTGTAAACTTTCAGCAGTTGGGTTGCAACATGAGCATTAAAGTTCACTATCTCAACAGTCATCTGGATAAATTTCCAGAAAATCTTGGTGATGTTAGTGAAGAGCAAGGTGAAAGGTTCCACCAAGATATCAAAGTGATGGAAGAACGATACCAAGGCAGATGGGATACCCATATGATGGCTGACTACTGCTGGAGCCTGCAAAGAGATTGTCTTGACATCTCTCATTCTAGGAAGTCCTATAAGAGAAAATTTATCAGCACTGAAAAGTAAAAAAACAAGAAAAAGACAATGTTAAGAAAACTGGTCCCGTGCTTGCTTTAATATGGATTCATTTTTTGCTTATTTAAACACTTTTAATCACTTTATGTGTCAATATTACCATTGTATATTAAAGTTCACTCCCTGCACAATTGTTTACTTTTCCATGCTGATTCTGAGTATGTAAAAACTTATTTTTTGAAAAGAAAAAAAATTGGGCATAACCCTGCCAAAATGCGATATCTCCAAAATATCCGTATTTGATTGCTCGAAAACCTGACGTGATAGGCAAAAACTAAGGTGATTTTTTAAATCAGCACACCAAAGTTACCTAAAAACAGGTGTTAGAATTAAATCAGCAAAATTGGTGTTCGGCAGTGTTACTGATAAATAAGTGGGGAAAATTTTAATACATCAACAATAAGTACTGAGTGTGTATAAAGATCACTATGACCGATTTTATGTTTTTTCCAACAAAATCTAAAGTGCATTTCTGGTATTATTTTCAATATTATGCCTCTCGTGCCCTCAAATAAAATCATATTCATATTTATTTTCACTGTGGTTATTGTACCTTATCATTTCATTTCGGATATTTTGATGCTAAATATGACTATAGAATACTATTTTTACTATGTAAATTCTAAAATAATCCATTACTTCAAATAAGTCAAATTTTCGGAGTGAAGTACACTGATCTCAGAGAGTTACCCTCTGGAATGTTATTTTGGAAGGTCTAAAGTATTGAAAAATGCTGAGCAACCAAATATAGCATGAAGTGTCCACAACCCCTATAATCAGGGCCTGTGCTCCCTGACTATAAGGTCTACTAGGTCATTTGAGTGATTTACAATAATTAAATTAGTTCTATCTATTGGGTAGTTATTTTCGTAACTGGTGTCTAATTGGAAACAGAAGGGGGTTGGTTAGAGGAAGACAAGATCTCGTAGAAATTCCTCGGTGTTGGTCAAACGGGAAGATGAAGTGGAGCTGCGTGCTTTCAGTATGCGATGTTTTGCGGATCTCACATATATTTATAAATAAATAAATAACGAGATCTCATATTCCTTGGAACAAAAACTTTAAATTTTAAAAAGTTGAAACGTTAAAACCGTTGGTAAATCTGAATCTAAATTTATTTGCAGTTGCCACCTTTTAAGTAATTTAGTGATTTCTTTTCTAATATTATAACTTGAATAACTATAAATGGGAAACTAATGTACAGTATAATGAAACTGTCCACCGAAAATTACAGCGTTTCCAGTGTTTCGGATGCGTTCTGTAGGGTGCACGAGTCAATATATAGGGTGTACATAAAGTCAGGATCTATTTTTGTGAAGTACTTGGAAATTATATGGAATTCAATCATAAAATGATAAAGTGGTAAAATTTATTAAATAATTAAGAGTAGGATTCGACGTGACGCCCATCAGTATCCCTGCACAGCTCAAATCGTTCCGCAGCATTTCTAAACACATTCTGGAGCATTTGCGGGGTTATGTTATCTGCAGCAGTTCGTATACGTGTACGTAAGTTTTCAAGACTCGTAATCTTCGTCTGATAGACGTGCGATTTGATAAAGCCCCATGCAAAGAAATCTAAAGGGGTTAAATCTGGTGATCTCGCTGGCCAAGGTCTTTTGTTGCTTCCGCGTCCGATCCAGCGATTTGGAAAACGTCCATTTAGATAATCCTGAACAATTTTGGCATAGTGACAAGGAGCACCATCATGTTGATAGACGACGGGGATAGGATTGTTAGTACCGTATATAGTACCTGTATATATATAGGGTGTCCCATAAGTCTTGAACCATAGGGTAAAATAAGTAATTCATGTTTTTCCGTTTATGCAAGTGCCCATGATGTCTTTGAGTAAGGAAGAATGCATCCACGTAATTCTGTTCGTAGGAAATCGGAGTCAGAGGGAGGTCGCTGAGGAATTTAACAGATTGCATCCGGACCGCGCGCCGATAACACGCAGCTGTGTCGGCAAACTTGTAGCAAAGTTCAGGGAAACGGGATCCATAGGAGATAAACCACGCAGTGGACCTCCGAGGACATCCACCGACGATGATACAGCCGCTACCATCCTCGCTCATTTCACAAACAGTCCCCAAAAGTCTCTTCAGCGTTTTTATTGCCGTTTTTATCATTTTTCCCTATGGTTCCAGACTTACGGGACACCCTGTATATGGTAACATGCACGTATTGTCTATAATGGATTGGTTTGAATTTTGTGGGACATTCTAATGATCAAATCTTCCTATAGTATCGGATAAAAAGTATGTAAGTGCAGGATAGATTACGAAACCCATTCCAACTCCCTTATGCCGTACATAAAAGGCTTCATTACATATATGGTAAATAAGTTATCAAATGTGGCTACTTCTAACAATTTATGGCCTTGTCTAGTCAGTAAAACCATGGAATAATATACCTGATATTAAACAAATATCTATAGTTTCTTTCAAAGTACTAGGGGCACTCAATATATTTTGCTCCACCCTTTCTTCTTAGCTAAATAATAGGCCATGGGGCTGAAATGTCATTTGGGCCGTAAGTTTGAACTTTCTGCGCTTCACATAACCAGATTTTTCCAGTTTGAACCTCCCCTCCTTGTGTAAAACCGCTTTTAAACGCCCTTGTATAAAAACGATGGTTAACGCAGTTTCGAAAGTGGCGTCTGACAGTGATGTGCGTCGTAAACAGAGAGCTGTTATCGAGTTCTTAACCGCAGAGAAGGAAACAGTTGGAAATATTCACGAACGTCTACAAAACGTTTACGGGGATGCTGTTGTTGATCGAAACACAGTTGGACGCTGGTCTAAACGTGTGAGATCATCGGAGAGAGGGAGAGCCAGCCTCGATGATGAGCCACTCAATGGTCGCCCGGCATCGGCTGTGACCTCTCACAATGTGCAACGTGCTAACAGCATCATTCGATCAAATCAGCGCGTCACATATAAGGAGCTATCACTGGAGCTACGAATCAGTGAAGGAAGTGTGAATACGATAATTCAGCAACTGAAATACTCAAAAGTGTGTTCACGGTTTGTTCCTCGCGAACTGACTGAAGATCACAAAGCCCCCAAAAAAGAAATTGCTTCTGAGTCGTTGGTTCGATACGAGACAGAAGGGGATGACTTCCTTTCACGAATTGTCACTGGGGATGAGACTTGAGTACACCACTTTGAACCTGAAACAAAACGCCAATCCATGGAGTGGCATCACGCAGACTCCCCACACAAGAAAAAGTTAAAAATTGGTCCCTCTGGAGGAAAGATTATGGCCACCATCTTCTGGGACATGAAAGGGGTGATTATGGTAGACATTATGAAGAAAGGACAAACAATCAACTCAGAGGCGTATATTGCTACCCTACAGAAACTCCAGAGATGTATAAAGCGAGTTCGACCGCAGAGACAACTGGGAGACGTCCTTCTTTTGCACGAAAACGCAACACCACACAACAGTTTGCAAACAAGAGAGGCCATCACAAAAATGCGCTTGACTGTGTTACCCCATCCTCCATACAGCCCCGATATGGCACCTTCAGACTTCGATTTGTTTGGGCCAATGAAGGATGCTATTCGTAGAAGAGAGTTTCAGAGTGACGATGAGGTTGTTGAGGAGGTTAAGAGGTGGCTCCAGCGGAACCCAGCGGACTTTTACCAGCAAGGAATAAAGGCGCTCGTTTCGAGGTGGAGGAAAGCCGTAGAAAAAGATGGAGACTATGTGGAAAAATAAAAACTTGTAAAAAAGGTATGAACTATTTGCGTACAAAATTTCTGGTACTTACAAAGAAACTTGGAAAGAAAAAAAAAGGTGGGGCAAAATATATTGAGTGGCCCTCGTATGTTTGTAAACAGATTATGCCAAAACTACATACAATTCAGGAGCGTCTTTGATCTTTCTTTAATTTGTTTGACAAAATCATTAGAGTTATTTACAGTGAATTCGTCTATGTATAAGGCGCAAGTATGCGAACTAAAGAATTTCGTTAAATTACAATTAAACGTATTAACAGGTGGATAAGATTGGATGAATCAAGCAACCCATCCTTATGGGCTTGTGGTAGCCTATAAAGGATACAAAGGAGAGGCTTCAGAAGCTTCTGTTGTGGGTGTGGTCATCAATCATTTTCTCTTTAAGGGACAGCAGGACGCTCATATACGAAAGAATAGCTCTAACAATTTTTTTTTTTAAATTTGTTTGTGCCCGCTATAAATAAAGTCTTAATTTTTTTTATTATAGTTAGCTCTATACCCCCACCCCTGACATTGTGAGATCTAGTAAGGACAAATTCTCATTACCTGATAAATTCTTTAAAATAGTAAAACATTTTTCACCCAAAAGGAGTTTGTGATTTTTGAGGTTACAAAATTGTTTGAATGTTTCGTTTTCATTATTATTTCTTACATTATTCCACACCACCTAAATTAGATCGAATGTCAACCATTTTTAAAGTTGTCGAGTAACTTGTCAAAGCAAAGGAAATCTTTATAAACATCACTTTTAAATGCTGGTAATGCAAAATCCAAATGCAGAGTAGGATGTTTTGAGTCGACTAGTATCCCTTCTATTTATCTGATTTAGGTTTTCACTGAAACATTTTCTATTGATTTCTAGGTTTAATGATTTAAATTCCCATTATCAAGATTAAACAACCCCATCAATCATCCATAACATCAAATAAGATCGAGACTTTTATATTTTAAGTTACACACTAAATTTTAGTACTTTTGGACTACTTTAAGTAACACGCGTTAAATATTTGGCACCTAAATTACATCTGTCGCATTTCCATTATTTTATAAATATATAAATTTGTACAGAATAAAATAATGTAAATGCAATGGATGTCCATTAGGTGCATTACATGTAATAATTAAAGCCGTTCTGAAGTGACAAATTTCACAAAATAAAAAATACTATATACCTTTCAGACCTATTGCTACGAGACAAATGTTTTTTAAAAATTTTAGTTTAGTATCCCGTGAAATATTTTTACTATTTTTTTTTTTAAGTAAAAACATGTAAAGTAATCATTGTATTTCCTCGGTTCTGAGGAAAAAATGCATGTCCAATCAGTATGTAATGCCCTCTAATCAAATATAACCAATCACGTCTAAGAAATTAGCACTGTGAGCGTAGTTGTGGGCGTGGCTTTAATGGTAATGGGCTAATTCGAATTTACTTGTACTCATATATATATAATATATATATATATATATACAGGGCGTCCCAAAAAAATGTATACACACTTTAAATAATTATAAAGGCAGTGTTTATTAAAATACATTTCATTTTCAAAATGTAATAGAATCTACAGACATTATTTAATTGTTTTGTCAACGCCTGTTTTCAAACTGACGTCCGTTCTGGTCCAGGCACTGCTGATAACGCGAAGCAATGGAATCGCAAACATCACGAAACATTTCGTTTGGTATTTGTGCATTCTCGTTCAATGGCTGCTCCCAATTCAGCGACTGTTGCAGGTTTTATAGCGTAGACTTTGTCTTTTAAGTATCCCCATAAAAAAAGTCTAGTGGTGTGAGGTCTGGTGAACGCGGAGGGTATTCTACGAAACCACTTCGTCCAATCCACATCCACATCGTGCCAAGTACCACTCGCAATACTCCACTCTTCGGTCCGGATCATCTTCATTAATAGCATGGACTAATCTTGGAATGTAACGTTTCCATTGACAGCGCTTCAAAATGCGTTGGACAGACGATTCTGAAATTCCTACCTCACGACTTGCTTGCCGCACAGATTTTCTTGGACTTTGGTGATACGTTTCCAGTACTCTTTCTTGCTTTGTGGGGCTTGTCGATGTCCGTGGTCTTCCGTAACGCTTCTTGTGGACATTCTGAACAGTTCCATCGGCTTCAAACTTATCTCTAATTCGAGTGATGGTAAGTCGCGTTGGTGGATCTGTTTGAAACTCCCTCCTAAACTGTCTTTGCACTTCAACTGCGTTTTCACACTTCCAGTAGCATTTTAGAATGAATTTCCTTTGTTCAAAGCTTAGTCTGACTGCCATTATTAATTCTAATGGGTTTAACTTGGAAAGAAAGAAACATCAATTGAGCTATCAGCTGTTAAAGTGTGTATACATTTTTTTGGGACGCCCTGTATATATATATTATATATATATATATATATATATATATATATATTATATATATATATATATATATATATACACACACCCCAAGTCGCGCCAACAGTAAACTACCTTTTTCACCAATTAAGTCAAACTTCGTAAATAAATACTTTTCTTGTATGACCTTTTTTTTTAGGTTAGGTTACGCTAGGTTACGTACGTTAGCGTAACCTAACCTAAAACAAATGAGAGGGTGTGTAAAGTCTGAAAAAGCATAAAGGACAACTTATTTGACTTCGAGTTTTTTAATTAAAATCCTAACGTGGGTGAAATTCGAAAAATTAATCATTATACAGTATACGGTAATAAACGCTTTCTCCAAGCTTTCTTATAGAACCCCAACCAACTTTAACACAAGTGAAAATAATTACAAATTTGAAAATATAAAATATATAACCTGTGAAACCTACTGGGTAAGAAATGGTCACGGACGAAAATTTACACAAATGTTCGACCAACTTGGGCACTTATGAGTTTATGACTATACGATATATAAAACTGAGTACGAGTATGACTATGATTGATACAGGTAAATTTGTACTGCCTTAGGTAGGAGACACAAACTCGCGAGGCATCTTGCTCCTGAAGAATCATGCACCAGGACTGATGCTAACTGGAGGTGTCTGCAATACAAACTAACGAAAATTGCTATAAATTGAATAAAGATATGGATGGCCTTTTGACTAGAAATAACATACAGCATTGTTGCTTCCAATGGTGATGAATCACGTACGGAAGCCTCGTCAGTACTTTAACCCCCTAGTTGCTTGTCAATGCGGCTGTGAGCTGCTCGTACCCTGAAATGGGCGTATGGGGGGAATGGTGCACTATGTGAAAAGATGTTTAACTCTTTATACTTCCACTTAAACTATGAGTGCATCGATGAATTAATATATATATATATATATATATACACACACACATGTACAGGGTGTACAGGGTGTCCATAAATTATTCACCCCATTATAAGCCTTAATAAATTCGTTATTATAGGAGCTATCTTAAAACGGTTTGCGGCAATTAATAACACAACTCAAGAAATTTTTGTTTTAATTCAGTAAACCTCCACGTGAGCCCCATTGGTAGCACGCAGAACATCAAGGCGATAGATGATTTCGTTCCATACATTAAGAAGCATGTCTTGCGTGATGGAAGCTAATGTCTCTTCAATCCGGTGTCTTAATTCTGTGATGTTATTAACCTTCTTTACATACACTCTGTCCTTTGTGTAGCCCCATAAAAAGAAATCCAGAGGCGTGATATCCGGGGAACGAGGAGGCCATGGAATAGGGCCATCTCGTCCGATCGAACGAGAAGGGAACTTTTCATTGAGGAACCTCCGCACTTCTAATCCCCAGTGTGGTGGTGCCCCATCTTGCTGAAAGAACACACGTGGCTGCATATCCTCAAGCTGAGGTGCAGCATACCATTCAAGCATATCGAAGTAATTTGTAGCCTTCACAGTGTTCTCATGGAAGAAAAATGGTCCAATCACACGGTTATGGGAGAGAGCACACCAAACGTTTATCTTGGGACTGTTGCGTTCGTGTTCAATAAATTTATGCAGATTTTCTGATCCCCATATACGACAATTGTGTCTGTTGACTTTACCAGACAGATGGAATGTCGCTTCATCATTGAAAACGACATTGTTCAAAAAATGCTCATCTTCATCAATACGGTCAAGAATGTCAACAGCAAACTGTACCCGTTTGGGTTTGTCATTTGGTAGAAGTTTCTGCAAGGTTTGCAATTTGTAGGCATAAAGTTTCAACCTCTTGTGAACCACTTTATGCACTGTTGAACGCGGTATTTGCAGTTCTCGGCTTGCTCGGCGGATGGATTTTGTAGGACTTCGGATAAACGCCTCCTGAATTCCTGCTAGCTTATTTTCAGACACACTAGGCCTACCAGCTCCTTTCTGATGTAGCACACTGCCAGTTTCTTGAAATTGTTTCAGCCATCGCTTGAGTGATTGCTTTGTTGGTGGAGTTTTCTGATATTCCTCCCGAAAATGTCTCTGTACAGTAATTGGAGATTTGGTTTCCCACATCCACAGCACACACATTGCTTTCTCCTTCACTGTCGCCATTGTGCCCCTAGTGGATGTTCTGCGAAATAAGGAAAAAAATTTCTTGAGTTGTGTTATTAATTGCCGCAAACCGTTTTAAGATAGCTCCTATAATAACGAATTTATTAAGGCTTATAATGGGATGAATAATTTATGGACACCCTGTATATATATTACAATAATGAGTTCCATGTCTAAATAAGTAGGTAAAACATACAAGTTTGAGGAATAAAAACTCAAAATAAGCACATTTTGTTCGCATAATTTGCTTCACCATTTTACACATTTCCTTTTCATTTTATGTTTCCTCATCCTTCTTTCATCAATCTCATATCCATTTTAAAATCGTAATAATTAAAAGCTTCCATTTCCAAAGACGCGCAACTATTATTATTTCGTTTTCTTTCAACTGCAACAACTTCGCTTTTTATTCCCATTTGGTTAGAATTTGGAAAGCCCTCTTCACGTGCAGTTCCGGGAAAAAATTTGTCTACAAACAAAATTTTTGAAAAGCTCCAAAAAAGTTACTAATCAGAAAATCAATTGGTATTTTTTAATGTTTTTTTTTAATTTTATTTTTTGAGGAGTATTTTTTCCGCAACTGTACATCAACAAAATATGTTACTGACCTCGATTCAGTTATCCTCGGAAACTGCTGTCGACAGTGCAACATGGCTAACCTTGGTTTTACTTCCGCCCGAATTGTTCATTCTGAAGGAGGTCAAGCTTGTCACTCCACCTTAGACCTACAATTTAACGTGGAATCTGAACCACGCCCCACCAGCAGCCCAGCGTCTTAACCACTAGGCTACCCAAGGTACCCATTTATCTACCAACCAATTTTTTTCTTATTGTGTGGAAGGATGAACAGCTGAGTTTTGCTGCGCGCCGCCTGCCGTCACCGAGTCTCGATCCCGGGGCCGATGGGTTCGTAGTCAGCGACGCTAACCACTACACCACCGAGGCGCATTCACAATGAGTAACCATATAATTCATTACCTTTTCGAATATTCTTTGTATTTCGTTCGCATATTATTCCCTCTTCATACAAATAAAACAACCTACCAATTCCAACTAACTTAATAAACTAATTTAATATACATGGGAGTATTATCGTCATACGTTATTAAGTAAGGAAGCCTTGAACAGAAACTCTAAATCCCTTTTCTAAATATATCTCCTTTACCTTAAACCAAATAAGTCGTTTTGATTCTAAACTAAGAAACCGATAAACTTATCATCATTTGATCATAAACAACACAATTAAAATTAGAAATTCGTTTCAGTCACTATAAATACCCAACCAATTCCTTAAGTTTTCAGTGGAATTTACTTAACTACCAAAACCTTTCTATACTTTCCAAAGTCTAAAATACAGACCTCTAAACGTAAACAATTGAAAATCTTTAAAATAACGCCTTTCAAACCTCGAAAAACCTACATTGTTTTCCCATTTCTCCACATACACATTTGCCTGTATACATCGTAGAATACTGCTTTGTCCATGAAAGAAATTCTTAAAACGAGGAAAATCTACTATTATTTCCAACCTCTTACGTACGAGGAAGAGAGCAATGTACCTAACCTCAACCCCACAAGTCTCATTTACTTGTTGTTTTTTACGATTTGTACAAGGAAGGAAAGGAAAAAGAAAAAGCCCTTCATTCTAATATTTAGCAGCATGCAATGTCCATGCGACATATGGTGTGTGTATATATATATAATATATATATATATATATATATAGAGAGAGAGAGAGAGAGAGAGAGAGAGAGAGAGAGAGAGGAAAGGAAGGGCGAGCCTATAAGACGATATGCTTTTACCACGGCTAAAACCTCCATATTGCCGTGAGAAAAGAATTACCACCTTCAATAAAGAGGTAATGGATATACATTGTATGAACCTAAGATTAACCATGGCTCTAAATCGAGTAATAAAATGAGGTACTAAAACGGTTTTAACGCGAGCGAGCAAGAAAAATGGCTTTATATATATATAAGTAAACTAAAAAGTATGACCTTATTTACCCTTCACTCTAATTAAAGAGTAGTCGTTTCGGGAGCTGGAGCTATAACTTCTCTAACTCATTCCCGGATGGGATTTAAGAAAGTATTAGGGAAGAACGCAAGCGCGTCCGAGTGAAACGGCATTTATTTACTCGTATACATTTTATTACCGGAATATAAACGTCTTCAGCGAGCGATGAAACATTTCTGTTAATGACTGAACAGTTGGTCCGTTCGGCTCTCAGCGGACCACGAACTTAACGACGCGTAGTAAGATTAAAATGAAATAAATTTAGTGGATTTAAAGATGTGAGAAAGATTTTTTTCAGGAAAAGAAAAAATTAAAATCCACATTTTTAAATGTGAATGTAACTGCTTTCAAATTTAATTTACTTACGATGCTAATTAATTAAGTAAAGTTCAACGTACAAATGAACATAAATAGTTTCTTATAATGGTAAAAACTACCCTGATAAGTAATTAAAACATTTATATGATCATTTCTAATAAGGTTTTACATAAACTATATATATATATATATATATATATATATATACTGTATATATATATATATATTATATATATATAGAGAGAGAGAGAGAGAGAGAGAGAGAGAGAGAGAGAGAGAGAGAGAGAGCTGGCACAAAAGTCAGGAGTCAAAGGGTCATTATTGCATAAATTATAAATTTTTTAAGTAAAAAAGTATTTTTTTATTTAAAAGTAATGGCGACCATAAAACGGAACTACGAATCCACCGCGGCCGGAGTTTGATTCCCAGTGACGGCATTCGGCGCGCTGTAAACCCAGCTGTTCACCCTACAATAAAAATTAGTTGATAGATAAATGGGTACCCTGGGTAGCCTTGTGGTTAAGACGCTGGGCTGCTGCTGATAAGGAGGTCGTGAGATCGGTCCGAGCGAGGACTTCGTAATTTCTGACCACCGGTGGTTGGGTCGTGGTTCGGATTCCACATTAAGCTATAGATCTAAGGTGGAGCAAAAAGCTTACCCTTCGTCAGGCATAAGCAAAACCAAAGTTTAGTCAAGGTTTAGGGAAAAAAAGTATATTCCTTCGTGCCAAATTTGTCCCTAAAATAAAGTTGTACAAACCTTTTGTTTATTCATTCATTTTTCGCAAACAATGGATAATAATAAGTCGTGTTCATAGTAACATCACTGGCTAAAAATCTTTGTCCATTAAGGTTTATTTTTTATAGTACCATAAAAAGCTTTAGAAATCTTAACGTAATACAAGTGCTAAATAACACACATTCCATTATTTGACTTCACTCGTTATTAATATACTTTTATGACTTCGAATTACAAAATCGGTTCGAGAAAACCATTAACGTGTACTTCCTTTTCTGATGTGAATTTTAATAGAGAAAAAAATTACTACATTTCAAAGTATTTTCATAATATAGATTCGTGCACCGATGCATTTTCCAATTAAAAAAACAACTTTTTGTTTCGGGAACTCCTAAAAATAAATTCTCATTTATCATTAATGTTAAGTGGAAGAAATTTATAGCTTATGCGTAAATTTTATCCTCGAAATTTTCTGGTAAAAACAAATTTCATGATCCTATAAACAAGAGGTTAACGGTCATTTGAAGATATTAAAAATCCTTAATTTCGTGTTTTCGTACGTGTCAAAGTAATATTGCAACAATTTTATAGAAAGAGACGAATCAGGCAATGGACCTTAAAATTTGGAGGCAATAAAAAATTTCAAATAATTCTGCCATTGCACAAACTGCCGTATGCGTGCAGGAATGTTGGAAAGGAGACGGGAAGAGTGAACGTGTCCCATTTTTTTTTTTTAATGAGGACCCCATCATAAGCAGATTTCGTGTTTTGAATTAGTAGTTGGTTAAATTGTCTTAAAATATTCTTCAAAGTTGAAACATTAGTGACAGCTGTAACTTAACTGTGTTTGATTTCTTTAAACTTACGAAGAGATGTTTTGTTACTTTCCATTCAGTATCATCCCATCCCCGTACGGAGATCCCGTAAATAGGAGTGATTTTAGTGGCAATTGTAAATGTGAAGAAAGTTTTCTGATTTTGGAAAAGGTGACGTAATTGCGGGTCGGAGGGAATATTTTTATGAAAAAATATAATTTGCAATGGGGGATGGATCGATTTGAAAATTGCCTCCTTTGAGACTTTCCTCGCGGATTTCTCATTCTCGGAAGAAGAATGAAATGGGAATAAAATTGAGTGAAAAGAGAAAGATGTTTTACATAAGCCATTTTTTATTTGAAATAAGACTATTTTTTGGACATACAGTAGTTTCCTTACTTTAATTAAGCCACATATTAGAAAATACCCGATAATGTTCAAAATGTGAATATTACACTGAATTTCAAAACCTTCGAAAATTTCCCTCTTCTGTTATGATAATGCAACATGGCTTAATCCCATTAAATATCTTGTAAAAAACGTAAAAAAGAAAAAATTTTCATCAGTTTTCGTGGCTAAAATACTGTACTTTATATATTTTCACTATACTGTATTTTGTGTTTTCTAGGCATTAACATCATATATATATATATATATATATATATATATGAAAAATCTTTTATTTTGGAAGATTTTTTTTTTAATTTGTTTATCTAAAGCCTAAAGTAATGTTTTTGACTAAAGTACTGAAGACTTTAGAGAAGTTTAAAAAAAATTGGTTCTTCCAGTTCAATCTCATTCCAATTTTATTCCTCGTTTCAAGAATGAGAAATCCGAAAGTGGGAGTCTGAAAGACGACAATTCTTAAATCGATTTATTCCCATTCTCACTCTTAGATTTTCCCGCTTTACGTCCAATTTTTTTTCTAGATAATATCTCTCCCCCGACCCCTGGATCCGCAACCGAGTCACCGTTTCTTTTTACCCCTTCCGAAATCAAGAAAGAAACTTTTCTCAACTTTGGAATTTTCCCTTCGGAAATTCTCATTTGCAGTGTAAAAATTAAAGACGTTTTCTTCCACTAAATTATGGTGTAATTCAATGGCGATCGGTGACACTTATGCATAGGGAAGCATGCATAGCCTATTTTATATATATATATATATATATATATATATAGTATACACCAACCTCTTTTATTTATACACCAGCTCTATCCTTTATCCCCAGTGAAGAGGGCGGGGGAGGAAGGAGATGGGCAATTGACGAACGACATTAACCTCAATATAACAACTTCACTTTGATTTACCCATAATTAAGCAAACTTTAAATACAATTAGCTTGAATTTCTTTTTCTAAAAATATATTTGGTAATAATTGCCAGTTATTTAGTCATTTAATGCTATAAGCTCATTAATTAAGCGCTTTAAAAGGATTCCGTTAGCATAATAGCAGGAATAAGCAACTCTCTAAGTTGCTTCCACGATTAGGCTTGCCAACCCTCCCGGATTCGCCGGGAGACTTCCGGAATCGTGTGTGCTCTCCCGGCTCCCGGAACGTTATCCTAAACTCTCAGATATTTACAATTTGAGAATAGTTTTCTTTAAATACATAATTTGGTATTACCTTATCATTTGCATATTATTAGCAGGGAGCGTCGATGAATTAATTGACCTTAGCATATGTCTTTATACCCCCTGCATATGGCCTCAAAATGCCCATGAAATTGGTCATATTTATAAAATTTCTCGGGGGCTTACAGCGCCCCCCCCCTGAACCCGCCAGCTGGATCGGTTCGCCCCCACCCCACTTTATGGCCTGTATATATATATCATCTCCGGCAATTGTATTTCAGAAAGTTGGCAAGCCTATCCACGATCCACGTTTTGCCTAAAGAAATGAATGCCTTATGCCATGGTCTGTTCCCATCGATGAATATTTTTTATTCTTTTAAGACATAATATTAATTTATCCCCAACATAGTGATCAATAATTTTATTGTATATCATTTATTACATTTATACTATCGTATAAGCAGTGAAATTATCGGTGAATTGATACAATTTTTATAAAACACGAATATAGTAAATCAAACAAAAGAAGCAATTCCCAAAGTTGCTTCAGTAGTATGCCCGCAAAATGTATGAGTGCAATGTTGCATAATATTGCAAGAGTGTCACCCCCACCCCCTTTGTTGCAAGAGTGCCACCCCCCTTTGTTGCAAACAAAATCCTCCCAAAGGGGCAGAAAGAGAGAGTACCGACCTTTGTTGCCAACCCCAAAATGGGATTGAAAGGGGCATGCAACTTGGAGGCGGAGTTCTCCCCCAAGCTATTCCCCCCAAAGAGGCAGAAAGAGAAAGAGAGAGAGAGAGAGAGAGAGAACCGACCTTTGTTGCCAACCCCAAAATGGAATTGCAAGGGGCATGCAACTTGGAGGCGGAGTTCTCCCCGAAACTATTCCCCCCAAAGGGGCATACCTAAACTAAGAGGCCTCTATGGGAGGGAAGGGGTTTCCTCACCACCCAAAGGGACAGAAAGAGAAAGGACCAGAGATCCTTGCTCGGCTGGGAGCCGAGCTTGTATGACTCCGTCGTCCGCCTCCCGCTCTTTTATAGACCTCTAATCAGCCAGTTGGCTGAGTTGCCAGATAGCGCCATGTATTTAATTCATCAGACAATAGAAGGCTGAGTTGCCAGTTTGTGCTATATATTTAATTAAACCATATATTAATCAGCCTAGAAGACTGAGTTGCCAGTAAGCAATATTTATTAAATTAATTCATATATTATTCAGCCATGTAGTTGCTAAATACCACCATATATTTATATGATGAGAGTTGTCAGGTACTGCCATTTATTTTAATACGTTACCACAACAGATGAATCTTCTCCTTAATTCCAACAATTTACTTTAAAAGAAATTCTGTTTATTAAATAAATAATTAGAATTTAAACACACGCTCTTTACACAACTAAAATAATTCAATTATTACATAATTCCTATTTTTATTATTATTATTAATATCGCAATTCACGCTAAATCACGAGTAACAGTGGGAAAGGATGCGCTTGTATATATATATAATAAACGAATGAACAACTCGTGCACACACACACACACACACACACATATATATATATATATATATATATATATATATATATATATATATATAAATTTTATATAATATGTATATAATAATTTTATTTTCACAGTTAACTAGAAATAATATTCTATGAATTTTCAAGTTCATTTAAGAAGAAAAATATATATAATAAATGAACACTGTGTGTGGGTAAATTTAAATTCATAAAGAAAACTTATCACGTAAAATCTAAACGTATTTACTGGAATTCTATCTCCAGAAATTTTTAATTAACTTTCGCCAACGGTTACAACAAGCAAAATTAGAAAATTTGTATTAAAACAATGCTTAATAATTATTAATTTCTCTATTTCACATAATAATTTTATTTTCACAGTTAACTAGAAATAATATTCTGAGTTTTCAAGTTCATTTAAGAAAATATATATAATAAATGAACACTTTGTGTGTGGGTAAATTTAAATTCAAAAAGAAAACTTATCACGTAAAATCTAAACGTATTTACTGGAATTCTATCCCCAGAAATTTTTAATTAACTTGCGCCAACGGTTACAACAAGCAAAATTAGAAAGTTTTTATTAAAAAATGCTTAATAATTATTAATTTCTCTATTTCAAATCACATGTACATTGAATTTCTTAGAATTCTCTACTATATATATATATATATATATATATATATATATATATATATACCTACATATTTTTATTACCTGGAAACGCGTTTCAATTTCACGCACAAACTTTTTAAACTTTACTGTCAGATAAAGCACCGTTACTTCAATACGAAACATAGTATTATCAAAAGCAATCTTTTTCGTTAACAAAATTCAAGTTAGATAGAGAAGAAATCATTAGAAGGACAAATTCCACTATATATATATATATATATATATATATATATATATATATATATATATACGCTTAAAAAGAGAAGTACAAGCACCAAATTCTATTTTTATCTTCGTCCATTGCTCGCACAGGTGTAACCTGAAACGCCCGGGGGAAAATATATATATATAAAAGCAAAAAACTATCTTTAAATGCAAACAAATGGTGCGTACTGAAAGGAACCCTTCTTTCTACCTGGACACCTACCGAAAATATTTCATTTTTCCTCTTTGAGTCTTACCATAAAAACACCAATAAAAATTGTAATTAAACTAACATCCCCTTATCCACCTAAAAAGAAAACATTATATATATGTATATATATATATATATATAAGGAGAAAACGATGTCACAAATTAATAGCATAGAATAGCTTTATTCTGAATTTTTACAACGTAAAAAAGTCGAACGTAGCTTTTTTAATTATAATAATAGTAATAATAATAATAATAATAATAATAATGATATTTTGTATCTATTCTCGCAGGGAGAGAAGGTGGACGGGCAAAATCGTCATCGTGGACCGTTACATTGAATACAAGCTTATTATCATGCCTTTCCAATCGGGGACTTTTTCTTAACGTCCCGAACTTTTCAATCGTGAACTCTTCTACACAATGCATAGTTGTAGCCGAGATAATCTAATTCGCTACAACAGATGATCATTATATAAAGTAGCTCTTCAGGGTGAACGGTGTAGGTGAGCTCAGCCCTGTACCGGTCAAGTGTTTGTACCAAAGTTCATGATATTTCGAAGAGTCTAAACTTATTAAATAATCATCAACCTCTAGACCATTCTCACCTTGTTTAACCCTACACTCGGTAAATCCATCGAACAGAGCGGCGTATGCGTATTCGAGTACCGTATCAAAATAAAGTATAACCCTAACACGCGCGGCTAATATAGGTTTCAGCCTGCGTAATCCGACAATTTCAAACATTCTGTCGAAGATGAAACGGTTCGCGTAGGAACAAGATCGTCATCAGCTGACCATTTCCACATTTCTCGTATATCAATGCATGGTTGTTCATTATTTATACTCAATGTGCAAGCAATGGCATATGAGGAGGCGTCACTAATCACATCTCTTATTGTATCTACGTCAGCTGGTATTTTATAACGGTCCTCAGCCCACCTCTCAACCATCACGAAGATTTTATGCATCTCCTCGGCACTTAAATAAATAGCGTTGCGTTTGCACGCAGGCCTCCTGTTCGTTTCAAGCACACAGTTAATGGCGCCGGTTTCTCGCCTGAATACGCGCAATGACTTCGCCACGGAGACGTCGTACGAGGCGCTGAGAATGCTTCTCAAAGGGAGCTCCACCGTATTCATCGAGGTGACTATTGCACTTCCACTCGGTGCAAGCTCTGAGATAGCCATGAGTCACATGCATCCTTCGGACGCACCATAATCTAATGAAACGTGTACGACGCTGTGCCAACACAAATAGCTGTAACCCATTATATTTGACAGGTGTTTTTTTCCGGTACAAGATGTATTTTCGGTACAAGGAATAAATGTATAATCATACAAAGCGCAGTATTAGCAAAATATTAGTACATAACATTTCACACTAATAACCAAATTTACAACCTGTAATAAATCTATAACGTTAATGGCTGTACATCCATAAACCCCCTATTATCTTACACACAAAATCAGCACAACCACCACCACACAAACTGATGCATGCAAAGCCCCAATAGTGAAATATACACAAGCACAACCCACAATTTAGCGTGAATTGCGATATTAATAATAATAATAAAAATAGGAATTATGTAATAATTGAATTATTTTAGTTGTGTAAAAAGCGTGTTTAAATTCTAATTATTTATTTAATAAACAGAATTTCTTTTAAAGTAAATTGTTGGAATTAAGGAGAAGATTCATCTGTTGTGGTAACGTATTAAAATAAATGGCAGTACCTAACAACTCTCATCATATAAATATATGGTGGTATTTAGCAACCAAATGGCTGAATAATATATGAATTAATTTAATAAATATTGCTATCTGGCAACTCAGCCTTCTAGCCTGATTAATATATGGTTTAATTAAATATATAGCACAAACTGGCAACTCAGCCTTTTATTGGCTGATGAATTAAATACATGGCGCTATCTGGCAACTCAGCCAACTGGCTGATTAGAGGTCTATAAAAGAGCGGGAGGCGGACGACGGAGTCATACAAGCTCGGCTCCCAGCCGAGCAAGGATCTCTGGTCCTTTCTCTTTCTGGCCCTTTGGGTGGTGAGGAAACCCCTTCCCTCCCATAGAGGCCTCTTAGTTTAGGTATGCCCCTTTGGGGGGAATAGTTTCGGGGAGAACTCCGCCTCCAAGTTGCATGCCCCTTGCAATTCCATTTTGGTGTTGGCAACAAAGTTCGGTACTCTCTCTCTCTCTCTTTCTGCCACTTTGGGGGTAATTTTCTTTATTCTTTTTTTGCAACAAAGGGGGGGGCACTCTTGCAACGAAGGGGGGTCGGACGGCACTCTTGCAACGGAAGGGGTGGGGTGGCATTCTTGCAATATTATGCAACATTGCACTCATACATTTTTCTAGCATACTACTGATTCCACTGGTGCCCGCCTCGACGCAACAAAATTATTGCTCTTCCCCTCCTTTTTCAATGCACTGATTTGGATTTCGAGTTTTTTGTATTAAAAAATATTTGAAAGGTGTATAGCCTAATGATAACACTAGTATGCATCAATTTTGCTGTCAAGGGTTTTGTAAGTGTTTCTTATAGAGTTTTTCCTGCTGATTTCGAATCTGCAATCCGTTTTTCTCAATCAGCTCAGGTTATCTGGCTATGGCCTCATAAGTAAAATAGAATTTTTCGTGATTTTGTCAAAGCGGAATTGGAACAGTAACATCTATCATCACTTGTTTCACTTGTATATCTTTTTTTACTTTTCAGGCATATAGATAAAATATTTCATAATGAATAGAGCGTGTAAAAATGATCCCAATAGATTCTGCTACATATGTGGGACGGTTACCATGCCAAATAACCAGTCCCAAATCACTAAATTTGTGAAGACAATGTATAGAGCATACTTTGGAATTAAGCTAGGGGACCAGGACAAAAATTTCGCCCCTCATATGTGCTGCAAGACGTGCATTGAAAATTTGAGAAGATGGAGCAAAGGCATAGCGAAATCTTTGCCTTTTGGAATTCCCATGATTTGGAGAGAAGGAAAGGATCACGTGACAGATTGCTATTTCTGCATGACAAACCTCCAAGGTGGGCTTATAAATTTATTTTTCTTAAATATTTTGAAATCCTCGTATGAAACTTGACATAATATTCACTATAATGTAATATTCACCATATATAGCATAATATTCACCATAATGGTAATCATACATTTACATATACATATTGTTATAGAAAATACATTTACACATACATATTGTTATACAAGTTACATTTACATATACTGTACAATGATTGTATATTTTCTTTCTTTTTCATTCATATTGTCCCCGAAGGGACAATATGAATGAAAAAGAAAGAAAATATACAGACTCCATCGACCTATTTCATATCTTACAGACCGCAGCCTTCCCTCACGAGCCGCCACTGTCTGAATGCTTCTTCTATTTCATATGCAAGTTTTATATCCATGTTTCTGTGTTTCTATTTTCAGGAGTTAACAAGAAGAATAAACACATTGTTGTATACCCTGACATTCCTTTTGCTATGAGACCTGTACCCCATGGTCCTGGAATTCCAATACCCGGCCCACCTCAAACCCTGGACTTCGATGATTCTGATGATGAATCAATGACCAATGCCAATGACCAGTCCCAGTCGTATATACCTCAAAATACCGCTTCAAATGAGCCGAGGCCTCTCAACCAGGCCAAACTTAGTGATTTTACCAGGGATTTAGGACTTTCCAAATTAGCTGCCGAGATCTTGGGCTCACGACTTCGAGAGGACAACTTGCTGGCTCCGGGAACAACATTCTCCTGGTATAGGAAACGAGAGGAAGAATTCCGCAAGTTTTTTGCAGTGCACGAAAATACCTCTTCCTTAGTGTACTGCTGCAATGTTGAGGGGCTAATCGAATCCTTGGGCCTGCCATATAACGCATCAGAATGGAGGCTATTTATAGACTCGTCTAAACGAAGTTTGAAAGCAGTACTTCTCAACATTGGGAATAGGGTTGCATCAGTCCCTGTAGCACATTCCGTACAACTTACTGAGAGCTACGATAACATGAAAATTTTAATGGATGCTCTCGTATACGACCAACATAACTGGAGGATCTGTGGAGATTTGAAGGTAATACTAATATCATAAGTAAACTATTGCTATTGACTATGTTGTTTTTCCAAAGGTTATTTGAGAGCGTATAAGAACACTTAACTTCCCCACAGAAGTGATACAGTCGAATGCATAGATTTTTTTTATCTGATAGAACAAATTCTCTAAATTCTTTAAATATTTTCATTTTTTTTCAGATTGTGGCATTTGTATTGGGAATGCAAGGGGGATACACGAAATACCCATGTTTCCTCTGCAAATGGGATAGCAGAGCGGATGAGAAGCACTATGCACAGCGTGAATGGGCATCCAGAGAGAATTTTGAACCTGGGTCGCATAATGTCGTTTCACTGCCCCTTGTACCACCAACAAAAATTTTGCTCCCACCACTTCATATTAAGCTGGGCTTGATGAAAAATTTCATCAAATCAATGAATAAGGAGGGTTCAGCATTCCGATATCTCGAGAGTAAATTTCCTCATATATCTGATGCTAAACTAAATGCTGGGGTTTTTGATGGTCTTCAAATTCGAACTTTGATCAAGGATACTCAGTTCGAAAACGCAATGACTCCAACTGAGAAGAATGCCTGGCAGGCATTCAAATCAGTTGTCACTGATTTTCTTGGCAAGCGTAGAAGTCCAGAATACGAGTCCGTTGTCGAAAACTTGATGGAAGCTTTCAAAGCTCATGGGTCGCGCATGTCCATAAAAATGCACTTTTTGTGGTCCCACTTGGACTATTTTCCTGAAAATTGCGGGGATTATAGTGAGGAACAGGGTGAACGATTTCACCAAGATATCAAAATAATGGAAGAGAGGTACCAGGGAAACTGGGATATCAATATGCTGGCGGACTATTGCTGGTGTTTGAAGCGAGACGTGCCCGAAGAAAAACACAGACGGAAAGCCAAAAAAACTTCATTCCTTCCTCAATAAACTTTTTTCCATATTCACTGTATGAATAAAAGTATTTATTCACACAATGTTTTCATTTTTCACGAGTGTTCTTATAATATTACTCGTATCTACAGTGTTTAAGCTAAAAAAATCAATAAATTTGGGGATAAAATTGGACTTATAATAAATGGCCAATAGAGAAAAAACCTGACCTGATTGAGGAAAACCAATGTCATTTTCGAATTCAGCATGGTCGAATTATATAATATGAGTTGAAAAAACCCTCACAGCAGACAAAAAAATTTCATATGCATACCAGTGTAATTTATCATAATTTTATCGTCATTAATAGTGTTTAACAGCGCTTCTAATCATTTAAGTGGGGAAGCAATGCTTCCATTGCTTCCATGGACCGAACGCCACTGGTGTAATTATTTCTTTTGACGTCATACGAAATCATTGCACTTCTAATGGACTAAATCAAATTTCACTTTTAAGGAAAAAGGAAGCTAAGTGAAGCGTAAGTTTTCTTTTTCCTTAAACTTTAATTTAATTTACACCATTAGAAGAGTAATATTTTTGTATTATATCAAAGAAATAACTACACCGTAATACGTTGAAGGATGAGATGGCCCCCAAACATTAGGAAAGTTTTCCTTTATTGTTTGGTGTGCGCACCGCAATGAGAATGGGAATGACACCGAGTGGGAAGTAATTGAAAAAAATTAGCCTCAAGCTCGAAGGAGTGTCGTAGTTAACCTAATTGTTACGTATGGTATGCGGATAAGTATGAAGTAAGTGTGAATTCAGTTCGCGTGACCTTTAAATGAAAGGCATAAAAAGAACTTAACCAAGTAAAATAAAAAGCGTAATTGGTGTCGTTTTTGAAAATGGTACGGAGTAAATATTCCTTGGATGACCTCGAGTAATTTGTTAGGAAACTTAAATCTTCACCGCCTAGCGTAATTTCTGGCCCTGGACGGGGTACGCCTGGGAAGGGGGAATCGTAATTTTCCTAAAGTTATATCAAACATTCGAGGAGCTTCTTCTCTACATTTCGATTACGACTTCTGGAGAGTGGAATTATGAAATGATGGATTTACGACTGAAAATACGGACTGAAAAGGTTTCTTTCAACCGTTGTTTAAATGTTACATTAAAACGCAAAAAACTGTTATACGCGATGATGCGAGGACGGATCTTAAGATTATAATTTATTTCTAAGTTATAATTACGAGTAAAAT
Source organism: Bathynomus jamesi (assembly GCA_023014485.1). Lineage (NCBI taxonomy): Eukaryota > Metazoa > Arthropoda > Malacostraca > Isopoda > Cirolanidae > Bathynomus > Bathynomus jamesi. Next base: position 435,951 of record JAJOZX010002808.1, read on the forward strand.
AGAAAAAAAAGGACTAACTAATGGAATAAAACAAGAGGATAAAGAAATTCAATAAAATAATAGAATTAAAAATAGGAGAATATAACCAAACCGAAGGAAATAAATTAATAAAATAAGACGAAATAAAAAACAAACAAAAAAGCGGAGGATAAAAATAATGAAATAAAAGAGATATAAATGGTAAAAATAATAAAAATAAAATAATGCGTCCTTTCCTACAAATAAAAGTCAAAGGGAGTTAAAAATTGAGATATTGTTTTTATACTAAAAAGGCGTTCGTCTGTTTATGGGAAAATAACTCCAATCGGTGATTTCTTTCTTTGAAGATTTCGACGAGAAAGATGAAAGAAATATTATTTACATTTTTTACAGACGGAAATAATCGCATATAAAAATGGCTTTTTTCAATCTTCTTTGTATGCATTCAATGTACGGCAAATGCTTCTCATTGGAGCTGTATTACAAATTATTCGTTATTAATAATCTTTTTTTTAAAATGGCAAAAGAGAAAAGAAATTCATCACAGAGTATGCTAGAAAGCACTTCATCTCAAAAACTCTGAAAATAATAATAAATGATAACCCGCAATTGTACATCATTCAGTCCAATTATAATTATCATTGCTGATCTTTTAAAATTCAATGGCGTTCCTGTCACTGCAGAGCTTCTCCATGTGGCTTAATGGTTATTTACTCTGTTTTGATTCTCTCGTTTGGTCTCTTCGAGTAACTTAAGAAAATTATATTAGAGTAAAAGAGAAAATTCCTTAATGTATATGGTGGGGGGGGGGGGAGAGAGTACATAAACATAGATCTGGATCATGCTGTTTCATACTTTTTTGTGGCGTCTTATTTCCGGTTAAATACGCAGTTATTGCGTAATTATAACAAAAGTAAATCTGAAACTTAATATCTAAAATTGATTCGAAGCAATCAGCGGACGGATGACTAAAAACATCTTATAGCAAATTTTTCTCCTTTCTAGTTTTCCAAAAGGTGAGGATATAGCGAATCACTAAAATTCGATACTATTTTAATCATGGTCTGATTCTTTGTTTCCAATATCGAGTTCACAAATTGCGCCAGACTCTTTACTGGGAATGAAAGACCAAGAAATTGGTTTAAGGACAGTGAAAAACTGCATATTTTGCGCTTTCGAAACTTTACATTACTCGAAAGGTCCTACGTACGCTTACTTTCACCAGTTCAAAAGAGTGTCATAAAAAGAAGGTAGTAAAACTAAAGGAATGCTACCTCATTCACGTTCTGTTGACGACACTGTTCACTCTGTACTTATATGTAGAGTTTTGGAAAAAAAGTTTGCTTAGAAACAAATTTTCTAAAAAAAATATATGCAGGGTGTCCCATAAGTTCAGTCTCATAGGAAAATTTATATTAAATTAAATTTACAAAAATAATACATTAGAACAAAAACAAATGTTCAAATTGATGTCATGTTTTGGGACTTTTTTTTTGTTGCAGGTAAAATAACACGCAATGGCTAATATGGAAGTAAGTTACACTGGTGAGGAAAAGGTCTCCGCCTTTTCCCCACGAGTGTAACTCGCTTCCATATTAGCCATTGCATGTTCTTCTACCTGCAGCCAAAAAAAAGGTATGAGACTTATGGGACATCCTGTGTATATATATATATATATATATATATATATATATTGCTAGTTAATAATGCCTGGGTTTGTTCCTGAAATTTTATTACTATCACCAAAATAAAAAAAATGCAGAATATTACCAATTAGTATTTTTTAATGCTTTTTAGAAATTTTGTTTGTAAGCCAACTTTTTTCCGAAAATGAACGCGAGTAGTATTAAATAACATCGGTAAAAAGTGGGAAAAAAAATCTTTAACCTAGTTACGAGTTCCAAATGAACGCCATCTCCCCATTAACCCTTTCCTTTAATAAATCAACAAAGTTTCAGTGTGAAATAACTTTCAGAAAGACGCCACAAATCCCGCTAACACTCGTCTCAATAAAGCGAGTTCATTCAACCTTTCCATATAAACAGCGTTTAACTTCAACAACAACAACAACAACGAATAGATCCTCAAATCTCTTTCATACTGCTTAACGTACAGTTTTCTGTACTGAATATTGCTTCAAAAATAAAAGGTCAATTTGCCAGCTTATAAAAAAAGATCATAGAATAACAGTGTTGTTCTGGTATCGTGCGAGGAGCGTCTCGTTACTATAGAAACGGACTGTCATCAGATACATTTATGTAGTTTAAAAAACAAAAAGTGAAAAATGAATGATTTCAGCTTTTTTGTTTTTAATTGTTTTCCTGATTTAAATCATCAATCTAAATCGATTGGCATTTATGATAGAAAAGAAAAATTTTCACTTTAATAAATGTGCAGTGCTATTATTGCTATAGTTCATATAAAGATTCGTGCATATATCGGGTGGCCACAAAAAAACTTTACTTAATTCAAAGTTTAATAACTGCAACAATTCAAAACTTATGCGATTAAGCTTTGGCACACATTAACAGATGGTTATAATCTATAATTGCTGGAATTTTCAAATATGTAGGTTCTATAGTTTTGTTACAGTGAACAATTTAAAAGCATATGTCTAAAAATAGCATGCCGAAGAAAATGAATTTGAACTTAACAAAATTTACTTAAACAAATGGTCAATGTGACCACCTCCCTGTCGGTAAACTGCCCTCAATCGCTTCTTCCACGAGGAGATGCACTTTCGAACCTCATCTAAGGTGATATCCTCCCATGCTCTACTGATTTTCTCCTTAAGTTCATCTTCGGTGAATTTGTCTTTCTGGCTGCCGTAAACCTTCACCATGAGGGAATCCCATACTGAATAGTCCATCGGATTACAGTCGGGAGACTGAGGCGGCCATTCATCCTTTTTGATGAAATTAGGGGTCTCTTGCTCTAGATGATTTTGGGTCGCTCGGTTTGTATGGGCGGGTGCCCCATCTTGCTGGAAAATGTAGGCCTCATCAGGATACAGCTGACGACAATTAGGAAGTAACTCATTATCTAACAGGTTGATGTAGCGCTCAGAGTTAACTTTAGTTTCGTTTGTGGCAATAAAATGAATTCGTGTTTTCCCCTTCCATGAAATTCCCGCCGATACCATTACTTTTCTGCTGAATCGTGAGGTTTCATGATAAAGCCTGGAGGGAGGAATGTCCTTTTTCCTTGAACCATAAACCCTGTCATTTTGCCTGTTTTTGGCCACCTCCAACGTGAAATCCTTTTCGTCTGTAAACACAACTTTTGCACGTCTTCAGCTGAGTAGCGTTCATATAGGGATTTACAGCGGGTCTTTCTACGCTGTCTTACATTCTGATCACGCCGAGAAACTCGAATTCTCTTGTAGGCCTTCAATTTCAAACGTTTTACAATCCCTTGTACAGAGGAGCGAGAAATCCCAAGGTCGTACGCAATCTGTCTCTGGGAGCGATGAGTTCCTGGTGTATTCTCCTGGGATTGAATCAGTTCCTCCACGGCACCCTTATTTTCTTCTGTTGAAACACTTTTGGGCCTGCCGCTGCCGGGTTTTCTAGCTGTTGATCCAGTATCCTTTATCTTTCTTATTAAGTTCTAAACACTTCTCGGACAATCCTATTTCCATTCCAACCTTTTTCCTTGACACATGCTTCTATGATGGCTTTATCACTTTTACTTAACGTCATGCTGGCGGGGTTTTAGCGGAAAAATAAAAGAAAGCAAATTCACATTAGGTTTAGCCTACGCCAGCGCGCGTGTCATACTACGCTACATTAGGTTTAGCCTACGCGAGCGCACGTACGTGTCAGATGCACACCAGGCATGCTATTTTTAGACATATGCTTTTAAATTGTTCACTGTAACAAAACTATAGAACCTACATATTTGAAAATTCCAGCAATTATAGATTATATGCATCTGTTAATATATGCAAAATCTCAATCGCATAAGTTTTGAATTGTTGCAGTTATCAAACTTTCAATTAAGTAAAGTTTTTTTGTGGCCACCCGATATATACAGTATATGCGCCTCAGTGATGTAGTGGTTAGCGTTGCTGACTACGAATTCATCGGCCCCGGGATCCAGACCCGGTGACGGCGGACGGCGCGCAGCAAAACCCAGCTGTTCACCCTTCCACACAATAAAGAAATTGGTTGGTAGATAAATGGGTACCCTGGGTAGCCTAGTGGTTAAGGCGCTGGGCTGCTGGTGGGGCGTGGTTTAGATTCCACGTTAAACTGTAGGTCTAAGGTGGAGTGACAAGCTTGACTTTCGTCCTAATGAACAATTCGGGCGGAAGCAAAACCAAGGTTATATATATATATATATATATATATATATATTTTTTTTTTACGCAGGAAACAGGGGCCAAGGGCGAGGGTCTGTAAAATTAGACCCCTATGTCGAGCCAAAATCAAGATTTCCAAGACTAATAATGTCAATTTTTTATATAAATTTTGAGAAGATTGTGTAACGTGTAAAATGCATGTATGTGTAGTGAAGAACAAAGGGAGAATGTGTGTTTGAGAGCATGCTGGACTGCTCACAGAGTACATGAGACACGGAAAAAGATCAGCTAAAGGGGACAGTGACAGGAGAAACGGGAGTTCCAGCACTCCCATGTCTCCTGCCGAACGTTCCCCAGAGTACTTCCCTGGTTGATTGGTGTCTACAATCTCCTCCCTCAATATATATATATATATATATATATATATATATATATATATGTGTGTGTGTGTGCTCGCGCGTAAATGTCTAAAATATTTTTTTCTGCTTCTTCAACTTTCAAGTAAAAATCTTGACACATTCTTCAGAGAATGCAAACAGTAGAAGCTCCACTCATTGCATTTTATGCATGAGTTAGGAATATACTTAAAACGCCTGTAATCTACTTTTTAAACTTTTACAAAAACTTCAAAAAGAAGGATTATATATATATATATATATATATATATATATATATATATACATACACACGATGTAATATACTAGGGGCACTCAATATATTTTGCCCCACCCTTTTTTCTTAGCTAAACAATAGGCCATGGGACTGAAATGTCTTTTGGGCCGTAAGTTTGAAATTTCTGCACTTCACATAACCGGATTTTTCCAGTTTCAACCTCCCCTCCTTGTATAAAACCGCTTTTAAACGCCCTTCTATGAAAACGATGGTTAACGCAATTTCGAAAATGACGTCTGACAGTGATGTGCGTCGTAAACAGAGAGCTGTTATCGAGTTTTTAACCGCAGAGAAGGAAACAGTTGGAAATATTCACAAACGTCTACAAAACGTTTACGGAGATGATGATGTTGATCGAAGCACAGTTGGACGCTGGTCTAAACGTGTGAGATCATCGGAGAGAGGGAGAGCCAGCCTCGATGATGAGCCACGCAGCGGCCGCCAGGCATCGGCTGTGACATCTCACACTGTGCAACGTGCTAACAGCATCATTCGATCAAATCGGCGCGTCACATACAAGGAGCTAGGAATTAGTGAAGGAAGTGTGAATACGATAATTCAGCAACTGGGCTACTCAAAAGTGTGTTCACGGTTTGTTCCTCGCGAACTGACTAAAAATCACAAAACCCAAAGAAAAGAAATTGCTTCTGAGTCGTTCGTTCGATGCGAGGCAGAAAGGAATGACTTCCTTTTACGAATTGCGACTGGGGATGAGACTTGGGTACACCCACTTTGAACCTGACACAAAACGCCAATCCATGGAGTGGTATCACGCAGACTCCCCACGCAAGAAAAGTTAAAAATGGCTTCCTCTGCAGGAAAGGTTATGGCCACCATCTTCTGGGACATGAAAGGGGTGATTGTGGTACAATGTGGTAGACATTATGAAGAAAGGACAAACAATCAACTCAGAGGCATATATTGCAACCCTACAGAGACCCCAGAGACGTATAAAGCGAGTTCGACCGCTGAGAAAAATGGAAGACGTCCTTCTTTTGCACGATAACGCAAGACCACACAACAGTTTGCAAACAAGAGAGGCCATCACAAAAATGCGCTTGACTGTGTTACCCCATCCTCCATACAGCCCCGATATGGCACCTTCAGACTTCGATTTGTTTGGGCCAATGAAGGATGCTATTCGTGGAAGAGAGTTTCAGAGTGACGACGAGGTTGTTGAGGAAGTTATGAGGTGGCTGCAGCGGAACCCAGCGGACTTTTACCAGCAAGGAATAAAGGCGCTTGTTTCGAGGTGGAGGAAAGCCGTAGAAAAAGATGGAGACTATGTGGAAAAATAAAAACTTGTAAAAAAAAGGGTATGTAACTACTTGTGTACAAAATTTCTGGAACTTGCAAGAAAACCTTGAAAGAAAAAAAAAAAAAAGGTGGGGCAAAATATATTGAGTGGCCCTCGTATTTATTTACACCCTGACAACATTTATATACGTTCACAATGTTTCGAAATCAGTAAAATGTTATGTTATAGCTACCAAATCGTGTTATATTTAAAAAGAAGCCTTGTTCTAATGATCAATTAGATTAATTAAGACCTCCAGTTACGTGGAAGCGTGCTGCAACTTTTCTTTCCAAAGACATCAAATAAATTTTTACCTTATTCTATACAATAACAATTATAGAATTATGATTAATTCATTCCGCCCAAATTTGATGATTTCAACATTAAGTAATTGATAAATATTTTACATTTCGGCTGCTACAAAACTCAATATAAAAAAGTTAAGACGTTGTTAAGTGTAAATTAAACTATGAGCCATATTACTCTCGTGATCAAATTTGATTTAAAGACTTCCTACAAAGTTAAAAAGTTTCGAAACTTTTGGTCGGTGTGTGAAAAGAGGTAATTAGGTTAAATAATGTAATATTCGCTTCGCAATAGTTTTTCCATTTATTTTACATACGTTCTTGTGAGTTACACGAACAAAATCGAATTTCAGAATTTCACTGTTCGACTTGATGCAATTTTATGGATTTCACATTTCAAACTAAACCCTATATACATTTCAGATTTTCAGTGAAAATAACTAACCTAACCTAAACGAACTTACCCAGACCTATCCTAACCTTGAGTAGCCTAACCGGGCATAATGTAAACTAACTTAACCTAACCGAACCTAATTTATTAAACTAACTTTTTAATATCGACATTGTGCAGATCAACTTCCTTCAACATTTGTGTAAATTTTCATCGTTCTCATTTTTTACCCAGTAGCTCCAACAGGGCATATTTGTTATATTTTCAAAATTTTAATAATTTTCGCTTGTGTTAAGGTGGGGGGAGGGGGGATTCTACCACATAAGTTAAGAGAAAGCGCTTTTTTATCGTATACAATGATTACTTTTTCAAATTTCACTCCAGTGAGGATTTTAATTAAAAAACATGAAATCCATTAACTTCAACTTCATGCTACTTCAGGCTTTTACACACCCACTGATTTGTATTAGGCTAGGTTAGCTTGACCCGAGTTAACTTAATTTAAACTAACCTCAAAAAAGTATATCATCCACGAAAATTCGACATATTTACAAAATCGGAGTTAATGGGCAGAAAAGTGGCTTACTATTGGCGCTACTTGGGCATTTAAGTAAACCTGGTAGAAGTTCCGTGTGTCGGTCTCTCTTCACACGAAGGTCAAGCTGGTCGGCCCCACCTCTAGACCTGGCCTGATGGAGGAACGAGTTGCTATCTTGCAATCTCCATCGCACATAGCCAAGCACACCCAGCTGATCCGGTACCGTCCTGAGCCAGGCATCTAGTCTCGTTTTGAAGATTTCAACTTTGACACCTGTGATGTTCCTGAGGTTTCTCGGAAGCTGGATCAAAAGTCTTGGCCCCCTGACAACCAAGCTATTTTCTTTCAGTGCTGAGGGTGTCCATTGTCGGGCCTTTGGTTTGGGAAAACTACACATTCTGCCTTTTCTATTTTCCAGTGTTGTTTGGATGGTTACTCGGTTCAGTTTGAGGTTTTATACCAATTTTTCAAGTCATTTTCTATATGTAAATTATGCTCTCTCTCTCTCTCTCTCTCTCTCTCTCTCTCTCTCTCTCTCTCTCTCGAGAGAGAGAGAGAGAGAGAGAGAGAGAGAGAGAGAGAGCCAGGCGTCAGGCACGAAGGTGCTGGCCTGGATAGTGTTCGGTGTACCGCGACAGTCGTTGCCAATAGAATAGACAAACTGAGCGCGTTTAAGGCTCCTGGGCCAGACCAGTTCCTCCCCAGAGTGTTGCGGGACGTGCGCGACCAGGTGGCTTCCTACCTGGCTACAGTCTTCAACAAATCGTTGGAGACGGGCCAGGTGCCTGGTGACTGGAGGGAAGCCAACGTGACCCCTATCTTTAAGAAAGGGGATCACGAAAGTCCAGGGAACTATCGTCCCATTAGTCTCACTTCGGTTGTAGGTAAATTGTTAGAGGGGATAATAGCGGATAGGATCGTTGACCATTCGGATTCCTACAAGCTGCTTGGGGACTCCCAACATGGGTTTAGACGGCATAGGTCGTGTCTCACCAACTTGCTCGAGTTTTTCCACGTCATGTTGAGTGAGTATGATAAGATTAGGACGATTGATATACTTTATCTCGACTTTCAGAAAGCCTTTGATAAGATACCTCACCGCCGGCCAATGGCCAAAGTGCGCGCGCTGGGTATTGGTGGGGAAGTAGGTAGGTGGATTGAAAACTGGCTGAAGAATAGGCGGCAGAGGGTTGTAATTAAAGGGGCTAGTTCGGGTTGGGCTTAATGAGTACTTTGCGGGAGTGTTCACCAGGGAGGATACCCGCGTCATCCCCGAGCCAGCTGTGAGGCACGAAGGTGCTGGCCTGGATAGTGTTAGATGTACCGCGACAGTCGTTGCTCATAGAATATACAAACTGAGCGCGTTTAAGGCTCCTGGGCCAGACCAGTTTCTCCCCAGTGTTTTGCGAGAAGTGCGCGACCAGGTGGCTCCCCACCTGGCTACAGTCTTCAACAAATCGTTGGAGATGGGCCAGGTGCCTGGTGACTGGAGGGAGGCCAACGTGACCCCTATCTTTAAGAAAGGGGATCACGAAAGTCCAGGGAACTATCGTCCTATTAGTCTCACTTCAGTTGTAGGTAAATTATTAGAAAGGATAATAGCTGATAGAATCGTTGACCATTTGGATTCCTACAAGCTGCTTGGGGACTCCCAACATGGGTTTAGACGGCATAGGTCGTGTCTCACCAACTTGCTCGAGTTTTTCCACGTCATGTTGAGTGAGTACGATAAGAGTAGGGCGATTGATATACTTTATCTCGACTTTCAGAAAGCCTTTGATAAGGTACCTCACCGCCGGCTAATGGCGAAAGTGCGCGCGCTGGGTATCGGTGGGGAAATAGGTAGGTGGATTGAAAACTGGCTGAGGAATAGGCGGCAGAGGGTGGTAATTAAAGGGGCTAGTTCGGGTTGGGCCTCGGTCACTAGTGGGGTTCCTCAGGGTTCCGTTTTGGGGCCACTGTTTTACCATTTACATAAATGATATCGACGGTGGCATCGTCAGTCGGATCGCCAAATTCGCTGATGACACCAAGCTTGGGGCCAATGTTGGGACGCCCGAAGCGATCGAGGAACTGCGTGCGGACCTAGGTAGGATAGGAGAGTGGTCCGAAAAATGGCAAATGCCGTTTAACTTGGGTAAATGCAAAGTGATGCACATTGGCTACGCCAATCCCAAGTCGGACTACTCGATGTTGGGCAGTAATATCGAGGTGACTGATTTAGAAAAGGACTTGGGTGTACTAATTAGCAGCGACCTTAAGTTTACGAAACAGTGTGTAGAGGTGGAAAAGAAAGCCCAGACACTATTGGGTTATATCAGGAGGCAATTTCAGTTTCGGAACAAGGAGATTGTGCTCTCACTGTACAATTCCCTTGTTCGGCCGTACCTGGAGTATGCTGTGCAGTTCTGGTCGCCCACCCTCAGGAAAGATATTGAGAGGCTGGAGCGAGTGCAGGCGAGGGCCACAAAGTTAATCCCTTCCGTTAGGCATATGGGCTACAATTGACGGTTACGCGCCCTGAACTTGTTTTCGCTTGAGACTCGGAGGCTGCGTGGTCAACTGATCGAGGTTTTCAAGCTCTTACGAGGGTTCAACGATGTCGATTTTAGAAGTATGTTTAGTTTAAATGATAACCCAACTCGCAACAATGGTTGGAAGTTGGATTTGAAACGGTTTAGGACTAGTGTGTGTGGGAATTACTTTACGTATAAGATCTGTGACACATGGAACAGGTTACCTTCGGAAGTTGTGAACAGTTCCTCTGTGGATCAGTTCAAGAAAAGGTTAGACGAAATCTTGCACACTATTTGAGTGTGTAAAGACATTTAGGACCTCAGTCTGCGGAAATTTCTTTTCCTATAAAATAGTTAATATCTGGAACCAACTTCCCTCAGAGGTTGTTTCCAGTCAAAGTGTAAATCTGTTTAAAAATAGGCTAGACAAAGTACTGAACACACTCATAGTTTAAGATTAAAACCTCAGAAAACTCTGCAGGAGTTCGCTTGCTCGGTGTCTCTGTGAGCAAGCTAAATATAGAGCTATATATATTCTCCACTTTCCTGTAAAATTTCCTTGGCTACTTTTCCAGGGTCAAGGTATTTTCTTCAACCTTTTTCCGTACCTGCCTCTGGCAGGGAGGGAGCGGAGGGTGGGGAGAGAGCCTTCTACTTTTCTATCCAGTTTTCTACTACTGCTAGGATAGTTGAAAGACAAAATTTTCCCTGGCACCCGTTGCCATTGGTACCTCCTCGGTATGGGCCGCAAGGCCTTTTGAGGTACTTCTTTTCCTTGTAACTCCTTGTAACTCTCTCTCTCTCTCTCTCTCTCTCTCTCTGGCAGGGAGGGAGCGGAGGGTGGGGAGACTCAGGAGAGAAATATAGGTTATAGGTTTCGTTTGCGTAGTATTTTCCAGTAGTTGAGTTCTTTGGAGCCATGAATCTTGGCTCTGAAATCCCACTGGACTTTTTGTAGTTTATTAATTTCTTCTTTTTTTGTATGGAGACGTCAAGACTGAGCAGCTTTCGAGTTTTGGTATGATCAGTGTTTTCAGCAGAGGAATGATTACTTTCTTGTCCTTCCTTTGAAGGTTCTCAGTAGCTGTCCCGTAACTCCCTTTGTTTTTCATATCGCTATATTCCTTTTCAAATTTTGTATTATTGGTCATTATTACCCCTAAATATTTTGCCATCATGCTTCTCTGAATTTACTGTCTGTCTGGGGCATAATATGCTGTCTGTTTAAATTCCTCATTTCTACCATATATGAAGAGCTGAAATTTCTCGGTGTTAAAATTCATATTATTGTCATCTGACCATTTGTATATTCTGTTTATGTCCCTATGTAGGGTTTCCACCTTTTCTGTGTTGCCGATTTTTCTGCTGATCTTTGTATCGTCAGCAAGGGATGTCACTATACTGTTGTCGTCTACTTCATCGTCTTTGCCTGTCAGCATGATAATGAATAGGAGTGGGGCTAATACTGTTCCATGTGGAACTGAGTTGTGTACTTCCAATTCTGATGGTGATATACGTACCTTCAATTTGTATGACTTGCTGACGTTCTCTGAGGAAGTTGTAGATCTATTTACCTACTTTCCCTATTATTCCCAAGTTTTATTGATGTGATATATACTGTATATATGGACCATCACGATTTGGAGCAGAGGAAACCCATGCAACCTAATCTCCTTTAATATTAGCTTAGCTGATAAATATCTTTATATAACAATAGTACCGTTTTTGAATAAAGCAAAATGTACTCGCTTTTAAGGACGACCAATTTATGGAGCCAAAAAACTCAGTTATAAACTTTATATCTCAAAAGGGGTGGCGTTTTATTGAACAGATATGGGGAGTATATAATACATCAGAACGACAGCGGGAGTGAAGGCTGATGTCGCCTTAAATAAAGCACTCTTTGATACGAACTAAATTAAAGATGGGTTATATATATATATATATATATATATATATATATTTGATGCTGCAATTGTCTCACGAGAATATATATATACACACACAGTATATATATATATATATATATATATATATATATATATATATATATATATAATATATACACCCTAGGTGGCCTAGTGGTTAAGACGCTGGGCTGCTGATGGGGCGTGGTTCGGATTCCACGTTAAACTGTAGGTCTAAGGTGGAGTGAAAAGCTTGACCTTCGTCAGAATGAACAATTCGGGCGGAAGCTAACCAAAGGTTATATATATATATATATATATATATATATATACCGTATGTGCCCATGTACTTTATGTTATACTCCTAACAACCTAATTGTCTATAAATATGAAACACTGTAAAAAACTATAGTTAACTGTTTAATTATAATTAACGATAATAATTTCATATAATGTAATTAATGTACTTTAATGAAACTATAATTAACGATAATAATTTAATATAATGTAATTAATGTACCTAACGATAAGAAGCGAATGTGAATTAATTGGTAATCATAATCATAGTTGTAATAAACCAAAATTACAATGCACTTAATAATGTACTTAGATTGTACTCAATGTACTACTCTGAAATTGTCGCCATTTAGGAATGTATACTAGCGTGTAGCGTCATGAGCGATCTGGAGGCACATTTCAGGTTTTGTACAATCAACCTTGCTGATTTCAGAAAAGAAATCAAAAATTTTCTGCAACAAGCAGAACACCTCCTTTTTCGCATGTAAAAAATACAAATTGTTAATTACAGTTGGCAACACTGATTGACATGGTACTTCTGGCAGCTTTCTAATTATTCTCAGTGAGTCATCCCCTGGAATTTCTTAGTTCTACGCTAGCTCGCTTGAGAGAAACAAGTGTTTTTTCTGTGGATGGGGTGTTCAAAAACCCCAAGGTACTAACGAAAGGTGCGTTTTGTGATATATACATTATACACATTTCTTCGTTTTGTTGTGTTTTACATTGTTTATAAGTTTGTTATATGTCTTACGGTATATATATATCTATGGATATTTATATACATAATACATATGTGTGTGTGCAGTATATTTATATATATATATTGGTAAACTTATTGTTTACCAATAAACCAAGCTTTATATATATATACTCATAATCATATATATTTTTTATTTATACGTTTGTGTTTTTGTTTCAGTGTTCCTGTGTGATACTTGTTGAGTTTTGCTGCTACATTGAGCACGCAAAGAACACGGGGATCTGCCAGCCAGGCACGTGCACAGGGGGGGGGGGGGCTTGGGGTGCTTGAGCCCCTGCCCTTTTTCTTCTTCATATCAAAAGTGCCCTTTTAGTCAAAATTCATAAATATATTGATTCGACATAAATTTGAATTAATTAGTTATATTTTTATTTAGTTACTGCTACATCAACAGATTTTCAAAACTGGAATTGTATTTTCCTGATAAGAATCAATATTTTTCTATTGCTACTTAAGAGCTGTGGCCATCATATTAGATAGCCCACAGTATATTTCTATAAATCTTTAATTTATAGTTTCATATTATTCCATATTTAAATGTATATACAGCAGAATACTGTAATTTATATGATGAGCAAGCTAAAAGTCAATATAAGTAAAATTGAATAATAATTGTAAATACACTCCAATATTTCAATATCTTCATATCTTTTGAAAATCTTGCAATAAAAACATGCCTTTTTACAACAAATTTTCATTTATTTTCTTTAATCAGCTTTATATACAAAAATAATGCATTGAATTTAATGGAATTTAAGAATATTTACCACATACAATTTTAAAATTTTTCTTTGTGTGTGTGTACATATATATAGCCTATATGGTATTGCGGATTTCATTTTTAAAAATGTTAGGGGAGTGCCCTTTTTTCAACTGAGCCCCTGCCCTTCTGAAAGTCTGTGCACGTCACTGCTGCCAGCCACATTGTCTTTGGTTCTCCACTATCAGAGCTTCCTCTGTCTGAACTTCCAACCCGTATACAAGTTGCAAGGCATTTCCTCTTCTTGAAGGAGAACAAGTACACCAGCAACAGGAAGATTCTTCCGGAGGTATGCCAAACACTCATTGACCTTTGGAATCGTGCTAACATTCCATCACAGCCAATCAAGAATGTGAAGACCAAGCTGCTCCGATTGATGGAAAAAGGCTCACAAGCATCGAAGCAAGGCAAGCAGGCCACAAAAACCAAGAAGTTCGAGGAAAGCCTGAATCAATTGTTTGACATAGCTGTCTGCCAATGCGATGATCTGTCTGCATGCCACTGTGAAAAAGAAATGAAAGTTCCACGACAAGAGCATGCCTTTCTGATCGACCAGAGAACCACGCGGATCATGCAGATCAGTCGGGTGGATACGAATGTGACTCAGATGATGGAGAGAAGGAAGTCAAGAGAGGATCGGATGCAAGAAAGACAAGAAGAGAATAGAAGAAAAACGGAACGGCAAGAGGTAGTATCCTCTGCAGATGTGGTCGAATCAGCTCAAGCAGAAGCAGACCCCAGTGGTGAAAGTGTTGGTGATGAGTGGATGGGTGATAGTGCCCAGGAGGACAGGAACATCACACCGATTCCCACTGTTGCTTTGGAAGCTGACCGGTATGGTGTATCGAAAAGGGCTGCTGCAGCTATCAGCACTGCAACATTGGTTGACTATGGCATCATTAGTTCTGATGATCAGATAAACGTAATTGACCACCACAAAGTATGGAGAGCACGGCAGAAGGTACGGAGGGATCTGAAGGAAGCGGTAACTTACCACGATGTGGAAGTCACTGCTTTATTTTTTGATGGGCGGAAAGACATGACACTTGTCAAAGAGAAAAAGGGGAACAAATGGTACAGCACAAAGAAAGTTGAGGACCACTATGTGGTGGTCGGAGAGCCTGGAACCTTCTATCTAAGCCATCTGACACTGGAACGAGGAAATGGCACTGTCATTGCGGATGGACTTCAAAATGCGATTGAAGAAATGGGTATTGCAGACAAGATAATTGCAGTGGGAGCCGACAGCACAGCCACAAACACAGGGCACAGAAGTGGAGCAATACACCTGCTAGAGTGCCGCCTGGGTCGCCCTTTGCACTGATTCATCTGTAGTCTGCATTTAAATGAACTCCCACTACGCCACTTGTGCAAGGAACTCATCGGCCCAACAGAATCTGCAACTCAATGGAAAGGACCAATTGGCAAAGCTTTGGCCACATGTGAAAGTTTGCCACTTTCCTCTAGAGGAATTCAATGTATTGCTGATGGCCACACTCTCCCGGATGTTGACCTTACTGAATTGAGTCGTGACCAAGCCTACCTCTACAGAATGATGAAAGCGACAAGGACTGGTGAGATTAATGAAGATCTTCTACGAGAGAAGCCTGGACCAATCTCCCATGCAAGATGGGTTACAACTGCCAGCAGAATTTGACGGCTATATGTAGCGATGGCACAGCCAAGTGATGAACTGTATTCACTTACACAGTTTGTCGTGTGCCACTATGGACCCATGTGGTTTAGCATCAAGTGCCATCGAAGGTGCACAGATGGCCCAAAACATTTCCTGGAGCAAATCAAGCTGCTACGATTACTGCCACCAGCTAAGCTAGCAAGACTGTCACATGGCCTGTGATCCAAAGAAATGCATATTGGGCTCACCCTGAAAATGTTCTACTGGCAATGCTTGCAGATGCAGATCAAGCAAACCGGAAATTGGCCATCGATGTAATCAAGACCATTCGACGAGCTCCCAGACCTGCTCAACAGCAAGTCAGAGAATTTCGGTCAGCAAAGATCAAACAAACAAAGTGCTCAGAATTTGAAAGATTTACTTCCACCAGTGGAGGAGTGCACAATGGAACCACCACTCACGAAGCAGTTCTCTGTCGAACAACTCGATAAGATCACTGAAGAGCCCCTTGTTGTCCGGATACCATGTCACTCCCAAGGTGTAGAACGCTGTGTTAGGATGGTAACTGAAGCGTCTGGGGCAGTGTATGGAAAGGATTCAAGAGATGGTTACATTAGAGCAGTACTTAAATCCCGTGACTTTATGCCGTCATTCAAAACTAAACAAGATTTTAATGTATCATTTACTAAATAAAACTATCTAGTCTACCTACCTACCTACCTACCTACAGTGTATATGTTTATTCCAAAAATAAATTTTTCTATTTTTCCTGAAAAGCAGTACATTGTAAGGGGTCAAATGATAGCTCAAACTCTAGGAAAGCAAGTGTCCAAAAGTTATGGGTAACTAGCAATTTTCACGATTTCCACATGCGAAAAAGGAGGTGTTGCACTTGTCACAAAAAAATTTTGTTTTCATTTTTGAATTTAAGGAGGTCAATTGTACAAAACCTGAGATGTGCCTCTTGATCCGTTACATTATTATTATTTTTTATTTATTTTTTTTTTTTCGTTTTATTTTGGAATCTTTCAAAATTCTGATCATGTGTTTGAAATTAGGTTTAACGTAAATCTCCTTTAAACGAGGGGGAACTTAACCTTCAACTGCACTCCCCCAACATTTAGACTTATATGATGCTTGTATTTGTAAAATAAGAGGCACTCCCTTGTTAGCAGCCTTTGAGCGAGGAGGAGCCCTCCTTGAGGAGGCCCTCGCCTGCGCACTTAAATTCCGGCCTGAGCCATGGTCGAAAGAGGTCGAACCCCTCCCCCTGTAAATTAAACTTAGAGGCTGAGCATTGCCTGTACATTTTAGCAGTAAATTACAGTAAGAAAAAGTTTTTATCTTCCCCTTCGAGTTTTGCTCTCTTCAGAGAACTTAGTCTTAAATAGAGAAACATAAGTTCCCGATTCGTTATAAGAAGCATCAGGGAACCTTCAGAGAATTTAGTAAGTTTTCACGGAATCCTCCGAACCATTACAGAAGAACTCGGAGAGTATTATAGAAGAAACTACTGTGAGTAACAAATCCGTTGCTGCCTCCTAACCAGAATCCCCGTCGACTTCGAACCAACCAAAGCCATAGACGGAGAGGTTAACATATATATATATTCTCGTGGGACAATTACAGCATCAAAATTTTAAGCTTTTAAACTTTCCAAGACAATAAAAACTTAGGAATTCAAATTATTCTGACTTCCTCTTGTTGATACGAGCATCCTCTACCCGTTCTCAAATCTCCAAACTAAGCGAAAAACTTCTGTATTTATGGTTCATTTGAGAAAAACCAGCTATGCGCCAATGCGTCATTACAATACACTCATGCGTACTTATATATACATGAATACAATGTTTAAACGAGTGTTTAGCTCACAGCAGATTAAAAGCTTTTGAGGAATCTGGAAATGTAAATACTTTATGATTAAAAGTCGAGTGTTTTTTTTTATTGCAACGATTCAAACACAATGAATGAATATTCATTCTTTCTTTGTTTACCGTTTGACCCAAACAACATATTCGGAGACAATATATATATATATATATATATGAAGAGAAGGACCAACACAACGGCAAACATTTTCATTTATTTTTTGTACTTCAGACGTTTCGACAAATCTTTTGTCATCATCAGTGAATTAAGTCTTAAAACCTTAAAACAAAAATAAAAAGTAAAAATTACATCAATACAATATTAAAACCATTAAAATTAAAACCTT
The DNA here is from genome assembly GCA_023014485.1 of Bathynomus jamesi. Taxonomy (NCBI): domain Eukaryota; kingdom Metazoa; phylum Arthropoda; class Malacostraca; order Isopoda; family Cirolanidae; genus Bathynomus; species Bathynomus jamesi. The sequence continues at coordinate 453,527 of JAJOZX010002808.1, forward strand.
AAAACAAAATGAAAATTGCATCAATACAAAATTAAAATCATTAAAATTTCATCACTACAAAAATTAAAATTAAATTAAATTACCTCAATAGGTAAATACACAATGTTTACATCAACCTCCATCAACCTCCACTACAAAAATTAAAATTAAATTAAATTACCTCAATAGGTAAATACACAATGTTTACATCAACCTCCATCAAATTTTTTAAAGTTCAAAGATGAATTCCCAAAAACTGTGTGCCCCAATGTTGTTTACAAATACACGTGCGACAGCTGTAAGGCTGCGTATATTGGCAGCACTCAACTCCAACTGGAGGTGCGCCTTTCTCAACATTTGGGCCTGTCAGTCCGTACCAACCATCCCCTCAGTAGCCCTCCACAATCCGCAATTAGAAACCATAGTAATGAAAACAACCATCCCCTTCACAAAACTCAGTTTGAAATTTTAACTAGATCCAATAACCTCACAGAACTCCGAATTTTAGAATCTTTGTACATCTATAGAAACAAACCCTCCATTAACAATAATAGTTCATCTTACAAATTACAGCTCTTTTAACTAACCAACCGATTCTCATAGACATATACTTTCTAATCCTCTGACCATACAGTTTTCTCTTAGGCTTTGCCAAGTATGGAGGTTGATGTAAACATTGTGTATTTACCTATTGAGGTAATTTAATTTAATTTTAATTTTTGTAGTGATGAAATTTTAATGATTTTAATTTTGTATTGATGCAATTTTCATTTTGTTTTAAGGTTTTAATTTTAATGGTTTTAATATTGTATTGATGTAATTTTTACTTTTTATTTTTGTTTTAAGATTTTAAGACTTAATTCACTGATGATGACAGAAGATTTGTCGAAACGTCTGAAGTACAAAAAATAAATGAAAATGTTTGCCGTTGTGTTGGTCCTTCTGTTCATCTGTAAGCTCCGTTTCCCTAAGGAGAAGTCAATAGCTTTGAAATATATATATATATATATACTGTATATATATATATATATGCTTTATATGAGTTTGAACGACGGTTCAGGATCGACCTGCGTTCGACCCCTTTCCAGCATTCTGCCTTATTTTCGGGATTTGGTGAAGGAGAGAATTGCTCTGATCTGCTGCCCTCGTAGCCAGCCACGCACGGCTGGTCAGGGACTTTGCACAGGAATCTGTCTAGCTAGTTCTTGAAGTTATTCAGGTCGGTGTGCTGGAGTTTCCTCAGTCCGTTTGGTTGGGCATTAAAAAACGTTGCGCCTCGTATTCTAAGGGTATTTTCCATCCTCGCTTTCATGGTCCCCTGTTCCACCGCAGCTGGGACCGTACAAAATCTGCCTCTTCTCCCGTTCCAGTTTGTTTTTTTCATTTCTAAGGTTAGGGACAAAACCCTCAAGTATTTTCCATATGTATATTATTGTGTACCGCTCGCGTCTTCTTTCCAGAGAGTAGAGTTTCAGGGATTGTGGTCGAGACCAGTTATCTTCACCTTTCGTTTCCTCTATCTTAGACGTAAAAGTCCTGTGTATAGCTTCAATGTTCGCAATGTCTTGTTTTCTGTATGGGCTTGTGAGTACTGAGCAATACTCAATTATCGGTAGGACTAGACTCTTCCATAATTTGAGCATGATGTTTGCTTTTCTGCTGCGGAAGCTCCTCCAGATGATTCCCATTATTTTTCTGGCCGTTCTAATTTTAATGTTATAGTGCTCTCTGAATTCTGCATCCGACGACATTATTACTCCAAGATCCCTGACTTGTGGATATGGTTTTATCTGTTTGGCTTGCAGAGTTTTGTACCTTTTATTTTGTAGCTCCTTGTTATCACAATATCTTAGAAGTTGGAATTTTTCTTCGTTAAACTTCATATTGTTGTCTTCTACCCACTGGAATAATGTTTGAATGTCGTTTTGTAATTTTTCTATGTCCCCTTCATTCAATATTTCCTCGCATATCTTTGTGTCATCTGCGAAACATGATACAATACTGTCATTGATATCTGCATCAATATCTGTAATCATTATTATGAACAGCAAGGGAGCTAATACTGTCCCTTGTGGGACAGAGCTCACGACTTCCGAAACTTCCGATTTAACTCCACTTACTACCACTCTTTGTGTTCTTTGTGTCAAGAAATTAAATATCCATCTTCCTAGGTTTCCAGTAATTCTTGTATTTTTAAGTTTGTTTACTATAATTCCACAGTTACATTTATCGGAGGCTTTAGCAAAATCAGTATATAATACATCTATGTTTTGTCCTCGCAGTGGCCTACTAAGGGGGGTGCGAGGGGGCGGTCCGCCCCGGATGACAGCCAGGAGGGGGGGCGCCATCGGGAGAGTTGAAATACCAGTACAAGTTTTCAAACCAAATGAAAAATTCGCCAAAGTAAGAAAAAAAATTTAAAATGTTCAAACTATTACAACAGCTTACTGTTAATTTCCACTATAAAATAAATTTTTATTTTTATTGGCAATACAAAATTTACAGACGAAAAATTAAATACTTGATAAAAATTACATCGAAAGGCGAACGTCTGTTGACGTTTTAGTCATCAGTTTGTTGAGCATAGCCAGCTGGCTGCAACTGACATTCCAAGTCTTGTTCACTTGACACTGTGACTCCACATACATGAGGTATGTTTCATTAAATAATTATGATAAAGCATAAAGTGCTGGTGTTTATAACAATATCATGGTACTTATACCAGTGTCCAGTAATTTTTGACAATGTGGTATCATAGTGATGTTTAAGTGTTTATAAATGATAATTAATAATGATAATAATAATGATAAGTAATTGTCTCTGCTTGTCTGGGTTGATAATCTGATAACTCAATGGGTATCTGGTTGGAAAAAGTTTGAGAACCACTTGTTTGAAGCTTTTCTGTTGTAATCAATTTTTTTTACTTCTTTATTTACTGGATATACTGTTAATTTTCATTTTGTCAGTGGTCTAGTTATTTGTGAGTAATGCTCATAGTTTTCTGCTTTTTTAGGAGTCGTGTTTGCACTTAAACCCCCCCACCCAAAAAAAATAAAATAATAATAATAATAATAATAATAATATTAATAATAATAATAATAATAACAGACAATTTGTTCAGTTAATGTATTTCAAGTCATAATAGTTCATACTTGTTATGCATGTTCATGCTTTATACCTTTTGATTTTAAAATTTTGCAGAAAACATCCACTGTGAAGCGAAATCGACCCAGTGGATTCCAACAAAGAAAAATGAAGAAGGCAGACAAGATGGAGTGCTCATTATGACGCTGTGAAACCAGTGAAGGCAAATTTTGAAAGCTGACCTCAACCCTTGAAGTACTGTGCGATCCCAAAGAAAATGTGGACACAAGAGGATCAGCTCAGATTTTGCTGTCTGCTGTATGTGATTTCTCTTTTTTGAGTTACAGTACCTTTCTTTCTGGTGTGAAGTCCTGGAAGAAATTAATCTCACACAAAAGTATTTGCAAACAGTTGGAATCAGCCTTGAAAAGTGAATTGTGAAGCTCCAAGCTCTAAAACTGTTTACTCTAAAACTTGCTGCAGACTGTTTGCTCTTGATTACAAAGGAATTGGAACATCCAGCTTTGTCACTGGGTTTCAAGCATGGTGGAAGCTAAACCCAAAGGTGTCTGACCATGAAGCTTCGGAGCAGCATCTCTCATGCCTGGAGAAATGGAAGACCTTGGGAGCAGGGTTGAAGCTTCAAAAAACCATTGATCAAGTTCATCAAGCAACAATGGACAAGGAGAGAAAGAATTGGAGGGATATTTTATATTGCCTCTTCGATATAACCTTGTTTCTGGCTCACCAGAATCTTCCTTTTCGTGGTCACAAAGAGGACATGTCATCAGCAAACAAAGAAAACTTCATGGAATTGGTAGAGTTGCTGTCAAATTATGATCCAGTTTTGAAAGAATATTTTGTAAGGATTAAGCATTCTATTCCATCTGGGAGGAGAGTGGCTTCGTATTTATCTCCAAAGATTCAGAATGAGTTCATTTGCCTTTTGGGGAATTACGTCAAAGAGAAAATAGTGGCTGATATCAAGAAAGCAAAGTATTTTTGGATTCTTTTTGACAGCACTCCTAATGTGTCCCACACTGATCAGATGTGTGAAGTGATCAGATACGTCCATATTGAATGTGACAAAGTTGAAATAAAGGAATCATTCTTGGGCTTCCTCCCTATTGCCGGAAAGACTGCTGCTGAACTCACAGGGGATATCCTGAGACATCTGGAGAGAGATGGACTGGACATAAACCTGTGCCGTGGTCAAGGATATGACAACGCTGCAACTATGGCTGGGATTCATGGTGGTGTTCAGTCAAAGATCAGAGATTAATCCCAAGGCTTTGTTTGTGCCTTGTGCAAATCATTCTCTGAACCCTTGCAGAGTGCACTCATTTGGAAGCGTTTCTTCATGTGTGACTTTTTTTGGAACCTTGGAGAGAGTCTATTCCTTCTTATCAGTCTCAACTCATCGATGGGAAGTGCTGATGGAGAATGTAGTCATGACAGTCAAAAGACTTTCCCAGACAAGATGGAGTGCTCATTATGACGCTGTGAAACCAGTGAAGGCAAATTTTGAAAAGCTGACCTCAACCCTTGAATTACTGTGCGATCCCAAAGAAAATGTGGACACAAGAGGATCAGCTCAGATTTTGCTCTCTGCTGTATGTGATTTCTCTTTTTTGAGTTACAGTACCTTTCTTTCTGGTGTGAAGTCCTGGAAGAAATTAATCTCGCACAAAAGTATTTGCAAACAGTTGGAATCAGCCTTGAAAAGTGAATTGTGAAGCTCCAAGCTCTAAAACTGTTTCTTGAAAATCAGCGCAATGAAATTGTGGAGAGGGCCATTCATTATGCAACTACAAAGTGTGAGGAAATGGACATTTCTATGGAGAGAAGAGGGAGAGTAAAGCTCCGAAAAAGGATGCCAGGAGAGATGGCAAAGGATGCTGGTCTCACATTGCCAGAGGAAGTAAAAAGGGCTATGTTTGAATGTCTTGATCGCTTTCATCAAGAATTGGAGATTCGTTCTAAGGCAATGCATCAAATTCTGTCAATCTTCGCTGTTATTTAGCCAAACATCTTGGTTGTTGCAACAGAAGAAGAACTTCGGAAGTATATTCCAAATTTGACTCAGATTTTCGATGAATTCTCTAATGAAGATATCAGTGTGGAAATTGGAAGACTTCGGAGACATTTGGAAGCTGCCAAAATCAGCGTTGAAGAGGCAAAGAAATGGACAGCATTGCAGTTTCTGGAGTTTATTGTGAAATGGGATTTTTGTGAATCTTTGTCAAGCTTGTCACTGTGTTTAAGATTCTTTTTGATTGTCTGTGTGTCTATTGCTTCATGTGAAAGAAGTTTTTCCAAATTGAAATTGATAAAAAATTTCTTTCGCTCAACCATGAGTCAGACAAGATTGACAAATCTAGCTTTACTTTCAATTGAACATGAATATGCAAAGAAAGTGAATTTTGATTGTGGTCATTGATTAATTTGCAGAAATTAAGGCTCGAAAGCAGAGACTGTGAATCCTCTCTATTTACCTTCGAAGAATAGGCTGAGCGTTGAGACTGGATTTCCTGTGTTTTTTGTATAAAATAAAATGCAGTATTACCTGTTCACTAAATTTTTAACGTCCTGCATTTTTCTTATTTCCAATTTGCTTATGACAGTACTGTACTGTTTAAAAATCTACTTGCAAACATAATATATTTTTCTGTGTGTTTAAATTTTAAAATTATTTATGGGGGGTGCCAAAGGAAGGATCCGCCCAGGGTGCCAAATGTTTTAGGTACGCCCCTGTCCTCGACTAAATGTTTCCAATATTTTCTCCTGGTAGTCTAATAGTTGTGATAGATATTATCTTCCATTCTGAAGCCATGTTGATTTGGGTTGTATAACTTCTTTTCTTGTAGGTTGTAGGTAGTTTTGCCTCTAATTGTTCGTTCAAAGCACTTTATAAGGTGAATGGTGAGAGCTACTGGCCAATAATTCTTGGGCATTGCTTTGTTACACCTTTAAATAAGGGGGCAATGTTCGCGTTCTTTAATGGAAGTTAAATGTGTCCTGTGTCGAGTGATTTCCTCCATAGTAAGTATCGTGGTTTGGCAATACTCTCTTCACATTTTTTCAGAAACGTGGCACTCCATGTGTCTGGCTCTGATGCCGAATTGTCTCGCATCTGTGATATAGCTTTAATTACATCACCTTCCGAGAACACTAAGTCTATTAGTAGATTTGTGCCGGAATTTGTTCTTGGCTGATTTCTATCAATGTCGAAAAATTCGTCTGGGATTTCCTACTTTTATCTCGGATTTAGGGGTGCTAAACACAGAGTTAAATTGTTCCTTAACCCTAGAATGCATAACCCGGGCCTCTGAGGCCTGCCGGGTGTTATATTTATCCGGGTTATGCATTCTAGGGTTAACCCTTACGCTGTGTAATTCGGATATTTCCGAACGGTTTTGTTCGGATATATGCGAATTTCACAGCGAAAGGGTAAAGCAGTTCGGCCAGTTTTTGGGGTCATTTGTGTATTTGGCTTCCCCATCTATAAACGGACCAATACTCTCTTTACACTGCATTTTCCTTTTCTCAAACCTGTAAAAATATTTTGGGTTATTTTTTGTTTTTTTTCTATCTTGTTTTCCTCCTCGTTTGTCTTATGTAATATGTATGAATGTTTGCTTTAGATCCATTTCTATTTCACCCAGTTTCCTTTCTAGTTTGAGTCTCCTTGTTTGCATCAGTTCTGCATCTATGGAGATGTTTTACGGTTTGTTTCCGTTGTCTAAATAGTGTCCTCATTTTTCTCTCGAGCTTGCTACGTTTTCTTTTTTGTCTCTCTAGAACACGCTACAGCAATATAGGTTTGGTTTCAGTCTCTATTATACATAGTATTTCTTATGGAGTCTTCTCGTGACGTAGTAATTCCCAATTTACTTCCTTTAAATCTTTATTTACACTTTCCCGATTTACTTTCTTTGAATTTATGTTTAAGCTTTCAAATATTCCTTCTGACTCTTTGGGATGTATTTTCGGACCTCTGGGTGCTAACTTCAATTGTATATCGATTAGGTTATGGTCGGAGAAATTTGTGTGCATTATGTTTTTATTATTATCTCATTGTTATTTGTCAAAATTAAATCCAAACCATTCTCTTTTCTAGTGGTTCCACAGATTTTCTGGGTAAGGGCGTAATGTTCCATGGAAATGCTGAGGAACGAGCCACAGCGTGAGAGGGAGGCCAGAGTGAGGCTTGAAGAAAGGGTGATGTCCCTGACGGCGAAATTAGAATCCCTTGGGCCTTCTGAGAGGAGTTATTCTTTAGTCACGGCCCCTCCTGCCTCAGTTTCTACTAATGATATAAATAGTACTAATAGCCCTCTCTCTTTCCCTAGTTGCCGACCCTTCGTTCAAGTGCATAATGGAGCTCCATTGGGACAACCTAAGACTTGTCTGCTAGTAATTCCAGAACCGATAGATTCGATAAACAGAATTTAAATTGAGCGAGTTCATACGTGTTGCCGTTATATATACGCCCCTTAATCAAACAGCTGATACGGACGAGCGTTATATCGTGAACTGAAAAGAATAATAGGTTATGAACAGGCCTTAATTATGGGTGACTTTAATTGCGCAAACGTGAATTACGATACAGTGCAGGGAGACGCGGAAGGTAACCGTTTAGTTAATTTTCCTGAGGATAGATTTCTTATTCAAAAGGTTGGGGAACCTACGAGGTTGGACAGTATTTTAGAGTTAATAATAACTACGGATGATAGGTTTATCACTGATCTTCAAGTAATAAAACCGTTAAGCAATAGCGATCATAATATGGTAGAGTTTGTCCTCTCGGTAAGTCACTCGAAACCAGCTAACCCGATTAAAATTCCTGACTTCCAGCGCGCAGACTTTTGTAAATTTAGAAATTAATTGTCACACGTCAATTGGGAAAACGTAATGGGGACCTCCAAAGCAAAAATAATGTGGGAATCGTTTGAAACAGTGTTTAGGACTATAAATGAGGAGTGTGTCCCGGAGAAGATTAAGCGAAAGTAAATAACAAACCCTTGTGGTTTACTTCTAGAGTAGGGGATATTATAAAGAGTAGAGATAGGGCTTATAGGCTTCATAAGTGCGACAGAGACAATTTGTGGTTACGAAACAACTATAGCTCGTGCTCGTAACGGCAAAGAAAACCCCAAGCGATTTTTTCAATACGTTAAGAACAGGAATCCGGTAAAGAGCGTGTTGGAACCATTGAGAAATTCTGACGTTGATCTAGTTTCCGAGAACAAGCAAATGGAGACTCTGCTAAACGAATTTTTTAGGTCCGTTTTTACAATAGAAGATGTAACGAATATTCCTACGGTCATAGACATAATACCTTTCGATAATGGTAATACTTTAGATAATATTGTTGTGAGTGAAAGGGAGGTACTGCACTATATTTGCAAAATGAAAATGCTTAAATCACCGGGGCCGGATTCCATATATCCTGTACAACTACAAGAATTAAAGGAAGGCTTTGTTGTGCCGTTAACAAAGATTTTTAATACGTCTATTTCTGAGGGGCGCGTACCAAATAATTTCAAGTTAGCAAACTTAACACCTATTTTTAAGAAAGGCAATAAAGGTGTGGCGGGAAATTATAGGCCAATCAGTTTAACATCTGTTGTAGGTAAGCTACTGGAATCGATAATTAGGGATCGTATAGTCGAACACTTAGATTTGCATAACTTGATGAGAAATACGCAGTACGGTTTTTGGCGAAACAAATCTTGCTTAACTAATCTTTTAAAATTTCTCCAAAGCGTGGTTGAAGTTTACAATAGTCATCGGGCGGTAGCTGTAGTGTATTTAAATTTTCAAAAAGCGTTTGACACCGTACCGCACAAAAGACTCGTTGAAAAACTAAGGCTTCAAAGTTTCAAACTAAGTTTCAAAGTTCGCGGATGACACGAAGTTGGGTGGTAGGGCGATAAATGACGAAGATAGAGGTAAAATCCAGGAAGATCTGAAAAAAATCTCTGAGTGATTGGTCACATAGCAAATGAGATTTAACGTCGATAAGTGGAAAATTTTATATATTGGTTCGGGTAATGGTAATTTTGCGTATAGTATGTCAGGGAATGAGTTGGCAAGCGTAGATCAGGAAAAAGATTTAGGAGTTATAGTTACTGGTGATTTAAAAGTAGCGAAATAAAGTACAGCAGCGGTCAATAAGTGAACAAAGTGCTAGGTTTTATAGCTAGGAATTTTTTAGTACAAATCGCGTGATATTATTGTTCCTCTTTATAAATCATTGGTTAGACCCCATTTGGAGTACGCGATCCAATTTTGGAATCCGTATATGCGCAAGGATATAGACAAAATCGAACGAGTTCAAAGACGAGCAACTAAGATGATTCCGTCGCTTACGTCAAAGTCGTACGAGGATAAGCTTAACCTCTTAACGACCGAAGTTTTTGTAGGGTTAAGTTATGAGTGCGTGTATTGGAAACGGTACATATTCGACCCAGTGGTCCAAAAGAGGTTAAGGGGTTAAAACTGACTACACTCGAGACTAGAGGGCCAAGGGTTCTAATCCAGGTTTTTAAAATTATGAATTGGCTCGATAATGTAAATATAGAGAACTTTTTCGAAATAGCACAATATAGTAGAACAAGAAATAACGGGTGTAAGCTGACTAGTAGAAGGTTCAAGACAGCAGTTGCCAAAAACTTTTTATTCATAGAATAGTAAATAGCTGGAACAGTTTGCCGGTAGAAGTAATTAGAAGCACGTCTATAAATCTGTTTAAAAAGCGATTAGATGCATATATTGATAGATTGGGTATAGTTTAAGGTAGTAAAATTAAGGTTTTTGTGGTTTCGAACCGAAATAAAATTGCGGCCCTTGATACCACTGTGGGTGTTGTATTATCGGTGGATGGTGTTGAATAGAAGGGTGATGTATGTAATGTTGTGGTGCATATATCTGCGAAGTTCTGTCTTTTCTTGTTAGAAGGGCTATCTGTGGTTTTGTCATTCTCATTTCCTCTAAAAAATGTTTCATTGCTCTTGTTATTACTTCTATTTCGGATGTGATCTGTTTTTTCTCGTTCTCTTCTTTGCGTACCCTTTATGTGAAAATACGGGCAGTCTATATTTAGCCATTTTTTCTCTGTAATTGACTTTTTGCACAGAGGAGGGTGGAAAAAATTGCAGTTTGGTCCGTACCTGCATCTTCATTTCTCACCATATAGAAGCATTTTTGGGGGTGATTGTAGATGCAGTTTGAACCATATATATAAGACTTATTTAAAGTTTAGAAACCTTGTCCTAATATGGATCCTACATTTTACTCGAGAAAAAGTGAATAACATTTGGTGAACTGTTTGTGAGAATGATTTAACCCTCTTCAACGCACAAAAATCAGAGAAACCATTCATACGAGTATAATTTACTTTATTCTACTTTTTAAGATTTTCAAACCCTTTTTTTTACATTATAATTTAGTGTTCTTTATAAAAATAATCCTGCATTTGCATACGACCACGAATTACTGTGCATGTTTTATTTAACCTGTTTTAAAACCTGCTTGAACTCTCCCGAGGTTTAGCTTCATTTTTAATATATTTTATTAAAAGAAAAAATGGTAATCTTGGCTTTAATTCAACTTTTTTATGCTCAACAAAGAAGTTTTCCCCAAAAATGAACCTCTCAAAAGAACTTCAAATTTAAGAAAATCTAGGATGAGGATTTGAGGCTTACTCAAGTTTTAATTTGTTGTTTCATTAAATTAAATAATAAATTTTAAAACTTCTTTTAAAGGAAGGCAAACATACATGTCCTACAAAGAAGAGTCAAAGAAGCTATTGAATAATGATGCGCCTTCCCGTCATTAATTGTAAAAATCCACCAGTCATAGCGAGTGAATTTTGAACTTTCATAATGGACTGGTCGTTCCAAAAGGAAAATGAAAATAAAGAAATGATTTAAAGTTACAAAGAAATGTGCTTCATTGGGAGTATAACCAAACCTTCTCCTTTCTTCACGTTTCTACAAAATTTCACGAGTTTTTGTGAAATGCAGAAAATAAATAAATTTCTAACATTTATAAAAGAACACACCCATCAAAATTTTTAGTTTCATATCCGAAGCCAATGCAGTGGACCAAAATTTGTAACGTTACATTCAAAATCTAAGTGTTTCAAGAGCTTAAAGTTGTTGTTGTTGGTTAGCCGATCAGCCCACCCTGATCGAGCAAGTCGGCGGCACGCAGGTAACCGATCGCTCTCTCCGGAGTGGACCAGAGAGATTCAGCGCACTAGTGATGTTGTGTTGTGTTCTATGTTGTGCTAGAGCGGTACAGTCTGTCATAATGTGTTCAATTGTTTGTGGTGTGTCCTGGCACAGTGGCAGGTGTCGTCTGTGGAGTTGTCTAGTCTGTGTTTGTATGTCTGTAAGTTGGGGGTGATGTCCACATCGGAATCGTGTTAAGTTAATTCGATCCGATCTGCTCAGGCTGGTCTCTGATCTGTGAATGGGTGGCAGAGCTTAACGTAAATGCTAAACTCTCACAATATGAACAATTTTAAAAAAAAATCCTTAATATGAAATTAATTACATGCTATAAATGGGAACGTAAGCTCACCAGATATAGGTGGTCTTTGGGTAATTGCGTATCGCTTGATAAAATCAAAAAAATTAAGTTCGGAAACTTTAAAATGTGAAATTTGATAATAAATACAACTCGAATTTATTCTTGAAAATCTTTCAGAGTAGAGATACCTTTAAACTATCTTATCAAAGCAAGTAGTGATTCAACAACAACCAACAACAACGAAGAGATTTAGATGTCAGTAGACATATATGCTATTTTTCCCCTTCTTTCAATGAAAGCAGTAAAGCTTAACAAGAGGGGAGGTCCTCTAATCCCTTTTACGTTAGTTATCCACTTCACATTCCTTTTATGCCATTAAAAATCCATACATAACCAATTTTTAAATGAAATTCGTAAACCAAGGGGGTGACATTTATTTACGTTCTACAAAACTCAATCAATAACCTAGTCCCTTGAAGCCCCTACAAAATAACCGGCCAATGAATTTTCAAAACGATACAGGTTCCAGGTTCCACCTTCCAGAAATTGCTCACTTGATCCTGCGGATCAGCACACGTTTCCGGTGCAGAGCCTCTACCCTGTATCTCCGATTATGTACTTAAACCTTTACTGTCAACAGAGTCTTCTTCTAATTTCCATTATTTTTAAAATATAATTTTTGATTCTTTCTGTTTTTTTTATATTCTCTACTCTCATCTACTTCTACTAGAATTGGTATGAATAAGGTAGCTTTTGAGAGACAGAGAAGACTACTTACAGGTAAACTCAACTTGAAGCTGAAGAAAAGGTTAGTAAAAAGCTTGACATGGAGTGTGATACTGTATGGAGCAGAAACATGGACACTGAAAACAACTGAAAAGAAACTACTGGAAAGTTTTGAAATGTGGATTTGGAGAAGAATGCTAAAGATAAGCTGGAGGGAACACCAAAGTAATGACGAAGTACTGCAACACGTGAGGGAGGAAAGAAGATTCATTAAGGTGATAAGAGAAAGACAGAAGAAATGGATCGGACATGTGTTGAGAGGAGAAGGATTGTTGAAGGAGGTGATAGAGGGTAGATATGAAGGTAGAAGTCCGCGGGGAAGGAAAAGGAAAGCAATGCTGGATGATTTGAAGGAAGGCAGTAGCTACCATGAGATGAAAAGGATAGCTGAGGATAGAACACTTTGGCGGGACACATGAGTTGGACCTGCCTGATAGGCAGAACACGATGGATGGGTGGATGGACTCCCATCATCTCCCCCACTATGTTTCTTAGTTTTTCACAATTAAACAAGTGTTTTGTCTTATCATTCATTCTCTCTCCTGCATACTTCACACTTCATGTCCTTATATTTTCCTTTATAGTTTTCTTTCACCTCTACCATATTTAATCGGATTTCCATTATAATCTTCATATCCTTTTCTTTCATATTTTCAATATATGATTTTCTTTTAAATTCATCAATGAATCTTAGTTTTTTTATTTTAGTTTTCCTCTTTATTAGTTCTTCCTGTAAATATTCATTAATATACTGAGCTTCGCACGCAAATAAAGTATTCCAAAATTTGTGCACCGACTAGAAAAAGGTATAGGTATAGTTATGACTTTGAATGTGAACTTCAAATACTGATGTTCGTGTTCATATTAAAGCCTACCTTTATCCAGCCAGTTTACGCTGGCATTACAACATGTAATTAATTTCCCGCAAAAGATTCTGAACAAAATTTTTCTAGGCAACGAGAGATCATCAACCTTGAGCTCAACAGGCACTTAGAATTTAAATGCCGCTTCACAAATTTTGAGTCTTAAGATCTGAAACTAAAAAAACTAAAATGGTTGTGGTATTTTGTACAAATTCTACAAAATGTATTAAATGACTGGCTTTCTTTCGACTTCACAAAAATACATAAAATTTTGTAGAAGCATGGAGGACCTAGGTTAATTCGTAGCCTTTGATTTTATTTCAGCCGTTAAGCTCTCATTGATATTTTTCAAACTCCGAAAATGTATGAAATATAAATGAATTGTGGATGAGTTATAGATAAACACTCTTTGAAACCAAAACATAACATCTCTAACGTTACGGTATATCAGTTCAAACTGTAAATTTTTACAGACTCGTTCAGCACCTTGAGCTATTGACTAACTCTCGCTAAAAAATATAATCGAAAAGGTATTTTTATATATTAACTTTGTATTCGTTTTTTCTTTATACATAAAATTATTTCGCTTCACTGAATAATTTCAGTATTTTTATTCTCGAGAGAGACCATACTTTTTTATGTAAATTTCTATATGCAACGTTGTCATGAATTTAATGTTTGTTTTAGCTTAAGGCAGTAAATACTAAACTTCAGTCCCAAAATATTAAGAAAAAAAATAGCTAAATCTATTCACGGGTTTCTTTTTTTTTTTTTCGTATAATAATGCACTCAGCTATTTTTAAACAGATTTAAAAAGGTCAAAAGGCAAACAAAATAATAAAATTTTTGTAAATTTAAATGAACTTAAAAATTAAAAGTTTAAAAACGTTTAAAAAGTACAAATGCTCTTCAACTTCTAACATCTATTTTTTATTTTCTCTTATTTAAAACTTTTGAAAAGTTCAAATAATAACTCTGTTGTCACCTAAAAAATGCAATGAACTAAAAAAAGAAAAACAACGATTTAATTATTTTTTTATTTTAGAATTTGTATTCTATTTTATTAATATCCATGTTTGAATAAAATAAATGTTTTTCGCTCAGATATATATATATATATATATATATATATATATATAGGTAGACCTAAGATGAGGTGGCGGGATAGACTGAAGAAATATAGTGATAAGGGACTGGAGGAAGAGGTGGCTCAAGACAGAAGTGAATGAAGAAGAAGGATCTGCAACAGCGACCCCACATAGAAGTGGGCTAATAAGGCTGCGGAAGAAGAAGAATATATATATATATATATATATATATATATATATATATATATATATATATATATATATACGGTGTCCCATAAGTCCGGCATCATAGGAAAAATAATAAAAAAAGGCAAAACAAAAGCTTTTATTTACAGAACGTGCTCAATATATCCACCATTGTTTTCAATACACAAATTCAGACGTGATACCCAGTCAGCAAGCACACGGTGAATGATGTCAGGAGTAATGGTGTTACATGCCCCAATAATGCGCTGCCACAAATGTTCAACACTCCTAATTTTCTCTGCGTATACCAGCGCTTTCAAGTGGCCCCAGAGATAAAAATCTAGTGGCGTGAGATCCGGGCTTCTAGCTGGCCATTCCACAGGCCCTCGACGTCCTAGCCAATGACCAGGGAATTGTTGGAACAGGTATTCCCTTACTTGGGTGCTGTAATATACAGGAGCGCCGTCTTGCTGGAACCATGTTGGAAAATTTCCTTCTTCGTTCAAGACACTGGGAAATGCTTCTTCCTTGAGCATACGTAGGTAGGTGCCTCCAGTGACATGTTCATCGAAAAAGAAGGGGCCTATGATGCGATCCTTCTAAATGCCACACCATACCATCACCCGAGATGCACCTTGTTCCTTTGAAGAGGTATAACAGTGAGGGTTGTTTTGAGACCAGTAGCGGGTGTTCTGTCGATTTACCTCACCATTTCCATAAAAAACAGCCTCGTCACTGAACAGAATGGTGGACGGGAAATTGGCATCCCGAGCATAAGAAAAATATGAATTATGGTTTGTAGAAATAGAAAAATATGAATTTCTCCTATGATGCTGAACTTATGGGACACCCTGTATATATATATATATATATACATATATATATATATATATATACAGGGTGTTTGAAAACTTTCTGTACAAATTGTAATGGGGGATAGGCAACACCAAGACAAACCCTTTTCGTCTATAAGTGTATGTCCGCTGACGTCACCATTCGGCGCGACAGGGCGCCGCTGCAATTGGCTAAAAGGTGAAGTGGGCTAGACTCGCGCTTGCCGCGGGCATTCTTAAATCGGACGTAGTACGCGTAACATGGAGCGCTTCACGACTGCTGAGATGGCTGACATACATATGGTGTATGGGGCTGCCATTGGAAACGGAAGAGCTGCTGTGAGGTTGTACCGACAGCGCTTCCCAAACAGACGTGTGCCAAACCACCAAACGTTTGCGCATTTGCATCGGCGACTCCGAGAAACTGGAACATTCCATGCAAACATGCATGATACTGGTCGGGAGAGAAGCGTGCGCACTCCTGACATGGAAGAAGAAATCCTACGGCGATTTGAGGACAATCCAAGCGCAAGCACGCGAGGTGTTGCACGTATCCTCGGTGTGAACCACGACCTGGTCTGGAGTGTGTTGCACGAGCAGCAGTTACATCCGTTTCATCGTCAGAGAGTCCAGGCATTACAACCTCGGGATTACCCTCTTCGTGTGGAATTCGCACGCTGGTTTCTGCAGCAGACAGCGGTGCAGCCTAATTTCCGACTTATGTGCTGTTCTCAGATGAGGCCTGTTTCACACGTGAGGGTGTGTTTAACATGCACAATCCTCACGTGTGGGCGCACGCCAATCCACATGCTACACGGGTGCATGCTCATCAAGAACGGTTCGCCGTCAATGTTTGGGCGGGTATCGTCCATGGCAAGTTGATTGGGCCGTACCTACTGCCTGCCCAACTCGACGGGCGGGTTTATCGGATATTTCTTGAAGAAACGTTGCCGGAACTGCTGGAAGATGTTCCCGTGGCTATTCGTAGACGAATGTGGTTTCAACACGACGGGGCCCCAGCACACTCCAGCAACGATGTGCGGGATTATCTGAACGCCACTTTTGGGGACCGATGGATAGGCCGGGGTGGGCCCGTAGCCTGGCCACCGAGATCGCCCGATTTAACATGCCTCGATTTCTTCCTGTGGGGACACATGAAGAACCTCGTGTGCGAGACTCCCATTTACTCAGAAGAAGACCTCGTAGCAAGAATCGCTGTCGCCGCTGGAACTGTTCCCGAAATGCCGGGAATCTTTCGACGTGTACGTCGGTCAATGCTTCGACGCTGTCGGGCATGCATTGATGCTACCGGTCGCAACTTTCAGCACCTTCTTTAAATAACATGCCTTCTTTAAATAAACATGTTACGCGTACTACGTCCGATTTAAGAATGCCCGCGGCAAGCGCGAGTCTAGCCCACTTCACCTTTTAGCCAATTGCAGCGGCGCCCTCTCGCGCCGAATGGTGACGTCAGCGGACATACACTTATAGACGAAAAGGGTTTGTCTTGGTGTTGCCTATCCCCCATTACAATTTGTACAGAAAGTTTTCAAACACCCTGTATATATATATATATATATATATATATATATATATATATATATATATAATATATATATATATATATATATATATATACACAGTATATATATATATATATATATTATATATATATATATATATATATATATATACACACACAGTATATATATATATATATATATATATATATATATATATATATATATATATATATATATATACTGTGTGTGTGTATATATATATATATATATATATATATATATATACACACAGTGTATATATATATATATATATATATATATATATATATATATATATATATATATATATATATATAATGTAAAAATAACGCACTGTCGCGACGAAGTATGAAGAAGGAAACCACTCACTCTTCAGGAAGACATATATTTTTATTTCTTAACACCAATACAGTTTCGGCTCCTCGTGAGCCCTTCTTAATTGGTAATTGAGAAGGGCTCGCGAGGTCGAAACTGTATTGGTGTTAAGAAATAAAAATTTACGTCTTCCTGAAAAATGGTTTCCTTCTTGTATCATTCATTCATTTCAAGTGTTTGATCGTGAAATTCATCCCATATACTGTGTATATATATATATATATATATATATTAGACTGGCCCCCCCAAAAAATCGATTTTTCAAAAGTCTTACGCAAAAAACATTGTTACCTGTGTTGAGAAAACCTTAAATATGAAATTTCAGCTAATTCGGAAAATGGAAATAATTTCTACAATTAATGATTATGTCAGTTTACAAAAAAATACAAAGGACACCAAACAGCAACAGACTGGCTGGTCCCTACGAGGCTGTCTGTTTAGGAAGGAGGGTTGAAAGAAGGAAGAAAATTTAAAGAGAAGTGAAAGTTTCAAAGCAAAGCAGAGAAAAGAGGTTAAGAGGTAGGAAAGATTTTAAAGATGAAGTGAAAATTTTAAAGTACAGAGGAGGGAATCCAAGTAAAAATTCTACAATATTTCTATGCGGTAAAATATGCTTCCAACTGCTTCCAACTTCCAATTTAAAAATAAAGTGAAAGTTTAAAGTACAGAGGAGAGAATCCGAGTGAAAATTTTACAACATTTCGGTAAAATATGCTTCTAACTGGAGGTTTAACCCTTCGTGAACTGATGGGGTCCACTGGACCCCAAGCATTTTTCAAAAATCTGCCATTCATTCAAATATTATTTTTAGAGCCTGGTCATCTATGACTTTTATTGTATGTAGGTATGGTATATACTCACAAAATATAAGAGAAAAATGCCACACCATTTGGAAGTGACAGGGTAGCAAACTTGAATGGGGTCTGCCTTACCCCACCTCGCCTCCAATGTGACTAATTTATTTTAATTTTTTTTTCAGATTTTTTCATAAATTTTCTTAGATTTTCATTCTAATGGCAACGTCAATTCCAATATCGACGTTTTATGCTCCTAGCAGGGTGGGAGAGGGAGATGTAGATGTAGACCAACCAAATTTGTCAGATGATAATGAATCAGAAGTAGACTTATCTGATGCTAGTGAATATGAATATGTTGAACAATCTTCTGACAGTGACTTTAGTGGTTTTGATAGTGACAATGCAAGCGATCATGATGATGGCAATATTGTGTTAGGGAAAGATAACTTTGTGTGGTGCACTGAGCCTCCCCAGCTTAGACGAAATGTGAGGCAAAACATTGTTCGTGAAGGTGGTGGTGTTCATGAAAGTGTACCTACGCATGCTGCATCTGCTACTTTCAGCTTCTTTATCACAAATGAAATTGTTGAATTGGTTCTCGATGCAACAAATCAAAAAGGTGGTGCTCTCTATGGTGAAAAATAGAAACAGTTGGATTCTATTGAGCTGATGGCATGGCTAGGACTTCATCTCAGATCTGGGCTGGACAAAGATAGCTTCCGCCCAGTTGATGAATTATTTGGTACTAAGACCAGTCCACCAATTTATCATGCTTCTATGAGCCGTGACCATTTCAAAGAAATAAAAAGGTCAATAAGATTTGATAACATGACTACTTGTGCAGAACAAAGGAATGGTGAACAAGGCAAGTTGGCGCCTATATTCAAAGTTTGGCAGAAGCTTATTGAAGCATGTCAAATAAACTATAAAGCCAACACATATGTAACTGTGGATGAATCTCTACTCGCATTTCGAGGGAAATGCTCATTCAAAGTATACATGCCATCTAAACCAGATAAGTATGGCATAAAGGTTTGGAGTATGGCTGATGTTAAGAATGGGTATCTTCTAAATGGCCAGATATACAGTGGAAAAGATCCTGAAGGTCCAGAACACCACCAAGCCCAAAGAGTTGTTCGAGATCTTACTTCAACTATTGTGAAGTCAGGAAGAAATGTTACCACTGACAACCTGTTTACTGATGTTGACCTTGCCATAGAACTACTTGATAAAAATTTAACACACTTAGGAACTATGAGGAAAAATAAGCGCCAAATGCCTAAATCATTTCAAGCCTCAAATGATCGTCAGCTCTATTCATCAAAGTTTGGCTTTAGTAGGGACCAGCATCTTATGATATGCAACTATGTCCCAAAGGTAAGAAAGGCAGTTCTGTTATTAAGCACCATGCATTTCGACCAAAAAAAGCAGCAGGAAGAACCTTTCAAACCTGATGTAATTCTAGATTACAATGCACAAAAGGAGCTGTTGATCGATTAGACCAACTTCTCAAAAATAACTCATGTAAGCGCATAACAAACAGATGACCATTAGTTATCTTCTACTGGATGGTAGATGTTGCAGCTTACAATGCTAGTTGCTGTTTCATAGAGAAAACCCCTGATGTGTATCAAGGGAATCAAAGGCGAAGGAAATTTCTGGCAGACTTAGCAGAAGAGTTCTGCAAACCAGCAATCTAGAAACGTTTTGAGTCAGCTGGTAGATATTTGCCAAAGCATGTTAGAGCATGTATGGAGGCATTTATGGATGAGGTAAAAGCAGCACCCTAGCCAAGGCCTAATCCAGGAGGTAGGAAGAGATGTGGAAAGTGCCGGAGGAAGATGGATAAGACAATGAGAAAGTCATGCACAAAATGTGATGTGCCTCTTTGCAAAAGTCACACCAACTATGTATATGATGACTGTGTACAGTAAACATTGTTTCATATGTTCTATGTTTCTATTTCTTTCTATTCTATAATCTATATTGTGAATATAAAAAGTGTTTCCAAGTGCTGAATTCTTTAAGTTAAAAAAAAAAAAAAAAGGGACACATGGTGAATTGGCTCCACATGCCGTATCCTGGGCAACATATGTACAAACTTTGGTATATATAAACTTAAGCATAATGCAGAAATTCACCATTGAAGTTTGGGGTCAGGGTGACCCCACATAGTCTTCTTTGTTAGTCGGTCCCACCTAGCCCACGAAGGGTTAAGGCAAGATAAACATCGAGTTTCTTTTCAAAGGATTCGATCGAATTACTTTGAACTACGTTGGCTGGCAATCCATTTCACGCATTAACTATACGATTGAAGAAAAAAGTTTAGCTTCATTAGAATTAAAATGTTTACCCACTAATTTGGAATTATTACCGCGAGTTCTGTCTGCATTCCTGAAGTTGCAATATTTTTTGGCGTTGACATTATCAAAACCTTTTAATCATTTTAAACAACCGCATTAAATATTCTCGAATTCGCCTTTTTACGAGTGAGAATAAATATAAAGTTTCTAAATGGACAGCGTATGACTTGTTTCTAAGTCTAGGAATCATCTTAGTAGCTCGTCGATGCACTCTCTCCATTCTCTCTATGTCCTATCTTAAAAATGGGGACCAGAATTGAACGCAGTATTCCAGGTCGGGGCGTACTAAGGAATTATATGATGTTAGCATTGTTTTCTCCGACTTAAATTCAAACGCTCTACCAATAAATCCTAAGATTCTATTTGCTTTTCTGACAGCTTCGATACATTGCTCGCTCGGTTTAAAAATGTTTAGTTAGTGTCTTGTCGCGCATAAAATACTTTTCTTTAACAATTGTTTCTACCGATATGCAACGTTTTACATTTATCTATATTAAAGTTCATTTGCCAAATTTCCGTTCACTCGAGTAATTTATTAATGTCTTCTTGAATCTGCAAACGTTCTGCCACTGATTTTGTTCGTCCCCCTAGTTTGGTATCATCCGCAAATTTTTAAATTATACTCTTAATTCCCAAGTCGATGTCACTGATATAAATAATAAAGAGAGGTAATAACCAGAGGTAAGTAGGAAGGCGATTTAAAGTTGTTTGTATGGTATGCTGGTTTGCTGGGAATGATACCGCGGCTGTACTGGGTATGTGAGTGAGCGGCGACCACTACTGACGGCTGTCTCGCAGCACCACTCAGTTCTGTTTGAGACAGGGAGCGAATGGATGGTGTTTCAGATAAAGCGCTTGAGAATGGCGAGCTCAGCAGTCACACGGAAAGAAACAGAAGTGTGGCTCCTCGGACAACTGATTGTGGTAATTGGTAAAAGAAAAACTTCCTTATAAGGGAGATGTACTACGTCTTTTTCACCTCCTTAAGACCAAGAAAACTCTCAAGGAGACATCTAAAACTGTCTATTGTAGAGTGGTGAAATTTTGGGAGATGGTCTGAATACCCACTATAGCTGAATACAATGCTTTACAAAAGACGGAGAAAGTGTATAGCAATTACAGAGCACTTCAGAAATCAAAATCCTGGCGTTCAAAGCTCCAACTGAAAAAGGAAAGTTCCTTCCAAGAAAGTTTGGATGACCTTTACGACATGCCAATGCTTTGCAGATGATCTCCATCGATGAAGACAAAGCATTTCTACAGGCTCAGCGAGAAAAGGGGAGGAGAAACGCCAAAGAGAAGAAGCGAGTGAGCGGTTGGCTAAAAAAGAAGCAGAACGGAAGAAAATAGTTGCAGCTGTGCCCGAACTATCTGCTTCGAGTATCAGCAGTGCTGATGAAGAGCCTGGTACATTCTATTCCCTAATTAAGAAACGGTCCAAGAAGCGCAGGGGTAAGGATATCTTATCGCCTGAGCTAGCAATGGCACTGGACTGGACCAAGATGACTGACCGCCAAGTCGTGAAGGAGCTCTCCATCACTAGAAACACATTACAGAGAAAGAGAATGGAAGCACGCAAGAAGATCGCAAACGACATCAAGCAGGCTTTGGAGCCAGATACTCCCCTCACCGTCAACTGGGACGGGAAATTACTTCGACCTGACTGGGGATAACAATGTAGAGCGACTACCTGTTCTTGTGTGTGGGGGAGGGACATCGAAACTTCTCGCAGTGCCCAAGCTCGCCTAAGGTAAAGAAGAACATATTGCAACGGCTGTAATAGATTGCTTAGACGATTGAGAATTGCGCGATCGCGTACAGGCGATGGGCTTTGGCATCATTGCAAGCAATACTGGTCCCAAACTTGGAGCATGTACACTCATCGAAAACAACCTTAAAAGGCAGCTCCTTGGAATCGCGTGCCGCCACCACATCAATGAAATTGTCGTATCATGTGTCTTTGACAAGTGTCACGGTACCATCTCTGGGCCCAATATCACACGCTTTAATCGATTTAACAAGAAGTGGAAGTCTCTCATGGACTCGGGTACTAGCCAATATGCGTTGTTCAATCGTATAGTTGTTGCTATTACACATTTCAAATGAGTCTGAAAGAAAAACGAAAATCAGTTAGTATTTTACTTGGGTGACAAAACATTGTGGACACCCTGTACTATAACAAAAATTTGCTCTAGTGTTGCCACTTAATTAACTTATGTTCAAACTTTTTTAGCTTAATGGTACAGGTCTACTTAAAATTAAATCCTTATTCGGCTACACTACCCAAATTCGTGTGAAGTATTCAACAAACTGATAAAGAAACGGCCTACCAGCAGTAACTCAGAATAAAGGCCCAGAGTAAGCTTAACGCTTAATATACAAGGTATCTCATAAGTCCCTTTACCCCGTGCTATATATATATATATATATATATATATATATATATATATATATATATATATATATATATATACAGTGCATGGAACAAGGAACTCTTCTGGGATAATTAAATCTACTATAGTCCGAATAAGTAATGGTAAATGACAAATACCATAGTTTTTCTTTTTCATGATGCTAGCCCAACGCGGGCAACGGGTCACTCGCAAAGAGGTCCCATAAATATAGCTTCCCTCACCAGCTATCTGCAAAGCAGACAGGATCCAGCTTTGGGACATGGATCTAGGGTTTAAAGCAGCCTAGTCCTGCTACATTTAGAACCTCAATATAAGCAAAAGACTCGCTGCCTTCACGTCAGATTGAATACATCAAAGAAAAAGGGGTAACTATTATATTCTGAGTTCATTCCCATCTTTAAACGGACATGTTATGTGCCTTGAAAAGTGGACGCTCAATTCTGCCACTTGAGGTTTAAGTTTTGTTTTTTGGCTAAAAATATAATAGTTACCCCTTTTGCTTTGATGTATTCAATCTGACGTGAAGGCAGCGAGTCTTTTGCTTATATTGAGGTTCTAAATGTAGCAGGACTAGGCTGCTTTAAACCCTAGATCCATGTCCCAAAGCTGGATCCTGTCTGCTTTGCAGATAGCTGGTGAGGGAAGCTATATTTATGGGACCTCTTTGCGAGTGACCCGTTGCCCGCGTTGGGCTAGCATCATGAAAAAGAAAAACTATGGTATTTGTCATTTACCATTACTTATTCGGACTATAGTAGATTTAATTATCCCAGAAGAGTTCCTTGTTCCATGCACTGTCTGTGTGTATCATAAAAAACTCAGGGGACCATTCTGAGTTCATTCCCATATATATATATATAGAGGGTGGGCCGTAAGTTTCCATACATAGGAAAAATTAAACGTTTGTTTTTATGTTTCAGATACCCTAAGAATATGCGTTTGACGAAAGAGCAACGAATTGAAATCATACTGATGGCTGGGTCGGGAAGCAGTCGCATGGTTGCAATGAACTTTAACAGACAACATGGAACGAACATCACACACGACACTGTGGCAAAACTTATTAACAAGTTTCAGAAAACTGGAAATGTTGCAGATCAACCGCGAAGTGGTCCAAGACGTACAGCCACCGATGAAGACACAACAGCTACGATACTTACAGCGCTTACACGGAGTCCCAGAAAAAGTACACGACGGTTGTCTGCAGAAAGTGGTGTCAGCAGATCGAGTATCAGGCGCATTTTGAAAGCAAACAAATGGCATCCATACAAATTGCATATGGCACAGCATTTGAGTGAAGACGACCCGGATAGACGGATGGAATTCTGTGAATGGGCATTAACCAAAGTGAACGAGGATGCAAACTTTTCAACTAAGATCTTGTTTACTGATGAAGCAAATTTTTACGTCAATGGAGAGGTTAATCGGCAAAACATACGTTATTGGAGTAATGCTAACCCTAACTGGCTGAGTCCGACGAAGATGCAAGGTGCCGGTAAAGTGATGGTGTGGGCCGGGATATGGGGTGACAGAATTATTGGACCAATTTTTGTCAGTGGAAATCTTAATGCCGAAAGGTATCTTAACATGTTGCAAGAAGAGATTTTCCCATCCCTGCTAAACGAGGAAGGAAATTCCCAGTTTACTTCCAGCAAGATGGAGCTCCACCTCATTATGGTCTTCACGTGCGTCGGTATTTGGATCAGCAGTTTCCGGATGCTTGGATTGGTCGGCGTGGTCCTGTGGAGTGGCCTCCCAGATCCCCAGATCTCACCCCCCTTGATTTCTATCTTTGGGGGCACTTGAAGGCCATGGTGTATCAGGAAAAGATACGAGACATAAATCATCTAAAGGAACGTATCACCAACGCCATTACAAGCATAACGTCAACTGTGCTAATGCGTGTTCATCAACAGTGGGGAACACGTATTGAAATGTGTTTTCAAAACAATGGCAACCATGTAGAGCATATTATATAAATAAAAATGGTTGTCCATAAAAAAATGTTTATTTTTCCTATGTATGGAAACTTACGGCCCACCCTGTATATATATATATATATATATATATATATCCATTACACCACGGGCCTCACTCAATCAAATGTCGTAATTCCTCTACATACGCGCAGAAACCAATGCCCCAAGGGGGCACCTCCCGCATGCCGTACATTATATACATTTAAACTGCAAACACGCACTATAATTAACGTAAAGAACGACGCTTGTATAGGAGAATATTCCGCGCAAGATGGGAGAGAGAGAACGAATATATATATATATATATATAACACATGGGGGTAAAGGGACTTTTGGGACACCCTGTACATCAAGCTACCGAACTTCTCATGAATTTTATGTTGCCTCCGAAGTAATTGGGGTAAATTAACCGAAGGAATAAAAAATTTTCATAATTTTCTTGGTGATAGCCCAAGTAGTTCGCTTTTAACTCTTTAACGCCAGGGGTTTTTGTAGGGTTAAATCTGAATCTGTGTATTTGAAACTATACCTATTCGACCCGGAGGTCCATAAAGGGTTAAGTCCTTAACACGATCACCAGGAAGTATGTTCACAATACACAGTAGGTCTACAAGAATAAATTGGGTACACACTTTTTTCCTTCCTTTTTCATTGTAAATCTTTCTCTTTTCGTCTTTTCGAAAGTAAGGATACACAGTATCTTCACCTTTAACTCATCTGGTGTCCCTGTTGCAGGGTGCGACAGCGCAAATGAGCATTTTCTGTAACACTTTAATTTCAAATGCATTAAAAATAAATTTCAAAAAGGCGCCTTTACTTCTCTCTACTTATGTTGACGTCATATCACGTCTGAATTAACTGATCATTTCCCAAACGCCTCTGGACGGGATTTTAAACCTTACGCAAAGGGATATAGAAATCATATTATAGAAAACTAAAAATTTTTCTGAGACACTTGGTCTTATAAACGCTTTGAGTACAATTTTGTCAGTCACGTATCATCATTGAAGGGGGAGAGGTTATAACGAAACGTTCGATATAATTAAATGTTTACAGTTGTGGTTCTACTTTTTACATAATTAAACTTAGTTTCATTAAAGATCAAATACTAAATTATATATTTTTTACTTCCGTTAAAATCAGAAATTTTCAGAATTTTTCCCCGCTTGTTTTTTACCAATAATTCAACTTCGTCAATAATTGTCAGAAAAAAAAATCCCCAATAAAAGCTGAAGAAAAAGAAAAATTTTTAAAAATCCTTCAGATAAATTGGAATGGAATACATTCACAGATAAACAAAGTTATATGGCAAGAGGAAGTCAATTCTATACCTCCTCCACACTCCCTCTCATATACAGGGTGACCCAAAAGTCAGGATACATAGGGGGGAATTGATTTATATTAAAACTTTGTTTTCTCTGTTTCAGGTGAGATATGGATGAGAAATTAACGAAAGATGCGCGAGTGAAGTTGGTCTTCATGCACACGTGAGAAAGGAACATGTACCGAAGTGTCGCAGACGAATTTAATTAACAAAGCCAAAGGAGAAAAAAACATTGATTTCTAAACTGTCAGAAAAGTAGAGTGATTTAAAGCCACCGCGTGTGTTCTTAACCGACCACGTACTGGTCGGTCAAGAACCTTCACGTATGATGTGACTGCGACACCGGTACTGTGTAATTTGTTCAACAGCCCGAAGAAGTCAATCCGAAGGTTATCCAGAAAGATGGGCGTGTCGAGGACGTGCTGTCAGCGAATTCTGAAGAGGAAAAAGAAAAAGAATTGAGAAGTGTATCGATGTTAATAGGTTTCAGTTTGAGTATTTATAAATAAACCAACATAACAGATTATTTCCCATATGTATCTTGAGTTTTGGGCCTCTCTCTCTCTCTCTCTCTCTCTCTCTCTCTCTCTATATATATATATATATATATATATATATATGCGCCTCAGTGGTGTAGTGGTTAGCGTCGCTGACAACGAATCCATCAGCCCCGGGATTGAGACCCGGTGATGGCAGGCGGCGCGCAGCAAAACACAGCTGTTTATCCTTCCACACAATAAAAAAATTGGTTGGTAGATAAATAGGTACCATGGGTAGCCTAGTGGTTAAGACGCTGGGCTGCTGGTGGGGCGTGGGTCGGATTCCACGTTAAACTTAGGCCTAAGTTGGAGTGACAAGCTCGACCTTCGTCGTCAGAATGAATAATTCGGGCGGAAGCAAAACCCAAGGTTAACCAAGGTTATATATATCAAAGATGGGGAACCGATATGAACTGGAATCGATAAACTGTAAGGAGGAGGTTGTAGACACCAATCGACCAGGGAAGTACTCCGGAGGGGGACGTTAGACAGGAGATAGGGAGTGCTGGAACTCCCGTTTCTCCTGTCACTGTCTTCTTTAGCTGATCTTTTTCCGTGTCTCATCTACCCTGTGAGCAGTCCAGCATGCTCTCAAACACACACTTCTCGCCCTATTCCTCACTACATACACATGCATCTTTTTTGAGACACTTTTTGCGACAGTTTTTACCGTAGAAGATGTAAATAATGTCTCCGACGTGAACGATATCGTTCCATTTAGTAGCGAGACTATTTTGAAAGAAATAACTGTTTATGAGGGTGAGATTGCGCATTATATCGATAAGCTAAAAGTTAGCAAGGCTCCAGGCCCTGACGCGCTTTATCCTAGACATTTCAAAGATTTGAAAGCCGTTATCGTAGGTAGGTAGCGGTTTCCCTCAGGGTTCAGTGTTAGGCCCATTGCTATTCGTAATCTACATTAACGACTTAGATGTAGGCTTGACCAGTAACGTGTCAAAATTCGCGGACGATACTAAAATAGGCGGTAAAGTTATTAACGTGGACGATAGAAATAGGCTCCAAGACGATGTAAATAGGATTATGGAGTGGACGGATAAGTGGCAGATGCAATTTAGCGTAGACAAATGTGAAGTTTTGCATATAAGTTCTCGTAACAATAATTACACGTACACGATGGATGATAGACAGTTAGCGAGCGTTGACGAGGAAGTAGATTTAGGCGTACGCGTATCTAAGGATTTAAAAGTTAGGAACCAGTGCCTGGAGTCTTGCGCAAAAGCTAATAGGATGTTAGACTTCATAGGGCGTAATTTAGAATTTAAATCGAAGAATATTATATTGCCCCTTTACAAGTCCCGAGTCAGGCATCGCTTAGAGTATGCCGTTCAGTTTTGGTGCCCGTATTTGCGTGAGGATATTGATAGGTTGGAAAGGGTTCAGCGACGCGCCACGAAATTAATTCCGTCACTACGCAGCAAGTCTTACGAAGAGAGAATTAAAGATTTAGACTTCCATTCACTCGAAACTAGGAGATTAAGAGGGAAGTTTATTGAAGTTTTCAAAATCGTTAATAAAATCGATAACGTAAATTTTTACACTGTTCACTTTCGATAATAGCAATACTCGTAATAACGGATTTAAATTACGTGGTAGGCGTTTCATTATTAACATCATTAAAAACTTCTTTACGTTTAAAGTAATTGATAAATGGAATAATCTTTCCGCGTCCGTCGTGAACTCTACCAGCGTTAACATGTTTAAAAACCGTTTAGGTAGGCACTTTAAAAATATTAACGTCGTTTAAAATAATAAAACAATTAGCAACAGGAGCTCTGGGGGTAATGGTCGAAGTTTCAGTCCGTTGACGATTAATGCCAGCTTGTGACATGCCAGCGTGTGATATGCCAGCAACAAAATTATATTTTAAAAAAAAATTAGTCTAACACGAACTTAGATGTAGCTCGTAGCGTAAACTAACCCACTTTTTGTTATACTCTTCATACTTTTTTTTTGTTCTTTTGTTTTCCAGCTTCTGAGAGGTTAGGTGTGCTGTACAGCCTCCGCAGTTTCTTCACTCCAACTCAGTT
Organism: Bathynomus jamesi; assembly: GCA_023014485.1. Lineage (NCBI taxonomy): Eukaryota > Metazoa > Arthropoda > Malacostraca > Isopoda > Cirolanidae > Bathynomus > Bathynomus jamesi. The sequence goes on from JAJOZX010002808.1 coordinate 482,288, forward strand.
GCTGTCTCTGTACAGGGGTCTTGTTCGCCCCTGTATGGAGTATGCTTCTCATGTGTTGGGTGGTTCAATCCACACAGCCGTACTTGACCGGGTGCAATCAATGGCTTTTCGTCTCATCAATTCTCCGCCTCTTACTGATTGTCTTCAATCTCTCTCTCTTCGCCGCAATGTTGCCTCATTCTCTCTTTACTATCGCTATCATAACTGACATTGCTCTTCTGAGCTCTCTAACTGCATGCCTCCTCCTTTAAGGAGAGCACGCAGTACCAAATTTTATGCACTTTTTCATTCCTTTTCTGTCCAACTATCTAATGCAAGGCTTAATCGGTATTTTCAGTCTTTCAGCTACTCAACCGGTCAACTCTAGAACAATCTTCCTCAATCCATCTTTCCTCCTGTCTATGACCTCCCATCTTTCAACAGCAGAGTGTCTAGGCATCTCCCGGTCCTTGATTTTGGCTTTCTTTTTCTTCTATGGGAGGGGCGCTTTTGTGGGCTTTTGCCCTTGGCCTATCCTTCCTGCATAATAAAAACCCCTGATAAAACTGAATTATTTTAAAACTGAAATCGAAACTGAAACAAATAAAATAAAATAAAATGACAAATTGAAAACTGAAATCGAAATCGATATGTTTTCTGACTCCCCAGACACCACAGTTCGCTTGACAGCCAGCTGCAGTAGTTGTCCCCCAGCTACAGAATCTAGAGGTAAGAAGCTAGTCAGCAAGCTATGAGAAATGAGATAAAAAATTATTCTGTTACACTTGTTACACTGTACATTTGACTGACGTGAGTAAACTGAGTAAATATTTGTTGTTTTTCCTTAAGCAATTAAAATTCACTAAAATTTATTTGAGTTTTTGTTCTTATTTTTCAGTTAATAATTCACCTATAGAAGAGCGGAGATGAAATCAGCATCCCACACACCATGTCTCCACAACTGAAACAACATCCTTCTTCACATCAAGCTAGCACAGAGGCGTAACTAACGGGGGGGGGGACGAGACATGTCCCTCCCCCCCCCACAACTTTTGAACTGGGATGATAATATAAGTTTTGTCCCTCCCAACTTTTGATCTTAGCTAGCTTAATACGTGAAGAAAAATATTTACGTTCTTGAAATAATCTATGATGAGTAAATCTTTAATTATTAGTCCTACTAGTATGCTGGAAAGTATTATTGATTCAGTACTAATACTGCAGTGATAGATACTTTAATAAGTAAAAATCTGATTTGGGTGCTACAGTTATCACAGAAAAGTTTTCAAACAATTATAAATGTCTTGCTAATTAAAAGAACTATCAGAATAAGATGAAGATAAAAAAATAGTGATGTGGCTGCACCAGTACTAAGGACACCTATGAAAACCATTACAACTACAAATTTGAAAGTACAATGTATCAGGCATGGGGCAATTACTTGGTCAATGTAATAAATTACAATAACAATTATAATTACTTGACATTATCAATTACAATTACTGTAGATGGTGAAATACTTAATTATAATTACAATTACTTAGTAAAGTAATTAATTACAATTGCAATTACAAAGAATAGCATTTTTTCCATAAATACACACTATTTGATTTATGTCATGCTTTTCTACCTACGTATTTCAACTTCATTTTCAGTTTTGGCCATCATCTTCAATGAAAACTACAGTAGATAATAGTAGGTCAATAAAATGTACTTTTTTTTAACATTCCACGAAACTCTTCTTCATCAAGCAGTTCTTGCTATGGACAATTGGACATTGGACATATGTATGTGATATGATCTAATGAAACCAAAGATAAAGGCACTCAAAAAATACTAATATAAGACAAAAACTGGCATTTATTTTATGAAAATAATAAGAGCAAAAAACTGGCACTTTAGTTAGGAAGATTTGAAATAAATGGAACATTTTATTTCAAATATAAAGAATAACATTTTATTTCAAAAGAAAGCTCCCTGAAACATGATGAGCAAGTAGTTTAAACTATAAGTATGACCCATTAACTTTAATATTTATGTAATTGAAAGCAATTGACTGTAACTGTATCAATTACGTTGGTTTCTTAATGTAATTAATTACAATTACATTTTAGGTAGTTAATTACAATTACGTGCCAATTACATGAAAAAATTTAATTAATTACAATCAATTACAATTAAATATTACAATTAATTACCTCATGCTTACAATGTGTACGGATAAAGACTCAAAATAGAATTTGAATAAAATAAAATAACCTTGATTTATTTACAAAAACAAAATTTATTTTCAGAGACATACACATCATATAAATAGGGCATTTGCACTTGAAAAAAAGGCACTTGCAAGAAAGGGAGGGGGGTCCAGACGTCGCCGACCCCCCACTCTAGATCCGCCTATGACTATTACTTCCATATACTTCGATGGTCCAAAGGATCAGACTTTAAGTAAAGTGAAAGTCAATGCTAGGTGGTACAGTGAAAAGTGAAGAACACATGTAATGATTGCTGAACCAGATGAAGAGTATATTACCTATCAGACACCAGCATCGAGTAAGGCTGCAGACAGCGAATTCAGTACTGTCAGTTATTAAAGAGAGACATCTACAAAATGATATATCTGTAATAGGATGTAATAGTACAAATATCAACAATGGTTATAAAGGAGGTGTGATTCATGTTATGGAGAAAGCACTTGGTTGGCCACTTCAATGCTTCATTTGTATGCTTCATAAAAATTAATTACCTCTAAGACATGTTTTTGAAACAGTGAATGGTACAACATCTGTGAGGGAAGTACTTGGTCATACTGGGAAAGCCATTCACTTTTGTGAAAACAATCCAGTAAGAACTATCATATTATATCAATCACAATACATCGTTCATGATCTTAGTGGAGATCAGCAGTACTTATACCGCATTATTTCAGCAATCAGAAATGGTACAGTTGATAAACACCTTGCTCATGTAAAGCCAGTTCTTCTAAGTCACGCTAGATGGTTAACTCTTCCTAATAGGATTTGCAAGCTTTATGTTTCAACAGTGAAACCAACAAAAAACTTTACACAATAATACACTTCACTGTGACAAATTTTGGTCCTAATTGGTTTGACATCAAGTGTAGACCTAATTGCATAGATGGCCCAAGGCTTGTGTTTTCTGCTATTAATTAATAGAGTTAAGCATTTGCCTAGAGAATCAGTAGAAATTGTTAAAAAATATATATCCCGAAATGCATACTTTGCTCACCCGGAAAATATTCTTCTGGCAATGTTGTGTGACTCAGCTCGGGAAAGACGTGAAAAAGCTGTTAACAAAATCATGGACATGCGAAATGAGAGTGGTCAAAATTTTGAATTCAGATATTTCAAGGTCCCCAATCTTAATTTTGATGCAAAGGACTGGGATGAAATAATTAATTGGAATGATACTAAACTAAGTGAGCCACCTCTTACAATGAAGTTAATAAAAGCAGAAATTTTAGCCATCAAAGAAAACGCATTGAGCATTCCAAATTATCCCAATCATACCCAGAATGTAGAGCGTTGTATTAAATTAGTGACAGACTCTTAAAGTTCAGTATTTGGGTTTGAAGCACGAGATGGTTTTATCAGAGCTAGAATGATTTCATATAGTCTGATGCTAGACGTAGAAACAAAAAACGGATTTTGCTAAAAGTTTGCTTTCTTTATTCGAATAATTAAGGTTGTTTTTTGCAGTTACCATTTGTGTACTCATTTGCTGGGTGTTTCTATACTCTATATGTATTTAATAAAACAAATTTTTAAAAAATGGTTATTTTTCTTTCCTTGTTTCTTTATATTTCTTGCAACAAAACACTAAATTCGAGAATATCATTAATCCAGAAAAGAAAAAGCAAATAGAAATTTATTAAATAACCTGAATATTATTTGCAGAAGATATATTTATAAGTTTTGTGTGGGTTATATCTATTTGTTTTCCCCCACAACATAGCCAAGAATCAGTTATAAACCACCGTAAACCCAGTTACGACACCTATTTCACATATTGGCAAAAATGGAGCAGTTCAAGATACTCTAGAATATTATTTCACTTTTCTTTGTGTTTCCTCGTTAAAACCACAATATAATTTCAGTGTGCATAAAGGGAAAGGTAACTTTTGTCTGGTTTCACTCCGTCCTAATATATATATATATATATATATATATATATATATATATATATTATATATATATATGTTAAACACAGACCGTGCATGGAACAAGGAACTCTTCTGGGAAAATTAAATCCACTATAGTCCGAATAAGTAATGGTAAATGACAAATACCATAGTTTTTTCCTTTTTCATGATTTTAGCCCGACGTGGGCAACGGGTCTCTCGCAAAGAGATCCATAAATATAGCTTCCCTCACCAGCTATCTGCAAAGCAGACAGGATCCAGCTTTGGGACGTGGATCTAGGGTTTAAAGCAAGCCTAGATCCCTACACTCAGAACCTCTATATAAGTAAAAGACTCGTTGCATTCACGTCGTGTTGAATAAATCAAAGAAAAAGGGGTAACTATTGTATTTTTAGCCAAAAAAACAAAACTTAAACCTCAACCGGGACATTGAGCGTCCACTTTCAAGGCACGAAACACGTCCGTTTAGTATACACAAACTCAGAATGGTTCCCTGAGAACATTATATGTTAAACACAGGACCGTGCATGGAACAAGGAACTCTTCTGGGAAAATTAAATCCACTATAGTCCGAATAAGTAATGGTAAATGACAAATACCATAGTTTTTTTCCTTTTTCATGATTTTAGCCCGACGTGGGCAACGGGTCTCTCGCAAAGAGATCCCATAAATATAGCTTCCCTCACCAGCTATCTGCAAAGCAGACAGGACATATAATGTTCTCAGGGAACCATTCTGAGTTTGTGTATACTAAACGGACGTGTTTCGTGCCTTGAAAAGTGGACGCTCAATGTCCCGGTTGAGGTTTAAGTTTTGGTTTTTTTGGCTAAAAATACAATAGTTACCCCCTTTTTCTTTGATTTATTCAACACGACGTGAATGCAACGAGTCTTTTACTTATATAGAGGTTCTGAGTGTAGGGATCTAGGCTTGCTTTAAACCCTAGATCCACGTCCCAAAGCTGGATCCTGTCTGCTTTGCAGATAGCTGGTGAGGGAAGCTATATTTATGGGATCTCTTTGCGAGAGACCCGTTGCCCACGTCGGGCTAAAATCATGAAAAAGGAAAAAAAAACTATGGTATTTGTCATTTACCATTACTTATTCGGACTATAGTGGATTTAATTTTCCCAGAAGAGTTCCTTGTTCCATGCACGGTCTGTGTTTAACATATAATGTTCTCAGGGAACCATTCTGAGTTTGTGTATACTAAACGGACGTGTTTCGTGCCTTGAAAAGTGGACGCTCAATGTCCGGTTGAGGTTTAAGTTTTGTTTTTTTTGGCTAAAAATACAATAGTTACCCCTTTTTCTTGATTTATTCAACACGACGTGAATGCAACGAGTCTTTTACTTATATAGAGGTTCTGAGTGTAGGGATCTAGGCTTGCTTTAAACCCTAGATCCACGTCCCAAAGCTGGATCCTGTCTGCTTTGCAGATAGCTGGTGAGGGAAGCTATATTATGGGATCTCTTTGCGAGAGACCCGTTGCCCACGTCGGGCTAAAATCATGAAAAAGGAAAAAAACTATGGTATTTGTCATTTACCATTACTTATTCGGACTATAGTGGATTTAATTTTCCCAGAAGAGTTCCTTGTTCCATGCACGGTCTGTGTTTAACATATAATGTTCTCAGGGAACCATTCTGAGTTTGTGTATATATATATATATATATATATATATATATATATATATATATATATATATGCACTAGAATCACAAAATAACACGTGACCTTATTAATATATATATATATATATATATATATATATATATATATATATATATATATCCTCTGCGCTGCGGACTTCTCTTTATTCTTCTTCATAAGAAAGAACCTGAAATTTTACTTTAGGAAAATAAATAAACAAATAAACAAATAAATTATATATATATAGGTGCCCATCCATACGATTGAAAGAGAGAGACTTTGTTTTTCTTCAAACAATCTCTGCGATATCCTCCGGCCGCTCTTACAATCAGTGAACATATTGTACACAACGCGTGACATCTCCAAACCCGGAATATCGGAGACCACTCTCCCTCATCCTCACCTCTATAGTCAAAACCCCAGCTCCTCACCCTCTCCTTCTTGAGCAAATTTTCGCTCACCCATCTTTATATAATATTCTTTATAAATAGCACGAAAATGGGTAACCGTTTTCTACAGTTTCGCAATGTTTGTAACAATGCAACAGATGAATCGAGGGCAATTAGATGAGGCCAAAAAAAATATTGTAACAAAAACACTAAAGAAACACACGTAGCTCAGTTGGAGAACACCAGAGTAAATGGGTCTGTATCGAAGGAGTGACATTTCAAAGGAGTGACATAACAAAGGAGTGACATAAATACCGTAACGAAGGAGTGACATAACGAAGGAGTGACAAATCGGAGATAAAATTCAAAGGAGTATAATTATTAAAATTTATTTAAAAAAACAAAATTTGTTAGAATTGTTAAAATTAAGATTTTATTTCAAAAAACTAGAAACCTAACCTAACCTAACCTAACCTAACAGTTGCAAGCCTCTCTTCCCTCTGGATTTGTTCTTCTTTTCTTCCTATTTTCTGTTCTTCCTTGATAATGTGAATATATCACGAAAGCGCTCGGACTTTGTGTTTCCTTTTCCTTGTGGTTGTTTGCTTATATATATATATCTATATATATATATATATATATATATATATATATTATCCTCTGCGCTGCGGACTTCTCTTTTATTCTTCTTCATAAGAAAGAACCCTGAAATTTTACTTTAGGAAAATAAAAAACAAATAAACAAATAAATTATATATATATAGGTGCCATCCATACGATTGAAAGAGGAGACTTTGTTTTTCTTCAAACAATCTGCGATATCCTCCGCGGCCGCTCTACAATCAGTGAACATATTGTACACAACGCGTGACATCTCCCAAACCCGGAATATCGGAGACCACTCCCTCATCCTCACCTCTAGAGTCAAAACCCCAGCTCCTCACCCTCTCCTTCTTGAGCAAATTTTTCGCTCACCCATCTTTATATAATATTCTTTATAAATAGCACGAAAATGGGTAACCGTTTTCTACAGTTTCGCAATGTTTGTAACAATGCAACAGATGAATCGAGGGCAATTAGATGAGGCCAAAAAAAATATTGTAACAAAAACACTAAAAGAAACACACGTAGCTCAGTTGGAGAACACCAGAGTAAATGGGTCTGTATCGAAGGAGTGACATTTCAAAGGAGTGACATAACAAAGGAGTGACATAAATACCGTAACGAAGGAGTGACATAACGAAGGAGTGACAAATCGGAGATAAAATTCAAAGGAGTATAATTATTAAAATTTTATTTAAAAAAACAAAATTTGTTAGAATTGTTAAAATTAAGATTTTATTTCAAAAACTAGAAACCTAACCTAACCTAACCTAACCTAACCTAACCTAACCTAACAGTTGCAAGCCTCTCTTCCCTCTGGATTTGTTCTTTCTTCTTCTTTCCTATTTTCTGTTCTTCCTTGATAATGTGAATATATCACGAAAGCGCTCGGACTTTGTGTTTCCTTTTCCTTGTGGTTGTTTGCTTATATATATATATATATATATATATATATATATATCCTCTGCGCTGCGGACTTCTCTTTTATTCTTCTTCATAAGAAAGAACCCTGAAATTTTACTTTAGGAAAATAAATAAACAAATAAACAAATAAATTATATATATATAGGTGCCCATCCATACGATTGAAAGAGGAGACTTTGTTTTTCTTCAAACAATCTCTGCGATATCCTCCGCGGCCGCTCTTACAATCAGTGAACATATTGTACACAACGCGTGACATCTCCCAAACCCGGAATATCGGAGACCACTCTCCCTCATCCTCACCTCTATAGTCAAAACCCCAGCTCCTCACCCTCTCCTTCTTGAGCAAATTTTTCGCTCACCCATCTTTATATAATATTCTTTATAAATAGCACGAAAATGGGTAACCGTTTTCTACAGTTTCGCAATGTTTGTAACAATGCAACAGATGAATCGAGGGCAATTAGATGAGGCCAAAAAAAATATTGTAACAAAAACACTAAAACAAACACACGTAGCTCAGTTGGAGAACACCAGAGTAAATGGGTCTGTATCGAAGGAGTGACATTTCAAAGGAGTGACATAACAAAGGAGTGACATAAATACCGTAACGAAGGAGTGACATAACGAAGGAGTGACAAATCGGAGATAAAATTCAAAGGAGTATAATTATTAAAATTTTATTTAAAAAAACAAAATTTGTTAGAATTGTTAAAATTAAGATTTTATTTCAAAAACTAGAAACCTAACCTAACCTAACCTAACAGTTGCAAGCCTCGCTTCCCTCTGGATTTGTTCTTTCTTCTTCTTTCCTATTTTCTGTTCTTCCTTGATAATGTGAATATATCACGAAAGCGCTCGGACTTTGTGTTTCCTTTTCCTTGTGGTTGTTTGCTTATATATATATATATATATATATATATATATATATATATATATATATATCCTCTGCGCTGCGGACTTCTCTTTTATTCTTCTTCATAAGAAAGAACCCTGAAATTTTACTTTAGGAAAATAAATAAAAAAAACAAATAAATTATATATATATAGGTGCCCATCCATACGATTGAAAGAGGAGACTTTGTTTTTCTTCAAACAATCTCTGCGATATCCTCCGCGGCCGCTCTTACAATCAGTGAACATATTGTACACAACGCGTGACATCTCCCAAACCCGGAATATCGGAGACCACTCTCCCTCATCCTCACCTCTAGAGTCAAAACCCCAGCTCCTCACCCTCTCCTTCTTGAGCAAATTTTTCGCTCACCCATCTTTATATAATATTCTTTATAAATAGCACGAAAATGGGTAACCGTTTTCTACAGTTTCGCAATGTTTGTAACAATGCAACAGATGAATCGAGGGCAATTAGATGAGGCCAAAAAAAATATTGTAACAAAAACACTAAAAGAAACACACGTAGCTCAGTTGGAGAACACCAGAGTAAATGGGTCTGTATCGAAGGAGTGACATTTCAAAGGAGTGACATAACAAAGGAGTGACATAAATACCGTAACGAAGGAGTGACATAACGAAGGAGTGACAAATCGGAGATAAAATTCAAAGGAGTATAATTATTAAAATTTTATTTAAAAAAACAAAATTTGTTAGAATTGTTAAAATTAAGATTTTATTTCAAAAACTAGAAACCTAACCTAACCTAACCTAACCTAACCTAACCTAACAGTTGCAAGCCTCTCTTCCCTCTGGATTTGTTCTTTCTTCTTCTTTGTTGGTATTTTCGTGTCACTCCTTTGAATTTTATCTCCGATTAGTCACTCCTTTGTTATGTCACTCCTTCGTTATGTCACTCCTTTGAATAGGACCGGAGTAAATGGAGTAACTAGCGAAAAACAAGTGGGAAATCACAAAAATAGACTGAGGTTATCTCTGAAAAAGGAAACGAAACAACTTTACATTTAAAGCATTCTGCTTTCAATTTAGCTGGCCCTGCCATATTTTCTCTTTTTTTTTTTTTTCTGAATACTCTGAATAAGATAAAGCGTTCTAGCAATGAAAACTATCAAAAACGTTCTGACCAGTATATAAAAAAGGGGGTGGGGGTGATTTCATCCCGCGCGTAGACGCATCCACCTACTTGCAAGTGACGTTCATCCCTTCCAGAAGACTACACCTCTCGCTGCTGCCGCACCGACCAAAGGTCTCCCCAGGGCCGGACAATCCCAAACGTGTCGCAGCTACCAACTGACAAACACTCGCGACGCAGGCATCACGGATTTTCCGCCAGGAGCGCCAGCGAGATGCAGCCCCTTACTAAGTCTTACTAGTCACTCACAAGCGGCCAAACTCTTAGAATCCAGTGTTCAAGGGATATCCCACCAGACCCAGAGTCTACGCCCGAGACTTTACGCTGGCCTGGCAGCCAGCTGGGCAGTAAAGCTCTCTCACCTCAGAGCAGTACAGCCAAGCACCATCAATTGGTCACCAAAGAACGGTCGCAGGGGGCTGGTCAGGCCATTACGCGTTAGGAATGAGCTTAACGGGGCACTAGCCACACTCCATTCATCGCGCCCCTACGCCTGGGACCCCTCCATCCCAGTCTCTCACAACCTACGAGCGTTAAATGGTGTTATTTATAGAGGTTCCAAAGCCTCTCTTCCCACGCATGAGGTAGCAGTAGGGTCCTAATAGTAAAGAAGAGAAAAATACTTTATACTAAAAGAAAAGTTTTTTTTTTTTTTTTTTCAGTCAGAGGAGAACATCCTTAATGTAAGCTAAAAGGACAGAGTAGGGATGGGATGGGGTCCTAGTAACCCACGGGACAGGATTGTACAACATACTTTACCCGCCCTCCCGAAAGAGAGAGAGAACCTAAAGAAACTGGCAGCCAATTTCTCTAGAATCCCACGACTCGGGACCGGAGGGCTGTCACACCCCAAGTATAAAGTTTACAACATCCAGAAAAAATGTCATGACCTTTATACCCTCTGCGGAGAGAGAGAGAGAGAGAGAGAGAGGAGAGAGAGAGAGAGAGAGAGAGAACCATAATTTTCACATACGGAAGATGATCGAAAAACTGGTGCCTAACCTCAAACTAAACACAATTAACATCCAAACAACACTGGTAAATAGGAAAGGCAGAATATGTAGTATTTCCAAACTAAAGGCCCGGCAAGGGACACCCTCAACACTGAAGGAAAATAACTTGGTTGTGAGTGGGCCAAGACTTTTTAACCAGCTTCCAAAGGACCTCAGGAACGTCACAGGGGTCAAAATTAAAATCTTCAAAAGAAGACCCGATGCCTGGATCTGGACGGTATCAGATGACCAGGGTGTGCCTGGCTATGTGCGGTGGATATCGCGAGAAAGCAACTCGCTCCTCCATCAGGCCAGGCCTAGAGGTGGGGCCAGCTGCTTGACCTTCGTGTGAAGAGAGACCAACGCCCGAAACTTTTACCAGGTTTATTAGGTATATATATATATATACAATAATAATTACTAATAATCATCGACCTGCACTTAGCCCAGATTTTTGTGTAATTTTTTGTCCGTGATAATTTAAGTCATTAACTCGGAGGTCTGATATTCTTCATTTTTTCAAATTTTTAATCAGCCAAGCATTCGTAAAAGTAGGAGTAGGGGTTCCATTAAAAAAATTTAAGAAAGCTTTTTTATTCATCTTATACAAAGATTATTTTCACAATTTCACCCGCGTTTGGGGTTTAATCCAAAATATCGAAATTCAAATAACTCAGATAATATTGTACCCAGATTTTTACACACCGAGTTATTTGTTTCAGCTTAGGTTAGGTTAGATTAACGTAAACTTTAAACATAACGCTAAAAATAATAACTCGGATAAAAACACGGATATTAATCCGAGCAAAATGGATATATATATATATATATATATATATATATATATATATATATATATATATATATATATATATATATATATATATATATATATATATATATATATAAAACTTATATATATATGATACACGCAGACCGTGCATGGAACAAGGAACTCTTCTAGGATAATTAAATCCACTATATATATATATATATATATATATAATTTATATATATATAATTTATATATATATATATATATATATATATATATATATATATGTGTGTGTGTGTGTGTGTGTGTATATATGATGCAAACCCACAAGGAAAAAGAAAAATGATTCCAAGGCCTTTCGTGTATTCAGAAGTACACCTCGTCATATATATATATATAATATATATATATATATATATATATATATATATATAACTGCAAACACGCAGTATAATTAACGTAAAGAACGACGCTTGTATAGGAGAATATTCCGCGCAATACGAGATAGAAAGAACGAAACAAATGAAAAAATGAGGTAACCACCCGGGAATCGAACCCGGGGTCTTCCGATTGCCGGTCAGATATGATACCACTACACCACGGACCTCACTCAAACAAATGCCGTAATTCTTCTACATACGAGCAGAAACCAATGCCCCAAAGGGGCACCTCCCGCATGCCGTAACATTATATACATTTAACTGCAAACACGCAGTATAATTAACGTAAAGAACGACGCTTGTATAGGAGAATATTCCGCGCAATACGAGATAGAAAGAACGAAACACATATATAAACACACTGCATATACCTTGGTAACCTTGGTTTTGCTTAAGCCAGAATTGTTCATTCTGACCTTTGGCGAAGGTCAAGCATGTTGCTCCACCTTAGACCTACAACTTAACGCGGAATCCGAACCACGACCCACCACGGTTGGTCATAAATTACAAAGTCCTCGTCCGGACTCAATCTCACGACCTACCGAGCAGCAGCCCAACGTCTTAACCACTTGCCTACTCAGGGTACCTATTTATCTACCAACCAGTTTTTTTTATATACATGGTGGGCCAAAAAAATGTAACTCATTTCAAAATGAAATTACAGAATAACTAAACAATATATGACTCAATAACATTTTCACAAGTGTACAAAGAGTACACTTTTTTCAAGACCCCCACCCCGTCCCCCAAAAAAGTGTACAAAGAAAAATGTTGATTTTTTCTTACAATGTATTGTATTGAAAAAGTAGAGATATACAAGTTAATAATCACACTCAAATTAAAAAAAAAATTGGAATTTAGCAAAAACTACTTCTCTACGAAATTGGCGGCAAGGTATGGATCGACATTTTTCGCATTTCTAAAAGCGTACAACGACCCTTAACTCCCTCCTCCCCAGCGTACAGTTTGTGCGCTCGTGAAAATGTTGATAATTGTGAACGGCCCCTAAGCAAACGAAAGGTTTTTTTTTTTTTACTAAAGCCTTTTTTGTTGCAAGTTCGGGTAGAAAGAAATGAAATAAGGATGAAAGACATTATTTTCAGTGATGAGTGCCATATTTATCTCAATGGATTTGTGAATTAACTAAACACCCGTTTTAGGGGATTTGCTAAACCTGTAGGGTTTGTTGAGATGCCATTTCATTCTCCAAAAATAACAGTCTGGTGTGGGTTCAGTGCCCAAAGGATTTACGGGTCATATTTCTTTGAGAACCATCAAAATGAGGAAGCAGTACCATTAAATGGTGAGCGATGTGTCCAAATGCAGATGGTTATTTTTGGAAACGTGTAGAGGAAGAAAGAGATGTGTGGTTCCAGCAAGATGGAGCCGCAGCACACACTTGCAACCTGGCAATGCACTGGCTGAATGAACATTTTCCAGGACCTGGTATTCTTTTGATATCTCCTGTTTTATCGATTTTCTTGAGAAGCTTGTCCAAACCTCCTGCAGTTGGCTTACGTTAATTAAAATCGCTTTAATTATCAATTTGAACCTATAATTAGCAAGATTTTTTCTGGAATATTATCCATAAATCCAATTTCTCATCTAAAATGCTAAAAGATGGCATACAAACCATAAAATTACCTAGTACTAAAACACTAAAATTTCATGGTTCTATGTACCGCATTTGCTGAGATATGAAGGCTTTAAAAAGTCTCCTTTTTTTATGCCGACCCGATATATATGCTGTATATATATATATATATATATATATATATATATCCTTGGTTAACCTTGGTTTTGCTTCCGCCCGAATTGTTCATTCTTACGAAGCTCAAGCTTGTCACTCCACTTTTGACCAACCAACTAATTTCTTTATTGTGTGGAAGGATGAACAGCTGGGTTTTGCTGCGCGCCGCCTGCCGTCACCAGGTCTCGATCCCGGGGCCGATGGATTCGTAGTCAGCGACGCTAACCACTACACCACCTATGCGATGCGCATATGCGCATATATACAGTATATATATATAATATATTTATATACAGGGTGCTTCAAAAAAATTACCATTTATATGGTGCTTATAGTGTGTGGTTTTTTTTATGAAAGTATTTGTGTGCTTATTCGCTTGTTTTTTAATAATAATAATAATAATAATAATAAATACACAGTATTGAAATATATTTTTTGAAGCCCCTCCATACTAAGTGGTAAATTACTTTTGAAACACCCTGTATTTATATAACACTGAAAAATTAAACTACACTAGCACAAGCCCGTGGTAAAAATACCACGCTTAAACAATCAACATTGGCAATTTTATTGTTTCTTAATAATATTTTCTGGAATGAGCACATACACAAACAAACGAACATTACCGATTTCAGCTTTATATGTCAATGTCTAAAATCAGGCAATTTGTAAATTGACTGAAATTTTAGGGAATGTGTCAAATTGTGATATACACAAAACCTAACCTAACCTAATGAATTTTTAGGCAGCATATTGAGAAATACCAGTGGGTATGCATATGCAGCATTACCAGAAAGGTTAGGTTAGGTTTTGTGTATATCACAATTTGACACATTGCCTAAAATTTCAGTCAATTTACAAATTGCCTGATTTTAGACATTGACTGTAACATATATATATATATATATATATATACAGAAGAAGAAGATTATAATTTTCCCGTAGGTTTCGATTAATTTTAAGTAACTTTTACTTAATAATTTTTTCTCTCCAAAAAGCCGTTTCCGTGTTTCGGGTGGGACAGACAGACAGACAGACAGACAGACAGACATACAGCATTAGCCTATTATATATATACTGTATACTGCATAGATTGTGGATAACTTTAGCTATTAAAAGGACGCCAATAATTAATAATTAATTATAAGCATTCATTTTTTGTCAAATGTTAAAAGAAAAACTAAATTACACAATTACACTGAATTCAATAAAGATATGAAAAGCAGTTCATTACTGTTGCTCCAGTATGAATCATACCAAGTAATAATCAGAGATTTAATAAGCAAAAAGAGCTCCTAATTGTTTGATGTCATGAAATATGAAAGAGATCTAATGATTAGGAAAACTGAATAAGCTACATGTTAGAATATATATACTGTATATATAAAACCTTGATTAACCTTGGTTTTTGCTTCCGCCACAATTGTTCATTCTGACGAAGGTCAAGCTTTTCACTCCACCTTAGACCTACAGTTAAACTTGGAATCCGAACCATGCCCCACCAGCAGCCCAGCGTCTTAACCACTAGGCTACCCAGGGTACCATTTATCTACCAACCAATTTTTTTTTATTGTGTGGAAGGATCAACAGCTGGGTTTTACTGCGTGCCGCCTGCCGTCACCGGGTCTCGATCCCGGGGCCGATGGATTCGTAGTCAGCGACGCTAATAACCACTCCATTACCGAGGCGAATTATATATACTCGTATTTTTTTTATGCAGGAAGGAGAGGCCAAGGGCGAACGCCGGCAAAAGCGCCTCCGTCCATAGAAGAAGAAGAGAGCCAAAATCAAGGTCCAGGGTTGTCTAGATGTCTAGACACTGCGTTTGAAAGACTGGAGGGCATAGACAGGCGTAAAGATGGATTGAGGAAGATTGTTCTAGAGTTAACCGGTTGAGTAGATGAAAGATTGAAAATACCGACTAACCCTTGCGTTAGAGAGTTGGACAGAAAAGGAATGATAAAGTGTCGAAAGTTTGGTGCTCTCCTTAAACGAGTTAGAGAGTTAGAGCATGCAGTTAGAGTGTTCAGAAGAGCAATGTCCGTTATGATAGCGATAGTAAAGAAAGAGTGAGGCAACATTGCGGCGAAGAGAGAGGGATTGAAGACAGTCAGTAAGAGGTAGGAAAATGATGGGACGAAAAGTCTTTGATTTCACCCGGTCAAGTACGGCTGTGTGGGTTGAGCCACCCCATACATGAGAAGCAGGGACGTGCCCTCTGGGTAGGCAAGGTAGGCAGTGCCTACCCTGAATAAAACTAAAAATATTAAATATAAAAAGTAAATGATTTTCACTTCATTATATAAATGTTAATTTAATGTATGAAATTCAATGTATAAATTTGTAAATGGATAATATTGTGTTAGAAGCACAATTTCCCCGTGCCTTTCAACCTCTATATATATTAACGCTTGACAATGAAATTTTCCCACGTGCCGTGAGTGGAGCTCCAAGCTGTGACAAATACTGCGCTATATAAGCAGATTTAGTTCTGCTTTTCACTCAGTGTTTTGCCGTTCGGGCACATGGTCGGTGTGTGGCTGTGCGCGCGTCTGTGTTGTCGTTTGCCTCTGGTGATTGAACTAAATTTTAGACATTTTATTTCAAAATTTAACCCTTTTCAAATATGGACAGTGAGTATCTTAAGAATTTTTCTAAACTGTCTTATGAAGAAAGGTTGAATGTGATTAAAAATGGTAGGCCGACACCGGAACTGAAACAGTTGCTACAGCGTAAAGGAACAAAAATAATCAGAACGTTTCAAACGACGTGGTACAGCAAGGAAGAGTGGTTGTGTGGTTGTGTTACAACAGGTAGACACTTTTGTTTTCCATGCTTGTTATTTTCCGTATCTAGTGAAAGTGTGTGGATAAGAACAGGATATTGTGATTTAAATAATTTGACTAATGCTTTAAGTAAGCACGAGAGGTCTGCTGCGCATTATGAAAGTCAAATATCGTTGAAAACATTTGGATCTACACGAATCGACTTGAGCATAGATAAGCAAAAAAAACTTAGCATTGAAATTCACAATAAAAAGGTAAAGGAAAACAGAGACATACTGAAAACATTAATTTCTGCTACTTGCTTTTTGATTAAACAAGGACTTGCTTTCGGCGGTGATAATGAAGATAAATCCTCTTTAAATCGTGGAAACTAAATTGAGTTACTGAACTACACTGCAAAATTTGACCAAAAATTAGCACAACATTTACAGACTTCATCCGTGTTTTCTGGCGTTTCTAACAAGATACAAAATGACTTGATTGAAGCAGTAGGCATAGCTGTAGAAAATAATATTAAAGAAGATATCGCAAGATCCCCATTCATTGCTATAGAAGTGGATGAATCGACTGATATTTCAAATACAGCTCAATGTTCCACAGTTTTAAGATATGTATTGGATTCTGAAATTAAAGAGGCTTTCATAGGATTTGACGAACTTAAGACAGAAGAGCTACTGGTGTAACAGAATGCATATTTAAAAATTTAGATAAATACAACTGTGCTGAGAAGCTTGTAGCACAGACATATGATGGAGCATCGGTAATGGCATCGCATTTAAATGGCGTTCAAGCTAAAGTAAGAGAAAAGGCATCATCAGCGTTATTTACCCATTGCTACGCTCACAGTTGAATCTTGTTCTATCTCAGTCAGTGAAATTTATACCTGAATGTACAATCTTTTTCAAGACCATTGATGGTCTTGCTGCATTTTTCAATCACTCTACAAAACGAACGCAATTTCTTGATGAAATAGTACATAAACGCATTCCAAAGGCTGCACCAACGAGATGGAGTTCTAACTCAAAGCTAGTGCAAACTATTTTACACTATCATAGTGACCTTTGTAAACTTTTCAACAACATTGACAACAATCCTTTATTGTGGGACTCAGATACTTTAGTGAGGAGTAATGGATTT
This sequence comes from Bathynomus jamesi, assembly GCA_023014485.1. NCBI lineage: Eukaryota > Metazoa > Arthropoda > Malacostraca > Isopoda > Cirolanidae > Bathynomus > Bathynomus jamesi. Next base: position 499,923 of record JAJOZX010002808.1, read on the forward strand.
TATAATTGGCTAACGAAAGATTCAACATACTTTCTTCTCATAGTATATGATAAGATTTTCATTAGAACTGACACACTCTTCAATATCTTACAAACTAAAATTATAGATATTCCATATTGCATTGAAAGAATCAATGAAACAATGAATTCCCTCGAGGGTCTGCGCAAAATTTTGATGATATCTATAAGAAGTTTGAAGAATGTTTCAAAGAAAATAACTTGACTGAATCAAAATGTCGTACAAAAGGTCCAATTAAAAAAAAGAGAAAGAATATTCTGTCTAATATTGAATGATATACTGCAGCATATGGAAGCAAGATACAGTGACTTCAAAAATTTACAATTTATTTCATTAGTTGATAGTAAAAAGTTTCTAAAACTAGCTACAGAAATTGATAAGGATGCACTAGAAAGTTTAGAGAAGAATTATGGTAACTTCTTCGATGTCATAAGATTGAAAACTGATCTAGCTGGAATTTATAGTGCACAAGTGTTCAGGGATAAATCAATTAAAGATTTGCTTGCTTTCATATTTCAAAATGGACTTGAACTAACGTTTCCTGAAGCGGTGAAGCTGTTGCAATTGATTTTAACAATTCCAGCTACAACAGTTTCTGTTGAGAGGTCATTTTCAGCTTTGAAAAGAATTAAAAGCTACACCAGGAATAGAATGAAACAGGAAAGGCTTTCATCACTTGCCCTAATTTCAATTGAAAAGGAAAGATTTACTAAAATGGAGCAAAATCCCACTTACAATTTCTTTGAAAAAATTACAGATATTTTTGTTACTAACAAAGAGAGAAGAATGGAATTCATCTACAAATAAAGCGGTAAGTAAATATTTGTTGTTCACCAAAAATTAGCACAAATGGTGCGGAATGGGTTAATTATGCTTAAAATTCGTTGGTGGCTGGGGCTCCGCCCCGGAACCCGCTGGGGGAGCTCGCGCCCACCCCAGACCCCCTAGCTTGGAGCCGCTCGCTTCGCTCGCGCATTGAGTCTGCCTACCCTGAGTATTTACTCACGGCACGTGCCTGATGAGAAGCATACTCCACACAGAGGCGGACAAGACCGCTATATAGAGACAGCAACTGAATTGGGGTACAGCACACCTAACCTCTTAAAAGCTGTTTTGGAAAGAGAGTATATGTGATCTTTCCAGGAAAGATCACGAGAAAATGAAAGCCGAGAATATTAAGAGACAAGGAAGGATTGAGTTGTGTGTTGTTGTTGTTGTTGCGTGGAAGATTGTGACGAGTAGACAGATGGAGGAACTGAGTTTTTGAGGCACTGAAAGCCATTGAAAGCCCGAATCAGAGATAGCAGAAAGATCAGAGGTCAGGTGCTCCATAGCCGTCCTGCGTGAATCATGGAGTGACTGTTGAGAGGGACGCTTTGGGAAACGGGTGGAGAAGTGAAGAGTGGAATCATCGGCATATGAGTGAATAGGACAGGAAGTGAAAATTAAAAGATCATTAATAAATAAAAGGAAAAGAGTGGATGACAGGACAGAACTCTGAGGAAAACCACTGTTGATAATTTCAGGAGAAGAACAGTGGCCATCTACAACCGCAGCTATAAATCGACCAGAAAGGAAATTAGATATGAAGGCATAGAAGGATAGAAACCGCAAAAGAGCAGTTTCGAAATTAAAGAGTTGTGCCAGACTATCAAAAGCTTTCAATATGTCTAGCGCAATAGCAAAAAGTTTCACCGAAATACCGAAAGGAGGATGACCAAGAGTCAGAGAGATATGCAAGAAGATTACCAGTAGAGCGTCCCTTGCGGAACCCATACTGACGATCTGAAAGAAGATTGTGAGAAGAAAGGTTTTTAAGAATCTTCCCATTAAGGATAGATTCAAAAACTTTAGAAAGGCAAGAAATTATAGCAATTAGACGATACTTAGAGGGTTGAGAGCGGTCATCCTTCTTTGGGACAGGTTGAATGAAAGCGAACCTCCAACAAGAAGGAAAAGTACCAGATGAGAAACAAAGACAAAAGAGTTTGCCTTGGCAGGGTATCAGTACTGAAGCACTGTTCTTAAGAACAAGAGGAGAACACCATCAGGACCGTACGCCTTCCTAGAGTTGAGCCCAGATGGGACAGAAAGAACATTTTTGGAAGAGATTCTAATTTCAGACATAATAAAGTCGGAGGGAGGAGGAGATGGAGGAACAGCGCCGGAATCGTCCAGGGTTGAGTTGAAAGCGAAAGTATGAGCGAAGAGTTCAGCTTTGTCAGGAGAAGAGACGGCAACTGAGCCGTCAGAATGGAAAAGAGGAGGGAGATAAGAGGAAGTAAAGTTGTTGAAAAGGTTCTTAGCTAGATGCCAGAAAGAACGAGAAGGATTAGAATTGGATAGGTTTTCACATTTTTGTCTGATGAAGGAATTTTTTGGCGAGTCGAAGAACATACTTTGCACGATTCCGGGCAGAAATATAAGCTGAGTGAGAGACAGGAGTTGGATGGCGACTGTACCTTCTGAAAGACTCCTCTCTGTTGCGAATAGCATTTGAACAAGTAAAGTTAAACCAAGGTTTTTTTGGCATTTGTAGAAGGAATAGAATATGGAATATACGCCTCCATGCCCGAGAGTGTCACCGTGATGCGCTCAACACACTCGGAAGGGCCCCGGCCACGAAAGCAGTAATCATTCCATGGAAAATCACAGAAGTACTGCCTAAGGGCCTCCCAATCAGCAGCGCCAATATATATGTGTGTGTGTGTGTGTGTGTGTGTGTGTGTGTGTGTGTGTGTGTGTACATATATAGAGTGTCCCAGAATTCTGGACTCATAGGCAGGCTCACCGAGAGGGTGGGGATACCGTGGAAAAATCCCATGGGCCCGGACCTCTAGGGGGCCCGGAAAGAGGGGAGATAAAATCTAAAAATATTAATAAAGCAATTGATTAAATAAAAGAGGAAATATAATTAATGAACATATATTTTATAGACATTATCATAGTCAAAATGAAACAGATAAAATATTATCTGCGGTCCACCAATGCCGAAGACCGACTGACAGATCTGGGAACCATTGTAATTGAAAGCCAGTTAGCCCGTACTTTAAATTTCATCAGATTCATTTACCACTTTGCTAGAGAGAAGGCAAAGAAAATACACTTCTAATTATGAAAATTTTGCAGTAAACAATCGTCTTACCTGCATGGACTGGTACTCCATTTGTAAATTGTATGGTGATAGAATTAATACAACTGATTCGAAAAATAAAATGGTCATTTTCTTCCGAGTTGTTTATTCATACCGTACGTTTTGAATAGTGACTTGGACATATAATCAGTTTGCTTGTTATGTCCACAAAAAACATTCATAATAAAATACTGCGTAAACAGGGGGGGCCCATATACCAATCCTTCCCCGGGGCCCGGGGCAGCTCTCGGCGGCCCTGCTCATAAGAAAAGAGACATTTTAGTTTTAAAGTGAAAGAAACCCATTTCTGATGTCAGTTTTACATATTTCATGAAAGAAAATACCCTGATGCCTCAGTATACCAATCAAGAGAAGGTGGAACTGGTATTGCTACATGTTTCCGGAAAAAGCCAGAGGGAGGCATATCAGTTATTTCACGAACATGCCTCCCTCTGGCCTTTCCAGAAACATGTAACAATACCAGTTCCACCTTCTCTTGATTGGTATACTGAGCCATCAGGGTATTTTCTTTCCTGAAATATGTAAAACTGACATTAGAAATGTATTTGTTTCACTTTAAAAATATACTGTAATGTCTATTTTTCCCTGAGTCCACACTTCTGGGACACCCTCTATATACAGGGTGGCGCAAAAGTCGCGCATCATAGGACTTTTCGGTGTTGATTATAATATATTATTATTTTTGTTTTAAGTAGAGGATGGATGCAACATTAACAATAGACGAGAGGGTGAACTTGGTTTTAATGCATGGAATACCAGGTACTACAAATCGATGAATCAGTGCAACATTTAAATTCTGTACCGATTCATCGATTTGTTGTACCTGGTATTTCATACATTAAAACCAAGCTCACCCTCTCGTTTATTGTTAATTTCGCAGCCATCCCCTTCCTAAAAGAAAAAAATATAATCAACACTGAAAATTCCTATGATGCGCGACTTTTATGCCCCCCTGTATATGATATTTGCGCCTCGGTGGTATACTGGTTAGCATCGTTGACTACGAATCCACCAGCCCTGGATTTGATTCCCCGCGAAAGTAGGTGGCGCGCAGCTTACCCAGCTGTTCATCCTTCCAGAAAAAATAGGCTGGCAGGTAAATGGGTACCCTGGGTGGCCTAGTGGTTAAGACGTTGGGATGCTGATCGGAAGGTCGTGAGATCGAGTACGAACAAGAGCTCTATAATTTCTGACCATCTGTGTGGGTCGTGGTTCGGATTCCACGTTAAGCTGTAGGTCCAAGGTGGAGCAACAAGCGTGACCTTAGTCAAAATGAACAATTCAGGCGGAAGCAAAACCAAGTTTATATATATATATATATACACACAGGGCCTCCCAAAAGTCCTGCCCATAATGTAAAACATGATATTATCCTTTAGGGCAGGACTTTTCAGGATACCCTATAGGGTGCGTCAAAAAAGGTTAACACTTATATGGCGTTATTATGTAATTTTTTTTGTTTATATAAGTATTTGTGTGTTTATTTGCTTATTTTTTAATAATAATAATAATAATAATAATAATAATAATAATATATTTTTAATAATAATAAATACACAGTATTGAAATATACTTTTTGAAGCACCCCCATACTAAGTGGTAACATTCTGTTGAAGCACCGTGTATATACATATATACAGGGTGTTTATAAAGTCTCTATCTATTTCAGTGAAAATGTAGCAGAAAGGGTAAAATTCAATAACAATATAATAGAAGGCATACATTTAATGAATACTTAAGCATATGATTCTGCATGAGCACCATCATTATCTCTACAGAGTTCGAATCTGTCAGCAGCATTCCGGAGCACATTTTGGAGGATGGCAGGAGTTATTTTTGTAATTGCTGTTACGATACGAGCACGTAAGTGTCCCAGCTTCATTCAGATGGCATTTTAAACATCGTAGTCTTTCAACAAGATGGGGCACCTTGTCATTACGCAAACATTGTTCGGGAGTACCTAAATGAACGATTTCCAAATCGGTGGATAGGACGTGGAGGCAACAGGCCCTGGGCAGCTCGATCTCCTGACCTAACGCCCTTGGATTTCTTTACATGGGGCTTTATCAAATCAAACGTCTATCAAACGAGGGTTACAGATCTGCAAGATTAACGTGCTCGTATCGTAACAGCAGTTACAAAAATAACCCCTGTCACGCTCCAAAATGTGTTCCGCAATGCTGCTGACAGATTCGAACTCTGTAGAGATACTGATGGTGCCCATGTAAAATCATATGCTTAAGTATTCATTAAATGTATGCCTTCTATTATATTGTTATTGAGTTTTACCCTTTTTGCTACGTTTTCACTGAAATAGATAGGGACTTTATAAACACCCTGTATATATTAGTTGTGGCTGAATGTTTAGAATTACTCTCAAATTTCTGGAATACGTCCTCTTTGGGTGACAATTTTCTAATGTGCTTCAAAATTAGAAAATGACACTTTTTGTGAAGCGGACTTTGTCTCATGAGTTAGAGCATGAGAAAATTCATAAAAATATAAGGTAATACATTATATAAAAATCGTTTTTATTCTCATAAGGAGTATAACAAAATTTGTTTTTGGTTTTGAGGAATTTTTCCTAGTTTTGACAGATGGCATCAATGTAGCAATTTTTGGTAAGTTAAACTCGAACGATGACCTAGAGCAGTGGTTCCCAACGTGGGCGCCACCGCTCCCCAGTGGGCGTCTGAGAATCTTAGGGGGGCGCTAGGAAAATGAAAATTGTTACCTTCTATTAATAACTCACTTATCACTTATCCTGTTATATTATTATCTTTATGAGGGGGCACCAGCAAATACTGATGGACATAAGGGGGCATTGGCCTGAAAAAGGTTGGAAACTGACCTAGAGACTCGCCTGATTTAAATCCATACGAAAATCGAATGCAAATGTCAAAGAATGAGATGAAGTAGCTCTCCGCAATATTCGAAAAGGCCAAGACCGAAATTCAAGAGAAACGTTGGTCAGAGTGCTCAAAGAGGATTTGCGAAGCATCGAGTTTGACAGAGTCGTTTGATCGACCCCACGTTCCTTTCAAAATCGTATTAAATTGGTGTTGGAAGCACAAGCAAAGAATATTGGTCGTCATTGAGGTGTGTCAGTTTTTTTAACAGATTATTTATTATTTTTCTCTTAATCCTTGAAAATGGGTAAAGACTCTTGTTACACTTTTAAGTGATGAAAACCAAGAATCAAAGTCTGGAGAGGCTGATTTAAAAAAGTAGAATTTAGGATATTCTTGTGTGTGTGTCTTGAACAGCTTTTAAATAACGATGTAAATTCTGAAGCTCATAAATCTTTCCATATAAAATTAATTGTTTTAATAATATTATCTATTACTTTCATTTATTTAGTAACTTTATGTATATTTTTTCGAAAAAATTAGTATCTGAATCAAATATTGAAATTCATTTCGCGTAGAGAAATATCTGTTACTAAAAACGACAAAACCCATTCACTCGACCGCTTTTTGTCTGAATGAAATAAAATAATAGTGAAAATATAATACTTGCTTTATAGCGCTTTGAACGTTATACGAAGAATCTCAAGAAAAACTATTCGAATCTGGTTAAAGTAAAATGTTTTTGTTTATTTCTGTATATACAATATGCAAAAGTAAATATATAGTAGTTAAGTTAAGTTAAGGATTTCTGATTGGAAAACAAATAAAAAATAAATTAGACATTTCGATAATTCGAAAATGAAAATAATTATGTTTGATTTAAATAAAGTGTTGTTTGAAACAAACGTACGCAGATTTTGCTCGATCAATTAAATATTTGGTTACTGCAGCAAATTATCACCAACAAAATTCATCTTGTAACACGAAACAAAATTTGGCGAACCTAAAAATAAAACAAAAATTTTGTTGAAACACTTACTTTTGTTTGATTCAACAAAATATTTTTCCTCGGTGCAGTTTAGAAAGGCTGTAAATTAGATATTTTGTTTTTAACTCGAGTGAGTAGTATCCCCGCTTTTGGGGAGACAGACATGGCTCAATTTGAAAATTCACCCCCTCCCCACCATCCTTCATGACGGTTCCCCACCGTCCTTTATGACGGTCCCTACTTTATAAGGTGTCTTTCATGGTAAAAAAAAAAATTAAATTTTAAAAATTAAAAAAAATTAAAAAGGGTTCACCCACACCTTCCTTAAAAAAAAAAAAATTCCTCATCAACTTTCACGGTCTTTCGAAACAAACAAACATTCGCGTACTTTTTACGCAGTGTTCCGTCGTGTTCGTGAACCCGCTAGTTTTATCTTTCTGGAAGTGTTCGTGCAGAAGATCCATTTCTGGAGCACCAGGCTTCTGCTGATATATACACACCCTAGTAAATGTAACCAACATATATATCTCGTATATAAGAACTGTAATGTAGGGCAAATAGCAAAGATTTCTTTAACGCCATCCGTGATCATCGTTTCGGTTTAATATGTTAATAATGATACCACACAAAATAAAACTAGAATAAATACAGCTAACTCATAAACAAATTTTGCATTGTTCTAATATTTGTATTACGAAATATATCCAGAAACTATTAACTAAATTAATTTTAATTTCATTTATCTAATCTAACGGGAGTCTAATATATTTCAATCCATTCTTGTAGTAGTGTGGTATCAATCGTCATAAACAGCAAATATTATCATAGTTAAAAAAAAAAATATTATATATATATATATATATATAGATATTACACAGGGCGTCCCAAAAAAATGCATACACACTTTAACAGCTGATAGCTCAATTGATGTTTCTTTCTTTCCAAGTTAAACCCATTAGAATTAATAATGGCAGTCAGACTAAGCTTTCAACAAAGGAAATTCATTCTAAAATGCTACTGGAAGTGTGAAAACGCAGTTGAAGTGCAAAGACAGTTTAGGAGGGAGTTTCAAACAGATCCACCAACGCGACTTACCATCACTCGAATTAGAGATAAGTTTGAAGCCGATGGAACTGTTCAGAATGTCCACAAGAAGCGTTCCGGAAGACCACGGACATCGACAAGCCCCACAAAGCAAGAAAGAGTACTGGAAACGTATCACCAAAGTCCAAGAAAATCTGTGCGGCAAGCGAGTCGTGAGGTAGGAATTTCAGAATCGTCTGTCCAACGCATTTTGAAGCGCTGTCAATGGAAAAGTTACATTCAAGATTAGTCCATGCTATTAATGAAGATGATCCGGACCGAAGAGTGGAGTATTGCGAGTGGTACTTGGCACGATGTGGATGTGGATTGGACGAAGGGGTTTCGTAGAATACCCTCCGCGTTCACCAGACCTCACACCACTAGACTTTTTTTTATGGGGATACTTAAAAGACAAAGTCTACGCTATAAAACCTGCAACAGTCGCTGAATTGAGAGCAGCCATTGAACGAGAATGCACACAAATACCAAACGAAATGTTTCGTGATGTTTGCGATTCCATTGCTTCGCGTTATCAGCAGTGCCTGGACCAGAACGGACGTCAGTTTGAAAACAGGCGTTGACAAAACAATTAAATAATGTCTGTAGATTCTATTACATTTTGAAAATGAAATGTATTTTAATAAACACTGCCTTTATAATTATTTAAAGTGTGTATACATTTTTTTGGGACGCCCTGTATATATATATATATATATGATGAATTTGAATACATGCATTTTATATTTCATAACTTAAAATATCGATATATTTCTTCATAGTTCATCCAGTTAACTTATATCGGCTGTTCTAAGCTATGCATGAAAATACATTTTCAATAACTCAGCCTAGTCATGCATATTCGGATAGATTCAAATACTGAATCATCAATTCCACCTCTAAACATCCACTTAAACATTATTATGATTATCATTATTTATGTACAAGATTATTTAAATTAATCATTTGATTTCTACAAAACAGCTGGCATTTCACTCTTTTAACGTAGCATGACGTGTACATTATACTGTTTAATCATGCTGTTTCATTTCCTATAGGCCTATTAAGTTTATCAACATCATCATACCATTAGCAATATATAATACGCACACACACACACACGCACACAAATATATAATATATATATATATATATATATATATATTATATATATATATATTATATATATATATATATATTGTGTATATATATATATATATATATATATATATATATATTGTGTATATATATATAGATAATATATATATATATATATATATATATATATATATATACACAGGGCCATTAAAAAAAGACGCAACAGTTTAAATTGCTTATATTTCGTAATATTGTTAACATACAGGAGTGATTTTTGCATTAGTTTACAGCGTACAATTGGAAGATTTTATTTAATGAAAAACATGTTCAATGTGTGAACCACCGGCATCCAAAACCATTTGCAGTCGACGTTGAAAGTTGGCAAGTACTGTGCGTAGAACGTCATGAGTAATTGTGCTGACAACAGATGAAATTTCCTCTTGCAGCCCGCTAATTGTGAGAGGATTGTTTCTGTAAATATTATCTTTCAGATATCCCCATAAAAAATAATCACGTGTGTTGAGATCCGGAGAATATGGTGGCCAAGACCATCCACAGGCAAAACGTTCAGGGAAGCGATTCGAGATGACGCGATCGTCAAAATATTCATTTAAGGCTACAAGAGTCGTTCGCCTAGCGCCTTAGGCTACTAGGCCTAAGCGGTGACAAAATTCCCAGGTGTACGCTGTAAACTAATACAAAAATCATTCCTGTACGTTAACAGTATTACGAAATATAAGCAATTTAAACTGTTGCGTTTTTTTTAATGGCCCTGTATATATATATATATATATGCAAATAACTGCAATGACCGCGCAGTATATAAATGAATAGAAACGACATAAGTATTAAGGAACGTTTCTGCACACGAGGAGGAGAGATAACGAAATAATGAAAAATATTTATGATGAATAAAACCACGAAGGAAAGGAAACACAAAATGGTGCTCAAGCGCTTTCGTCTAATGACATCCTCAGGAACACTGAGGATTCATTAGACGAAAGCGCTTGAGCACCATTTTGTGTTTCCTTTCCTTCGTGGTTTTATTCATTATATATATATATATATATATATATATATATATATATATATATATATATATATATAACCAGATAGGGTGGCTTGTCCCGAAAATCAACTTCCTTAATATTTCCAATTAATAGAAAACGACTAGTGAGTTTTACTGGGCATAACTCTAGTATTTAACCGTGTAGCAAAGATTGTTGACTAACAAATAGTCCTAAATCCACTATTCTAAATCCATGTATTCTCTGTGATATATATATATATATATATATATATATATATATATATATATACACACAGTATATATGACTTCTTACTTATGTCTGTGCTCGATTTCTACCCATTCTTCAACAGAATGTACACCATTTATCTGCTGCAAGTAAGAACTTGAGAGTAGGAGGAAACTTTATCATTATTATTATTATTATTATTATTAGTAGTAGTAGTAGCAGTAGTAGTAGTAGTACAGTAATTTAAAACTTATCTTCATTTCTACATATCTGTCTAGGTAAGCAATCACCACATCGATGTTGGTATGTAATATACCTGAAACAACCAAATGTACCCAGAGGTTGTCTGATGCATGAGCGTGCAAACATGATTACTCTTTAATGAACACCAAAGTAGCTCGTACAACGTGTACAGGTCTGCAAATATTAATCAACAACAATATTGCTATCATTACGACTAAATTACACTGATATATATATATATATATACACACAGGGTGAGTCAAAAGTCTCCATACATAGGCAGAATGGTCATAATAAATAAATGATTATTTTTTATTTTTTTGCAGGTGATGTGCTGAGATGCCTTTGTCCCAAGAAGAGCGTATAGAGATCATTCTTCTGGCAGGATCAGGAAGCTGTCGCAAGGTTGCCGAGGATTTTAACAGGAGACACGCCCCCGGCACGCACATCACACACGACACCGTTGCCAAACTCATTGAGAAGTTCAAGAGGACTGGAAGTGTTGCAGACCAACCGAGAAGTGGCTGTCCAAGAACAGCCACCGATGAAGGCACAGCGACCAGGGTGCTGGCAGCGTTCGCAAAAAGTCCCCAAAAAAGCACTCGACGGATGTCTGCAGAATGCGTTGTCAGCCAAAGGAGTATCGTCCGCATTATGAAAGAGCACAGATGGCATCCATACAAAATGAAAATGTTGCAGTATCTTAGCGAAGACGACCCGGACAGGCGGCTGGAATTCTGTGAATGGGCAAGAACAAAAGTGGACGAAGACACGGAGTTCTCGGCTGGCATCCTGTTTTCAGATGAAGCCAACTTTTATGTTCATGGAGAGGTTAATCGTCAAAACGTACGTTATTGGAGTGATGACAACCCGCACTGGATGAGTCCCTCAAAGACGCAAGGCGCTGGAAAAGTGATGGATTGGTGCGGGATATGGGGCAACACAATTGTTGGCCCTTTTTTCATTGACACCAATCTGAATGTCGAAATGTATCTAAACATGCTGCAAGACACAGTCATGCCGTCCCTGCTGAACGAGGACGGGGGATTTCCAGCGTACTTTCAGCAAGACGGGGTGCCACCCCATTACGGTATCTGCATGCGCCAGTGGTTGGATCGGCAGTTTTTGGGTCACTGGATTGGCCGCCGTGGTCCCGTGGAGTGGCCTCCGAGGTCCCCAGACCTCACCCCCCTTGATTTTTACTTGTGGGGGCACTTGAAGGCCATGGTGTACCAGGTGAAAATACAAAACACGGACCACCTAAAGGAACGCATTCGTGATGCGTGTGCACACATAACACCAGACGTGTTAACGCGTGTTTGCCATGACTGAGAGAAACGCATCCGTATGTGCATTCAGTGTAATGGTGCCCACATAGAGCATATTTTGTGACTTACAAGTGATTGCATAATAAAGTGATCATTTTGCCTATGTATGTAGACTTTTGACTCACCCTGTATATATGAAAAAATTCAACGATAACCAACACGGGTTTAGGTCATGCAGATCATGCCTATCACAACTAATGGAACACTACAACAACATTATTGATACACTTGAAAGTAATGAAAACTATGATGTACTATACACAGACTTTGCTAAAGCGTTCGACAAGTGTGACCATGGAATCATAATATATAAACAGAAATATATGGGAATAACAGGAAAAGTAGGGAAATGGATATATAATTTCCTTAGTGAGCGGCGGCAAGTCGTTACAGTACAGGGAGTTTCTTCATCAGAATCAGAAGTCCTCAGCTCACTACCACAAGGAACAGTATTAGCTCCACTACTCTTCATAATCATGATAGCTGACATAGATGAGGACGTTACCAGAGACAGCACAGTAACATCCTTTGCGGATGACACAAAGATCAGTAGAAAAATAAGAAGCCCAGAAGATATAGGATCTCTACAAACCGACATAAACAGAATCTACAAGTGGACGGAAGACAACAATATGAGGTTTAACACCGAGAAATTTCAGCTGTTACGGTACGGATAAAGAGAAGACCTAAAATCCATGGAATATTATACCCGAAATGGACAGGAAATTCAGAGAAATTTCAGCGCAAGAGATTTAGGGGTTGTAATGACAGATGATGCTAAATTTGAAACACAAAATAAGATAGTAGTAAACAGAGCAAAGAGAATAACGGGACAGATATTGCGAACCTTTAAACGAAGGGATAGGAATGTAATGATTCCTCTACTGAAAACCCTGATCATATCCAAACTGGAATATTGCTCAGTCCTAACATCCCCATATAAAAAAGAAGCCATTAGACAGTTGGAAGGGATCCAGAGAAGCTTCACAGCCAAGATCAATGGGTGCAAAGAACTAAATTACTGGGAAAGGTTACGCGGACTAGACCTATATTCACTGGATAGGAGAAGAGATACACCATTATTTACACTTGGAAAATAATGGAGAAACTAGTCCCTAATCTTACTCTGAACCTTATAACTCCCCAAACAACGATGGAAAGTAGAAATGGTAGACTATGTCGTATTCCCAAATTGAAGGCGAGACAGGGAACATCCTTAACTCTGAAAGAAAATAGTTTTGTGGTGAAAGGACCAAAACTGTTTAATCAGTTGCCCAAAGACCTAAGAAACACGAACGGAGTTGCAATGGACATCTTCAAAAGAAGACTAGACGCCTGGCTCAGAACAACCCCCGATGAGCCTGGCGGACCTGGCTATGTGAGGTGGAGAACACAAGAAACCATCTCACTACTTCACCAGGCCAACTCGAGAGGAGGGGCGACAAGCTTGACCTTCGCGAAATGAGGAATCATCGCGCGGAACCTTTGTAAGGTTGTAAGGTATATATATTTAACTATGATAATATTTGATGTTTATGATGATTGTTACCACGCGACTATAAGAATGGATTGAAATACATTAGACTCCCCTTAGATTAGATAAATGAAATTAAAATTAATTTAGTTAATAGTTTCTGTATCTATTTCGTAATACAAATATTAGAACAATGCAAAATTTGTTTACGAGTTAACTGTATTTATTCTTGTTTTATTTTGTGTGGTATCGTTATTAATATATTAAACCGAAACGATGATCACGGATGGCGTTAAAGAAATCTTTGCTATTTGCCCTACACTACAGTTCTTATATACGAAATATATATGTTGGTTACACTTACTAGTATATATATATATATATATATATATATATATATATAAACAGAAGCCTGGTGCTCCAGAAATGGATCTTCTATGCGAACATTTCCAGAAAGATAAAACTAGCGGGTCTACGAACACGACGGAACGCTGCGTAAGAAGTACTCGAATGTTTGTTTGTTTGTTTCGAAAGACCGTGAAAGTTGATGAGAAAATTTTTTTTTTTGAAGGAAGGTGTGGGTGAACCCTTTTTAATTTTTTTAATTTTTTTTTCGAAAGACCATGAAAGACACCTTAAAGAGGGGCCGTCATGAAGGACGGTGGGGGGGGGGGGTAAAATTTTCAAATTGATCCATGTCTGTCTCCCCAAAAGCGGGGATACTACTCGGGTGCATTACTTTTAATGAATTTCTAAACTACACACGCTATAAATTGGCATAAAACTAAAAAATTCCCTATTGAAACGAGGCCACGCGGAAGTATTTATAAAACTGTGTAGTCAAATGCAGGCATAGCCTCTTGACTTCAGATATCTCAGCAGTAAGTTCAAAAAGATTGTTCAGGATGAAGAGTACAAGCCGAAAACAAGCTCCGTTAGACGACTTAATACAATAGTAATGTGATCAGAAGGAAGGTTCAACCCTTCAATCAGCAATGCTCAGAGAGAGAAGGAGCTCCCTACGCCAGTCCGTAGAAGAGCCATTCAACGGAGGCTTCAAAATGAGAGTAATTTAGTTGCAAGACCACCAACAAAAAAAAACCACTCCAACATTATTAAATGAGAATCAAAATTATGCTCATGGGACCGCGATGAGAGCAGACCATGCAGTTTGGGCAGGATCATCTGTACGTTAGGAGCCCACCCAATCAACGGCACCATTTCAAATACTGTACTGTTACTATGCTACTATGCAACACCCTCCAAAGGGGACAACCATAAATTCCCCTATCTCTGTATCATACATAAACATACTCGAATTAAACGTTATAAAAAAATGCGGGAGGAATGATATTCCATGGTTTCAGAAGGATAATACACCTTACCACACAGTTAAAATCGTGAAAGAATAGTGAATGAAACCACATTTCAACTTTGGAATGGACTGGTAACTCTCCTGACCTCAATCCGATTAGGAACCTGTGCAGTGGCGGATTTAAGGTGCGCGGGGTCCTAGGCCGGTTGGAGTGCGGGGCCCCAAACTACGCAAAGCTAGCTTAATTAACTGAAATGAAGATTTACACCCCCATCCCCCAGTGGTGACCTTACGGGGCCCTCAAATCAATGGGCGAGCGAAGGGTTAAAATAAATTTACTTTTTAAACAATATTCAATTTATTGATATGTAATTAATTAGCCAAATGACCATTTCATAGTTGAACATTACACATTTGTTTTTTTGAAGCTTAACAATAAAAAATAACTATAATAATACACCATTAACAAAAAATAACTATAATAATACACCATTAACTAAAGAGAATACCACTTGACTGACATGCAAATGATGCAATGAGTGGGTTTTGTTTATTGCAGGCAATTTGTACGGTACACTTAACTATTTCTCAGTCAAAAAAGATTTTTTTCTAGCCTTCTTACTTGCAAACTGTTTGATGACATCAGTAAAATCAAGCACCCTTAATTTCTCATGCTCAATGCTCAACAGGGTGAGTGAAGACAAACGGTCCTGCCCCATGGTGTTTCTTAGATAATTCTTGACTAGTTTCATCTTGGAGAATGGTCGCTCCCCAGTGCAGTTTGTGACAAACATGCAGAGATAGAGTCGTAATACAATTTCAACATTAGCAAATGTTTCTACCATGTCATGTCTGTGAATTATCTCATACATTTCTAGTTCAGGACTTTTTGCAGCCTTTGCACCACCTGATGAAGGAGCACTTTCAGGTGAATCTCTTGGAATGGATTTCATAAGGTGTGCAAACTGCAAAAGCTCCGACTCCAATCCAGCCTCCAAGTCCTTAGGATATGAAGACACAAGCTTTTCAGCAGATGCTTTAAGCTCAGTGTTCGTTTTGTTTGAGATTTCTGATAAAAACCCAAATTTCTCTCGAAGGTCGCTGTAAGCAGCAATGCGTTGTTGTAGGGCAGCACAGAGCTTGTCAATGATGGGCAAGAATGCAGTCACTCTAAACTTGTCTCTCCCTGTCAGCATAACATCCTCCGCGGAGTCTAGTTCATCGTGGTGACGCTTGCGCTTCCTAATACGCTGCGTGTCGGCGTAGTATGCATCATTACTCGTCACATCACAGGGATCACACTTAGCCATAGCTTTTGCTTCAAAGTCATCGAACTGGGATCTCAGGTCTTTAGCAAATTGTAAAAGAGACTCTAGCAGTGTGACAGCTGTGTTGAGGGAGAGCCCAGATTTTTGCAGCTGGATACTGCTACTCTGAAACCTTTCCAATACTGTATCCCAAACTTCAAGAAGAATCACTGTTTCAAGTTTTTTCAAACCTTTGAGAAGACCACTTGCTTCAGCTCTTGTTTCAGCTGGCTGATTCTGATCTGAGAATAACTCTTCCAGAACAATGATGTTTTCTTTGTGTGCTCTACTGAGAGCAGCTACAGCATCTGCTCGTGCTGACCAACGAATGTCTGAAAGTATTTTATCAACTTTCAACTTATCTTTATTAGTCTCTAGTACCTCACGGTGTCTCCTCCAACGATAAGTAGATGCAACAAGAAAGGAGTACATATTTTGTACCAGAGCAAACAATGACACTGCAGCAGGACAGCTTTCTGCAGCACACTTAGCCACCAAGTTTAAGGAATGAGCCATACATGGTATGTACTCAGCTTCACTACACTCATTCTTGATTATCTGTTGGGTCCCCAGATATTTACCAGACATGTTGCTGGCATTGTCATAGGACTGTCCTCGGCAGTCGATAACTGGAATGTTCTTCTCTTTAAGAAAATCAAGAACAGTTGTAGCAATATCTCTGCCAGTGTGGCTTAGCATGGGAATAAACTGCAAAAACCTTTCAACTGGACCTGTAGTAGGCAGTACATAGCGGATTGTAAAAGTAAGTTGATCCATGTGTGAAATATCAGGTGTGGAGTCAACAGAAATTGAGAAGTACTTTGCTGTTTTTACTACATCTGTTATTGAGGACATAACCTTTTCTGCCATTATTCCAATGACTTCCTCAGAAATGACATGGGACAAGTAGGAAGTATGACCACTACCTTTGTTTGCGTGTTTCTTGATATGTGCTGCCAAGAAACTGTCGTATGTGCTCAGCAGCTCTAGAATCCCAAGATAGTTTCCATTGTGTACTGATCCAATTACTTCATCTTTACCTCGAATGGCTAGCCCGCGTTCGCAAAGTAGCTTCAAAACATCTACACACCTCCTCAATACTGCTTGCCAGTACTCGCATTCACTTTCATATTGTTGTACTAGATTAGAGTCAATACGGGCACCCGCAGTCTTTCGATATATCATTTCGACCATACTTTTCCTGTGCTGATCTGACCTACTGTGAGATTCTATGACATACCTAGCGTTCTTCCAACCATTGAAGCCAGTTGTGAATGAGCTTTCCACCTTTGACATAAGCTTGCAAGCAAAACAATACACTTTACCAGTTGTTTTAGAGTAACAGAGCCATTTAAGATTAATTTCTTGGCCAGATAATGAATGAGTTCGAGTGAATAATGTCTTTGTACAATGACGGGTTCTGTTTAGCTCTTTCACAGCTGACTCTTTGAAGTCACCATCACAGTGTCGACATTCTGCGCTTCCCTTTTTCAACCAATAGTCACACACATTTTCAGTAATTATTTTAGGCCATAATCCAAGATCCGTTTCAAATCCTTGTTCAGTACCGGTATTCATAACTTTCACTTCCTCTTGTGTCTCCTCACTGTCACTGTGTTCAGGTTCAATTGCGCTAACTACACTAGGTTCAGTACTAGTTGTGGCTTCTCCAGTTGTTTCAGGCGTAATTGGTGTCTCTACTGATTCAGATTCAGTTTGACCGGATTCAGTTTGAGTTTGTGATTTTGCAGATTCAGATACTGTTGGATATGTCAACCATTGAGTTATTTTTGGTAGTTTTTTTACTCTTTGGTTTACGTCTGCCTTTTCTTGTCGTTTAACAGAGCCAGCTTTATACTTCCTCCCTTGATCACGATCACGACTTGTTGATTTCTCCATTGTGCCTCAGTGCAGCCTCACTGCCTTATCCTGAAACATAAAAACATAAAAAACAAACTATTTACACTTGACCCTCGGTTTAGTATTAATTAATACAGTTTAATTAATTAATTAAATACAGACACTAAACAGTTGTTCGGGTGAAAAAGTCGCTTTATGGGAAAAGTCGCCAGCCCCCACCAGTGGCGACTTTTTCCTTAAATATGTATAAAATGTATTTATTATGAAATCTAAGCTAAACTGACCTAACCTAGCCTAAGTACGTTTCATATAAAAAAATTAATTACATTAATTTAACATTTTTCAACTTATTTATGTTATTATAAAGCTGACTAAAACTCCCCCATCCCCATTTATTGACTGGCGACTTTTTCGAGATACGACTTTTACCATTACTTACCACTAAACACACTCACATGTGCACTCCACAGCGGCCTGAATAGAACTAAACTCCCGCCAGCAAAGAGAGTAATACCATAATTATCACTAATCATTAATCAATTGTATTATTTATAGTGGAATCCAACATTATAATTATATGTGAGGGCGCGGGGCCCTCACAGGCGCGGGGCCGTAGGCCATGGCCTACTCGGCCCCCCCCCCCCCTAAATCCGCCACTGAACCTGTGGAAACTTCTGAAAGTAAAAGTCTCTGAAAAGGAGCCCAGATCCGACGAAAATCTTTGTTTTGCTGTAAAAGTAGTTTGGTAGACGGAAATGACCCTGGAATTGTACTTAAACTTTGTCTTGTCCATGCCCAATAGGATCAAAGGAATCATTGGTACCAGTTGGAGGACCCACTAAATATTAAACCCAAAATAAAAATGTAACACTTAAAAACTTTGATTACAAACTATTAATCATGGATATTAGATATACAGATAGATAGATAGAGAGATAGATAGATAAATAGAGAGAAAGATAGATAGATGGATAGATAGATAACTTCGGATCTTTTCGGTTTGACGGCCTGTTATATTTTTTAACATTACTTGTTTTTTATTGTCCAGTTTTAATCGAGGATTTAAAAAATAACATTCATGTTTTAGAGAAACAAATAGTGAGGCAGTTATATGCAATTTAAAAAATTTAAAATATATATTTTTAAACCGTATTGGGATCTTTTTGGCCGGCGGAAAAATACCAGTCATGGCTACGGGACCGTCAAATTCTAGACTCTACCAACTGGTTAGGTTAACTGAATGCCCAGTTAGGTTAACAGAATGCCCGGTTAGGTCAACTGTACGCCCTTGACGATTGGTAAGGTTAAGTCATGATATTTTCGTTAGTTTACTGTCAAAACAAACGAAAATATCATGACTTAACCTAACCAATCGTCATGAGCGTACAGTTGACCTAAAACTTTCAGGGATTTTGGAATCTTAAAGCTTATGTGATATTCTCGAAACTAAAATGTATAACTGCCTCACTAATTGCTTCTCTAAAACATGAATGTTATTTTTGAAATCCTCGATTAAAACTGGACAATAAAAAACAAGTAATGTTAAAAAATATTACAGGCCGTCTAACCGAAAAGATCCATAACTTCTAATCTGATGGCTATCGATTCAAATTTTCGACTGAGAGATTCCTTTTGCGTATCTTCTGATGTCCGATTTTAATCAATGGTCGACTCTGATGGTAAAAATAAAAAAATCAAATCAAATCAACTTCGAACGAAGGCGCAAACCTCAAACGAAATAAATAAAAAATCTCTTATTTAATCAACATTATTGCGTTCGTCTGATTAATTTAAACGTCCAATTTTGTACTTATTTTATATACATATATATATATACTGTATACATAAAGTTTACATTTAATTTTCGACCCATCTTTTCCATCAATTGGAAACTGTTTAGTAGTTAACCAATCAGGAGTAAGGTCGCACTTTAAACGAACCAATTACAAGCCGGCTTTTCCATTCGAGTACAAACAACAAAGAATAAAAAAATATAATAAAGTAACAATACAACCAATCACATTACAGAAAAACAAATGCAGTTCTAAAAATACTGTTCCCTTAATAGAAGTTTCCTTTTAAACGAAATTTAGAAAACTACCCAAATTGTGCCCCTACCGAGTACTTTACTCAAACTTCTAAAAGAACTTTATTTTATCTGACTAATGTGAGTCAAGGGTCACTTTACACAGCAATCTTTAATTAACCTTCTACAGGAAAAATGCTATTAATCGCTACACCAAATGTTTCCTCCATTACGTCTCAAAATAACCCCTTCCAAGATTATGTGGCCCCCCTCACAAAACGCCACCTTCCATCAATTTGGAAAGAAAGGATTTTTGGGAGTGGCTCAAAAAGGAGCATGTTGAAGGATAAATGGATTCTCCGCTCGGAAGGTAATACTTAATCATTTCTTTGTCAAATTCTAACTGAAAAGTTTCACAATTTTATGTTTTATACTTTTACACACACACACACACACACACACGCACACACACAAAACAACAACAACCTTTCTCTCTCTCTCTCTCTCTCTCTCTCTATATATATATATATATATATATATATATATATATATAGGGTCCCCCAGAAGTAGTGTACTTATTTTGGCTTTGAACATGTTGATTTTAACTTCTAACTATTTTTTCATTTTCAGATTACAGCTGTGGTCTTGGAGATCCAATATGAATAGATGGACGGTTCAAGAACGTGCTACGATCGTTGAACTATACTCGTACTTCGAAAATGGGAGGTCCATTATCCGAACACAACGTGCCTACCGACGAAAGTCAAGGGGCATTTCTACACTGCTTCGCTCGAAGCACAACACTTTGTATTACTGCCTCAAGCACATCAGGAGTTATGTCAGCTACTTCCCTCCGAATGTTCTCTTTAAGAGCCTCTGTTGTTCTTGGTTTATTCATGTAAACTCTCTCCTTAAGGTATCCCCAAAGAAAGAAATCTGGTGCTGACATTTCGGGAGACCGTGATGTCCAGTGAATATCACTGAACGGTGAAATCACACGATTCGGAAACATTTCACGAAGCAGGGCCATTGTTTCCCTTGCAGTATGGCACGTGGCACCATCCTGTTGAAACCAACTGTCCCTCTGTCCGTGATGATGTTCTAGTAGAGGCCACAGGAATGTCTGGATCATTTGAAGACAGCGTGGACCATTCACAGTGATTGCTTGGCCTCGATTGTTTTCAAAGAAATACGGACTGAAAATGCAGTCTAACATTATTCCGCAGCACACAGTAACGCGTGATCCATGCAATGACCTATGTTACATGCCACATGGTTGTGTGGAAGTCCCTATTCGACAGTTTTGCTTGTTTACGTAGCCACTCAAATGGAAGTGAGTTTTGTCTGTCATCAACAGGTTTTTGTGAAACTCATTGTCATCTTCCACCATAACAAGAAGTTGGTTGTTGAACTGTAATTGGATGGCATGGTCATCTGGCTTTAATTCTTGGACAAGCTGTATCTTGTAGGGATATTGATAAAAGTCCTTCGTCAAAATGCGTTGTAATGAAGATTTTGATACTCTCAATTCCTGTGAGAGACGTCGCACAGACTTTTGATGACTTTGTATAATTGCCAGTCGCACAGCCTCTGTGCTCTCTTGTGTCCAAGTAGAACATGGACGACCTGCACGTGGCTTATCTGTGACACTTCTTCTTGCAGGGAAACCTTCAACACTTCCCTTAATAACGTGCTTCGAAGGAGCTGAACGAACACCAATATTCAACGACATATTCGAAGCCAAAATAGGTACCCTACTTCTGGGACACTCCGTATATACATCTTTGGTTAACCTTTTTGGTTAGTTTCCGCCCGAATTGTTCATTCTGACGAAGGTCAAGATTTTCACTCCACCTTAGACCTACAGTTTAACGTGGAATCCGAACAACGCCTCACCAGCAGCCCAGCGTCTTAACCACTAGGCCACCCAGGGCACCAATTTATCTACCAACCACTTTCTTTTATTGTGTGGAAGGTTGAACAGCTGGGTTTTGCTGCGCGCCGGCTGCCGTCACCGGGTCTCGATCCCGGGGCCGATAGATTCGTAGTCAGCGACGCTAACCACTACACCACCTAGGCGCATATATATATATACACAGTGTATATATATATATATATATATATATATATATATATATATATACCAGGACAAGGAGGCACAAGAGAAGACCAGGAGCAAGCAAAAATGTTGATGGCTCTTACAAACGAGTTTATACTGACACGGGAGATAACAGAAAATACAAAAAAAAACTGCCTAGATCTGGTATTCACAAATAACACGAACTTGATTGCTGATATAAAAATAACCCCAACCATTATCTCAGACCACAACTTAATTGAGATATAAACAAATATGGCGGCAACATTAATAGATAATACACATATTGAAGAAAGAAGGGAGAGGATAGATCTCAAGCAAAGAACTATAGACCAGTGTCATTGACGTCCCACCTCACCAAAATATTTGAAAGAATAGTTAGAGAAAATCTGTGATTTCTTGGGGACACTGGAAAGATTCAACGAAAATCAGCACGGATTCCGATCAGAAAGATCATGCCTGTCATAACTTATAGAGAACTACAGTATAACAATATCCTAGATGCACTGGAAGGTAATGACAACTACGGTGTCATATACACGGATTTTGCTAAAGCTTTCGACAAATGCGATCATGGTATAACAGCACATAAAATGAAATATATGGGAATAACAGACAAAGTGGGAAAATTAATCTACAACTTCCTCAAAGAACGTCTACTGGTCGTCAAAATTCAAAGTATATCATCATCAGAAGCGGAAGTACGCAGCTCAGTACCACAAGGTACAGTACTGGCCCCACTCCTGTTCATTATTATGTTAACAGACATAGACAGTGGAGTAAACAGCAACAGTATAGTAACATCGTTTGCAGACGATACAAAGATCAGCAGCAGCAGAAAAATCAGATTACACATGGCCCAAATAGAGTGGAGAACAGTTTTAGAGAATAAAACAATTGAAGAAATGCTAACAACCTTAGAAGAAAAGACGTTGAGAATTTTAGAAAAATATGCTCCGAAATCACAGCCAAAAGGAAAAAGGAACTGGCTAGAGAGGCAAAGGAGAAGAATATGCTGCAAAAGAAAGAGAGTGGAAGCGAAGTTAGCTAACTGCAGAGATAACAATGCCAGGAAAGTAATCCAAGAAAACTGGAGAGTATCGACAGGGAAATACAAACCCTGATTAAGGATCATACAGAGAGAGAAGAGGAAAAGGCGGTAGAAGCAATAAAGGAGAAGCCAAAATACTTCTATAGCTATGCAAAAAGAAAAACAAAAAAGCGCGCCACTATCAGGCCGTTAAGGAAAGGAAATAATGAACTAACGGACGATCTAAAAGAAATATCTGAAATATTGAGAACCCAGTCTGAATCGATATTCAGTACCCCAAAAAGTGACAAAGCGATACCTGACATAGATGCATTCTTTGAAGAGAAATTGCAAAGAGAGTGTATAACAGACTTTGATTTTACCCTAGAAGATGTATCGAGAGCTATAGGACAAATGAAACCACATTCATCTGCAGGTCCGGGCAATTAGAACGCAATATTGATTAAAAATTGTAAAAATGAAATAGGTACACTCTTATATTGGATATGGAGAAGATCCCTACTAGACACTGGGAAATACCGAGCATCTTGAAAAGAGCAAATATTGTCCCTATATATAAGGGAGAGGATAGATCTCAAGCAAAGAACAAAAGACCAGTGCATTTGTCCCACCTCACCAAAGTATTTGAAAGCATAGTTAGAGAGAAAATCTATGATTTCTTGGAGACACTGGAAAGATTCAACGAAAATCAGCACGGATTCCGATCAGGAAGATCATGCCTGTCATAACTTATAGAGCACTATAACAATATCCAAGATGCACTGGAAGGCAATGACAACTACGATGTCATATACACGGATTTTGCTAAAGCTTTCGACAAATGCGGTCATGGTATAATAGCACATAAAATGAAATATATGGGAATAACAGACAAAGTGGGAAATTTAATCCACAAATTCCTCAAAGAACGTCTCCAAGTCGTCAAATTTCAAAGTATATCATCATCAGAAGCGGAAGTACGCAGCTTAATACCACAAGGTAGAGTACTGGCCCCACTCCTGTTCATTATCATGTTAACAGACATTAACAGTGAAGTAAACAGCAACAATATAGTAACATCGTTTGCAGACGATACAAAGATCAGCAGAAAAATCAGCTATGCAAATGAAGTGGCGAGTTTGTAGAGGGACACAAACAAAATATACAAATAATCAGAATACAACATGATATTTAACACCGAGAAATTTCAGCTCTTGAGATATGGTAGAAATGAGGAACTTAAACAGACTGCATATTGTGCTCCAGATAGACAAGAAATTCAGAGAAGCACGAAAGCGATCGATTTGGGAGTAATAATGACAGATGATACAAAATTCGAAACACAAAATCAGATAGCGATAAACAAAGCAAAAAGAGTCGCCGGACAGGTACTAATAACGCTCAAAAGAAGGAAAGGATAGGAAATTCAGAGCTGGGCACTTGCGTTTTTTTGCGCGTTTTTTTGCGGTACTGCGGTACTGCGGTACTACTACCGCACTACCAAACCGGTACCGCATAACGCAGTACCGCAAAGGATCGCTGAAAGTACAGCAGTACCGCTACCGCATTCAAATTTCCCGCGGTACTTTCCGCGGTACCGACCAACACGGTAGTACCGCAGTACCGCAGTACCGCAAAAAAAACCGCAAGTGCCCAGCTCTGAATTTTATTAGTAATGATTCCCCTACTAATAACACTGATCATACCAAAACTTGAATACGACTCAGTCTTGGCGTCCCCATATAAAAAGGAAGAAACTAATAAACTAGAAGAAACTCGAAACATTTCACAGCTAAGATTGATGGCTGCAAAGAACTCAACTACTGGAAAAGACTACGTAAACTAAATCTGTACTCCCTGGAAAGAAGAAGAGAGAGGTACACCATAATCTACAAATGGAAAAATGATCGAAAAATGGTACTAAGCAGTAGTATGGGCGCAAAAGAAGAGAGTGCAATGCAATTGCAAATGTTGGTCAATGTTGCAAGAGTGCCAACCCCCCCTTGGCACCAGTGCAAGTGCCAACCCCCCTTGCTGCAATACACTTCCCAAAGGGGGAGGGGTTGTTGCAAGAGTAACAAGGGTTATGCAACTTGGAGGCGGATTTATCCCCCAAGAGAAAGAGAGAGGAGAAGGAGAGAGAGAGAGAGGAAGAGAGGTGTTCGCTTGGCAGGAACCAAGCGCATATTAAGACTTCAGCCGAGCGGACGAGCGGACGTTGTCTTATAGGCCCCTAATCAGCCAGTGCCTCCAGGCACTATCAGCCAGTTGGCACAGTGTATACCTCGTTTTGGCATGTAGACACCCGTCTATACGCCCATAAAATATCACGCACACGATTATATGCGCCGGGTTCGAGACCCGGTGGCGGCGCATCCTTCCACGGTTTGTACATAAGTGGGTAGCCAGAGTGCCCTAGCAGGGATCTCTCTCTCGCGCTCTCCTCGTCTCGCTCTCTCTCTCCCTCTCGCCCTCCCTCTCTACCTCTCGCGTGCTCTCTCTCTCTCTTATATATATATACACATCCCCGTTAAAAAGTAGGTCTAGGGTGGGGTGAAAAGTTTGACATTCGTCAGAATGAACAATTCGGGCGGAAGCAATCGAAGGGTTAACCAAAGAAAGCCTATATATGTACAGTTCCGGAAAAAAGTTAATGTAAAGAAATTCTGAAAACTATAAAAATTACTAATTAGTACAAGAAAAGTACACAAAAGATCCAAAATTTATAATTAGCAATCACGTCAAATTGCATTAATTCACATTAATTCTATTTATTACATAACAAACAAATCTCTAGGATTTTATCGCACATTTACGCCTGAATTCTGAATATACAAGGAGCAGATTAAGACGATTTACCGAGAACAACAGAATCACCATGTGAAAAATAATATTTATCATTTACTACAGAAAATACTAATTAGTACAAGAAGAGTTAAAAACTTGGTGGCTAACTGGATTTCACATGGAGTATATATGAACAAAATTTAAATAAAAAATAATAATAGCATAAGAAATACGAACGAGGAATATATATAATACAAATAATAATACACAAAACGCTGGTGTATAATCAACATGTTAGTACAGAAAAAAAGAGATATATATATATAATATATATATATATATATATATATATATATATATATATATATACAATTATATTAACGTACTGAAAATTTCGGAATGGAAAGCTTTACAAATAATAAGCTTTAAAAACAAAATTTGAAACACCTGTTCTACCAGCGAGTTTTAGCGGCGCCAGGAACCGAAAGATAACATTGGATTTAAAATCTCGATAATAAACAACGCTTCGATGGAATCTTATTTCTATTCTCTCGACGTCATAAACTTTGGTGTTTAATGATCTGCTACATCACACATCTCTGTTATTTTTTTTCATTTATTTACTGTATCGAAAGCAAAGGTGATCCTATATATGTACAATTTTTTTTCTGTCTCTCTCTCTCTCTCTCTATATATATATATATATATATATATATATATATATATAAATATATATATACAGGGTGTCCCGTAAGTCTGGACCCATAGGGATTTATAATATATTTTTGTATTATATTATTATTATTTTATTATTATTATTTTTTTATTATTTTTTATTATGATTTTTATTTGTGGGGCCACTTGAAAGCCAAAGTGTACGAGGTCAAACTTCAGAACATTTTCCACCTTAAAGCACGCATTGTGGAGGCGTGTCAAGAAATTTCTGCGACTGTGATTCAGAAAGTGCTGTCGCAGTGGAGATTGCGTCTTCAACTATGTGTGCGACACAACGGCGGACACTTTGAACAGATTATGTAATACATTTTTGGACTATTTTGTAATTTTATTATTTTTCCCTATGGGTCCAGACTTACGGGACACCCTGTATATATATATATATATATATATATATATAAATTATATATATATATATATACATATATATATATATATATATATATATATATATATATATACAATTATATTAAGCATCGTTCTGAAATTGTGTTTGGCGCAGGAGTTTATGATATCGAAATAAACTTTGGTGTTTAATGAACCGCTACATGACACAGCTCTGTTGTTATTTTTTTAATTTATTTATTGTATCGTATAAGAATTCCGGGATACAATAAAATTTACAGGTGCGAGAACGAGCTTCGAGCACTGATGGTTTTCTTCATCGGTAATTGAATCTGAAATCACATTCCAGTTTGAGCCGTTTTATATTTCCGATCCTATTTTAGATAGGGCACCATAAACCGATTCACAAACCATCCTCATCGACCTCTCTCTCTCTCTCTCTCTCTCGGCCGAATACAAGATTAAAAACAAAGCATTTCTCTCTCTCTACGAATGGGAATATCTGACACGCCCCAGATTTCACGGGGCAGCCAATCACAGCCCTGTGGGGGGGGCAGGACCTCTGTTTGGCCGCTATGCAGGCCTACGCGTTAAGCCCCGCCCAAAATTCACTGATAGACAATAGGAAGCTCGCGAATCGTGTATTGTGGGTTGATCACAATTACGCTTATAAAAGGGGTCACTTTCATCTCAGGACCTCATTTCAGTATTTTTTCGCTTAGTGCTTTTGAAATACCAACCATGAGCCAAGAATCGATCTACAACTCCCCCGAATTGTTTGAAGATAAAGCTTTCTACCCAACAGCTGCGCTCCACCTTTTCGCAGCTGCAGACCGCAACGCCCTACTTTCAACGCAATCCATTGCAGAAATTTGCGAAGCATTACAAGATCCAACGGACAACTCATATGAAATGTAAGTGATTATGTACTCCTGTTCATTCATTGCATGTATTATAATTTTAAAAATTCGTGGCATTTTATCTTATTGTAACTCCCATATATATATATATATATATATCGGTCGTAATATAACCTAACCTAGCGTAGCCTAACCGGTACATATAGCTTAACCTAACCTAGCTTTATTCTGAGTTTTTTTACAACGAAAAATTAATCCCAGGACTCATTCTCGTTTATAATAATATAACCTAACCTAACCATAGTGCACTCTATCTCGTTTATAACCTA
The DNA here is from genome assembly GCA_023014485.1 of Bathynomus jamesi. NCBI lineage: Eukaryota > Metazoa > Arthropoda > Malacostraca > Isopoda > Cirolanidae > Bathynomus > Bathynomus jamesi. The sequence goes on from JAJOZX010002808.1 coordinate 528,103, forward strand.
ACCTAATCTATCATAACTGAATCTAACCGGCCATAATATAACCTAACCTATCATATCCTAGCCGGGACATAATAGCCTAACCTAACACAATTGAACCTAACCGGGACATAATATAGCCTATATATCAGTGGCGGCTCGTGGTAATTTTACTTACGCATGCAGTCACATGCATTAGTGTAGTACATATTAGATAAGCTGTATTTTGTCTTTTATGGTATTCTTATGAGTTATGTAGTAACCGAGGATAGAACCAATATTATATTAATATTAATAATAATTTTAACTATTTTTTTAACTTAAATAATAATTTTAAATTCATTGAGTATATTATTTACGCATGCAGTGCATGCCTTGCATTCATTAAGAAGCCGCCCCTGCTATATATATATATATCGACCCAGGACTCTTTATCGTTTATAATAATATAGCCTAACCTAACCATGGTGTATTCTTTCTCGTTTATAATTTAATTAGTAATCTAATTTCCTTTTATTCTGAATTTTTCTACAACGAAAAAATTAATCCCATTATGTTTTTAATTATTGTCTGTTGACTTCGTGGTTATTTCGTCATGCACAGTACCGTGCAAAAGTATGAGTCCACTTTCAATCTGATAACTATTAGATAATCTGTCGTATGAAAATTGGGTTTGATACTAAAATACCCATTAACTAGAACCTCTGGTTCATATTAACGTATAACTAAGTTATTACTTAAGTATATAAAGTTGTATTAGCTGGATGACCCTCTAGTCTGCATAAATTAGACTTGAGGGTTGATTTATTATATTACTTATAACTAGGCTGACCATACGTACCGTTTTGAACGGGACAGTACCGTTTTGTATGGGTTTTTGTATGGGTTCTGTCACTGAAGAATAATTGTAAGCTCAATATGTTTATGTACTTACTTTTTCATGAATACAGAATATTACATAACCCCCGTCCCTTTTTTGCCATCCCAATGTCCCGTTTTTGTCTCAAGGAAATATGGTCAGCCTACAAGTTATAACGCATGTGTTTAAAGATCTAGCTAACTATTGATGATGGATCTGCAGTAAATGCTCCTAAGCTATTGTTATATCAGTATTTACAATTAAAAGTATTGATATATTCACTTGAATTCTGAAAAACAAATTTATCCAAAACGTTTCTCATTATAATCCTAATTCATGCTGTTTTTTTTCTTTCACAGGATTAAGAAATGACGAAAAGTACAATTTCTGATGAGATTAGATATAAAATAATACATTTGCATGGTGAGGGACTGAGTCAAAGAAAAATAAGTGAATCTACAGGTGTTTCCAAAACTGGTGTAAAAACAATCTTGGCTCGTCAGAGATCAAATGGGACCCCCAGTTGGTCGTCCTAGATTAGAGAGGCCTTCTAAGCTTTCTCCATCTGATCTACAATATCTAAAGATTACTTACCTTCGAGACAGACGCAAATCTAGCACTTCACTTGCAGCAGATCTCGAAAAAACAACAAGTGTTTCAGTTGATCCCTCTACTGTATGAAGGAAGCTTAACTCAGTAGGTCTCAGATGTCCAATACTTGTGTTACAAAGCATATTTTCTTCTCTTCTCTTTATTTCCATTCCTTAAAAGTGGTTTATTTTTGCTGCAACACATCCTTTAAGACCTACTTGAATTAAGCGCCCTTCGTACAGTAAAGGGATCAACTGAGACACCTATTGTTTTTTCGAGATCTGCTGCAAGTGAAGTGCTGGATTTGCGCACCACATGAGGTATGGACCTCACCATATTGTGACCGCTCTGGGACTGCTGAGAAGCCAGACCTCTGAAGTCAGGAACATAATCACTCATGTGATAGTTCGCGGAGCATATCATGCTCACAGTGAGAACCTCATTGCCTCTCTCCTGTGCAGTGAGGATGAGGAAGAGAGGGCATGGGGGTTGAGATGATCACGAAGATCAGAGGTAAGTCTGAGTATGGAGACACGAGTCTGAGAACTCATAGAAACCCTAAACTGAATTTTGAAGCCACTTCTCCAATTACTCTGATTAATTAGGATGCGGAGACACTGTATGAGCCACTCTTCACTTGTAAGATGTCAAGAGGAGAAGTTGAGGAGCTTCTCAGGTCTCCACTTGAAGTTGAGAACTTCTCAGTTCACACTCAAAGCTGTGAAAATACATTCCAGGAAGTTTCAGCTGCAGCTCATGCAGTGTATGGGCAAGAGAGAAGAGATGGTTTTGTTCGTGCTAGGATCGATCACAGAGAATTGTTGCCAGTTTTCAAGTCAAAGCAAGACATTATGAACATGTTTTAGATCTCTACAAGACCTGCTAGACAAATCAAGATGCTTTCATAAGAAAAAATCTCAAAACATTCAGTTGACCAGCATATTATTACAAGCTGGGGGTGGAGGAGGGACTTAAGCAAATATTAAAGAAGAATTGCAATTGCAAAAAAAGGTTGAACGTCACAGCAGCTTGCGGAAAGGTGGGGGCAGCTGCCATCACACTCAGTGATGCTGAAAAGAAAATAAATAAAAATTGGTGGAGGCGTTTCGAAAAAAAAGAAAATGCAAGACCAAGAAAAAAGAACAAAAAGATTCTGCCTGACGAAGATAAATGAGATGTGGTGTATAGGAGACTAAAAATCATACAATTCCTTAGTTTTGGGCCATTTTGGGTGATTTTGGTTATTTTAGGGGTTATGAACCACTTTGGCTAATCTTAAATGGGTCCAAGCCTGCCCGTAGAAATGCCTAAGGGTGTATGTGAACAATATAGAACATATGGAGGTCATTTGAGGCTACCAAGTCTTTGAAATTGGCCAAAAATCCCACTTTTCGACAAAAAAGTGCGATTTTGAACACTTAAAAGCGATTTTTCGCAAAAGTTGCAGAAGACAAACCCCTCTTAAAATTCAGTTTTACATAGGAATACATACTGTCAATCTTGAAATTCGAAGTTTTTCAATATTCGACCTGAACATGATACACCCTAATGTGCATGCAGCTCGGGTAAAAAAAAGTAAGGGCCTGAGCTGGGTATCACGAATTCTATAGGGGCATTCGGCGAACTAATTGTGTTTAATGGGTTAATTGTAATAAAGTCGTTATGCTCAATAGAGACCTGAGTGGGGGGGCATATCAAAGAGGGAAAGTTCCGATTTCCAACACTGTGAACTACACGGATGGATGAAACGCGCCATGACGAGTCAGAAATAGTGCCACCTCTCTCGACAACTAGTAATCAGCCTATGATTCGTGAGAGTATTGTCCTCAGCTTATATCAGTTCAAAAAATGATTAGCATAGGTTTCATACGCTTAGAGCACTTCTTTGTTGATTTACTTTTACGTTTAGCGCCACGTGATGATAACCCCTTCTTCCTGGCAGATCTCTTCTTTCCGCCACCACGCATTTTTCTCTTTGCATCTTTGATGATTTCGTCCCGTGTACGTTTTAAATGTTTTTTTAGAGCTTCTTTAGGCTTAGTTCCACCCATTATGTCTTCTGCCGCGTTAAAACCTGTTTGTAACGCCTTCCTCCCTAGGTACCTGGCACCCCTCTTCAACAGTGGGACAGCGGTGCGTAGTATGGATGAAAAAATGGATCCAAGCCCACTCCCACGCTGGTATCTCACTCCTCGATAGACTGTGAATGGCCTTCGGGTCATTATAAACGACGAAAGTGTAGTTTCACTGTTAAGCTCCCATCACCGAATGGGAAATTTTTTCCCTCAATCGTTCTTATATATATCGAGATGTTGGTTAATAGATTAGTCGCAACATTCACATAATGGGGCTTGTCATATGTAATGCTCAAACTTTTCCCTCTATGGTTGGGATGTGTGCAATGCGCAGCAGGCGCGCCTGGGTGTCCCCAACAAATTGGTGCTCTACGATATTGCTGTAAATATAGCACATGTCTGGAGGTGGAGAGCTTTCACCCAATTTCTCCATCTTCAATTGATACATTAAGCTGGACAAGTCATGCTGTGCCTCGTGAAAGGTATCTCTTTGGAGAGCTGCGCTATATCGGCCCTCGCCACAATTGTGAACAGCTCTTTATCTTTAATATTTCTACTAAGCGTTGATTTTAACTTCAATGTGCATGCAGGCGTGTCTATGTTTACGACTTCAAAAAGTAAATCGTTTGTCAGGTACGACTTTTCAAGACTCTTGTTTAACCCCGTCACAATGTCCATGGCTGTATCATAATGCCGATTCCTAGCGAAACATTTGTGCTATAGTACTGTTCCTCACCGAACAGGACTGATCGCATAGTATTGTCTAAGGTTATGCTAATTTTTCGCACTCATCGATTCTTCTAAGGATCAGAAATATGATTTGCTCATTTTCAAGAGTTAAAAATTTGGAGACTAACTGGAGTTCACATAAACCCACCTCATACGAATCACGCTCCAATTCAATGGGTCCGTGGAGTTCTGTCACAAAGTTGGCCAGGGTTTTAGGATGTACAGACAGAGAAGAAGAGGACGGGAGTGTGACATAGAAGTGGCTAGGCGCCATGTTGCATACTATTTAAGCTTCATTATTGCAGCAGCTTTTATATAGGTGTTGAAGCTTTCTGGGTAACCCAGCCATTTCACCAGGTACATTTTTCTCTTTCCTGAACCTTTGCTGCCTAAAATTTTTCAATTTTAAACACACTTTTTCCTAAATTAAATGTCACTTTCTGCAACTCCTCGCGGTAAAAGCCTCCAGCGATCTCTTCCCCATTCAAATCTTCAACGTAATACATCATTATCTACCTTTAGGTCTCATAGCACGAACTTTAAAAATCTCACGTGTCCATCCTTGCTCAAATCCCTTCGCGAATTTATTTCCCGAACGTGATAGCCTTACATAATCATTGATTTTGAAATGTGTAGACTGCGGTGGCGGTGCTCCATCTCTTCTCACCTCTGGCAGCGCACCTCTTTCTAAAACTTCGTTAGGTGTTGTGCCAATCGTACGGTGGTGATGTGTTGTATGATGATGCCAATGACCCGAGAACGTTTATATATCTGTATGTGTTTTTATGTGTAAAATAGCGATGCATGCGTTCCTTTATGGTACGTTGAACTCTTTCAGCTAAAGAGGCCTTATGTATAGAACTGCTAGTGTAGTAACTGATATTAAACTCTGTCAGCATGTTCTGAAAAGCGCGACCTATAAATTCTTTCCCCATATCCGTACAAAAATAGCCAGGAACCCTTTCTTCTTTTAACATCAACGTTTTGGTCGCTTTAGCAACTGTTTCAGGCGATTTATTTTTCAGTGGAATTAGCCACAGATATCTAGAGAATACATCTATTATGAATAGGATGTAGCGGTATCCGTCATTATACATGAATATCTTTGCATGTCTGTTAAATCCGCTTGCCAAATAGAGTCAATCGAATCCGCTGTTGTCTTGGCCGTTTTAAACCTTTTTCTCACCGGTTTATGAAGTGTATAAGCATCCTGCTCCCGCAAAAACCGCTCAACATCTTTTTTCCCTACTCCGTAAACACCTCTGTACAGTCTATTAACGCCACCATAGGAGGGTTAGAAATGTCATAATAGCGTTTACTTAATATGTTAGCCATTTGCGTATTTTAGAGACACGTGGATAAGGTTGGCCGTTTGTTCTCTTCTTTCTCTTCTTCAGAGACGCTGCTGCTGGGGGCGATGGCGTACTCAGTTGTGACACATGCGAGACTTGATCCAGGTCTTTTAACCTATTCAGATTACCTATCAATGTTTTGGGGACATTTATTTGTTGTAGTCTTGCTTTAATATGCTTCCATCCTGTTGGTGAGGGCCTGTCCCACTTTCTCACCAGATCATGAACAATATCAACGATATTGGATCCTTGTACCCTTGTTCCTTCAACAATGACCTCGCCTGTATCGGCCCACTGTATGATGGGGTCCTCACTCAATAGATTATAAAGACTTAAGCCTTTATTCCTCAATGTATGTGGGAGACTGTTTTTTAACACATGTTCGATGTGTTGTGTTCCGTTGTTCTTTGGTTGGTCATCTCTAACGTCGGGCCCAGGTCCTGTGTCGCCATGCTCAGCGCTACTCGCGCTGTGCCTAATAACCACGGGGAGCTCTGTAGGATTCTTATAATCTTCGTACTCATGAAGAAATTTCTGCAAAGCCTCTTGGTACAAGAGCCTTTTCTCATCAGGTGACTTTTCACTGTTTAATAGGGCTAGCAACTCGCTTTCCATTCTTTTAAGCCTACTTTTACGGGGTTCTAGAGCCGTGTCTGGAATCTTTGAACTTTGCAATGAAGCATACACCTCGTGCGGAATCACAACCACCTTCTTCATTATATTAATCTAGTCAGTAAAGGACCCAAAACTGAAAATAAGATGGGTAGGAATGATCCTCCTCTTTGTACAATAATTCGCTTTTTCTTACCCACAGTTTGACTTTTATGAGCGAGCGCTCGTATTATGTTCTTGTAACGACGTAAGCGAGCCTTCTGAGGGGTTTCATTGGCACATTACATTTTATAACATTAAGACAGATTTCACAGATGCATTTTAAAAAGTCGGAGTCGATATTTTTAACAAATCTGTTGCAGTGCCGGGGCAATCGTTGATAGATTTTTATTAATTCACGATATTTCTTCAGCCTATTTGTCATTCTGGAATATACACCGTTTCAGGTTCGCTTGGGAATATATTCGTTCTTAGAAGCACCCTAAACGTGTTTCGCGGGTGAAGGTCACAAAGCAAATATCCATAACGCTGGTTGTGGCTTCTTTATAAACCTCCAAAAACTCCTTACGTGATTCGGGAACATTTGATTGGCTAATACCCCAATTTGTGACACATCTCTACGTTGTGCGAATAAGACTAGATATTGTGTATTTAGCGACACATCGCGCATGTATCTATTTTTGAAAAATAGATTCTGGTTGATGAAGAATACGCTTATGTTAAGATGGTGGGAGAACACTGTAAATGTCTCGGCAAACGTTTTATCCATTTCCAACATGAGATCGTCAATTACAATAACTGTATGCTCATTACCTTTTAACGAATTAACGTCATATACACCCTTGTGGAACAAAATTTCATCTTGGTACTCGTTGAACACTGACTGATACGTCGAATAGCACCATATTACTTTATGCACAAATTTTGAGAACATCTCCCCCTTATCTTTAATGATTTTAAGCATAAATACAGTTTTTCCACATCCTGTAGGGCCAGATATAATACATGTGGAGGGGCTTGTGAACCTGAATTTTTCTACAGATTCCATCTCTAACACGTCACACCCCAAGTGGGTCATTTACAAAATATTACAAATTTTGAGTGCTGTTCCTTATATTTTGTTTTCTTCTTCCACAGAACCGTGAATGACGACGATGTACAGCCCCCATCATCGATATCACAGACGAACCCGATGACCGTGCAGCTACAGAACCCTTCCCGCTGACGAACCCTCACCAGCGACACCTGTAGCATGCGACAGTTCAAAACGGAAGCATGATGAAGAGCCCTTCACGTCAGGTATAAAGCGTGCCAGGATTGCTCCGGTTGTTAGACCCCCAGTAATAGAGCCCCAACCTTCTACGTCTTACGACACAACCCCCACAAAAGTACCTTCCTCAAATATGCCCCATTGTTCAGTTCCGGGTACTTCCTCCACAGCAGCTTCTCATACTGTGGAGGATGGTATAACATTCGAGATAGTGCGCACCCCTACCCCAACCCCTGCCCTGACTAGAAATCGGTACGTGGTTAGGGTTGACCCTGGATCCCTGTATATCAACGGACTGCGGAGCGTAGTTGAACGTATTGTGGAGTTTGCCCTTCAGAACCGCGACGAACGTGAAGTCCGGACGAAGTTATCCTTCAGGTTTGGGTCAGATGAGGGGGAACGATTTTTGGGTAGTAATACCGTTCAGACGTTTGGCGGCTGTAAACATAGAATATATCTTGGGCCATATAATGCAAGCCTCTCAAAGTGGTACATCCTTCAATATGGACAACTTCATGGTAGATATTGACAGAGTATTCCGGGTTACGGTCATAATTTCAATTCTCCAGTTATTTACAGAAAGCATTTAAACGTCGATCGTGGTTGTGGCTTTATAGAAATAGTCTTAGCTCATATGTTCACTGTGCTAAATACATGGACGCAAAAAATTTGGCTGCCTACGGTTGTGCAGCGTGCCCGTAAACTGGCTTCAGATTGTAAGCTTGAGTTTGAGTGTAATATGGGTCCTGAAGAACTGAGAAGGGCCGAGCAGGAAATGAATGCACGTATAGTCGTATTTGGAATGGATGATCGTCGTAGGACTGTGTATGTTTTTAAAAGCAGCGTGAGAGATCGTACAAGACCTCTACTTATTTTAGGATTGTCAGGAACATCGTATCTCCCCATCCGTAACATAAGGGCTCTCTACGCCAGTTATGATAAAAGTCGAAAATATGGAAGGCATCATGATTTGTGTAAGGGTGTCTCGAGTTTGCTGATGATATGGTGAAACATTGTAAGGATTGCTACATGGTATGTGAGCAGTGTAAAAGCCCCAAATGTGAAAGTCGTGTAGTTGAAACCGAGAAGTGGGAATGTAATGTATGTAGACGTACATTTTTCAATAATAAATGCTTTGGCGCTTGCAGAAAAATGAGGAATTGTAGGTGCGGTATCTTTCACATGATGGATAATTGGGGGAATTTCAAACATAAATGCGATGAAATTCACTGTTCTACATGACATGAAAAATATAAGGAGGATGGAGTGAAGCATGTTTGTTATATGAAAGCTGCTAAGCCTAAAAATAGCCCTTGCATAACCGTGTACTACGATATAGAAACTTACACGAACGCTGAAACCAAAGAGGTTATTCCACATTTACTTGTAAGTCAGACTATCTGTGATGAGAGTATGGAGATCGAGTGTGATGAGTGCCACAAATGTGGAAAACGGACAAACGTTTTTAAAACAAATGCACACGGCAGCCCTGTGAAACTCTTTGTATCCTATATTGTCAAATTAGCGGACAAGTTAAAAAAACTGTGTATATTCTTGCCCATAACGGGGCGAAATTTGAACACAGTTCCTTTATAAGGAGCTGCTTGAACACGAGTCGTCTGCGATATTTACAGGTGATCCCTTGAAAAGAGGCAACAAACTAATACAGATGCAGATAAGAGGTAATGTACAGTTTAAAGACACCCTGCTGTTCACACCTTGTAAATTAGCAAAGCTGCCCAAGGTCATGGGCGTAGCCGCTGAAGTTTCAAAAGGGTATTTCCCTTACACATTCCTCACTAACGAAACTTTAAATTACGTAGGACTACCTCCACCCAAACATTACTTTAACTACACCAACATGAGTGATAGTGAGCGTGAAGATTTTGACCGCTACTACAACAGTTTTAATGAAGCTAATCCATACAATATAGCCGATGAATGTGAACGTTATTGCGTGAATGACGTACGTGTACTTAAGTATGCTTTCAAGCCTTTAGAAGGATGTACATAACCCGTTTCAAATGCGATCTGCTGCAAGTCGCGACCACGATCGCTTCATTATGTTTTACAGTGTTCAAGAATAACTTCATGCCTAAAGACACCTTAGCAATCATTCACAGAAACAACCCCGCAGTTATGGGCACAAGGCTATTTACTGGCTCATACACCTACAGCAACAGACCGGGGTACATAAAACATGCCCGCAACACGGGTGAAGTACCCGTTAAGGTCAATGGTCGTGTTTTTTGGGTTGACGGCCTAAGTGAGGATCCAGCCACTGGTGAGAAGACTGTGTATTCCTTTAACGGCTGCTGGTGGCATGGATGCCCGCGCTGAATGTGCCGTCACAGGGACCTTTATGGAAGATCCCCCCACAGCCTCGCATGGACCCGTAACCGTGATCAACTTATAGGCTCCCAGTTCACTCACAAAATCGTGTGGGAGCATGAGTATGATACACAGATGGAAACAGATGCCCAGTACCGTGAAGAAATAAGGGCCATCAAACGTTCAATGGTGTTGGACTCCCTCAAATGCGGTGACAGCTTGTTTGGAGGACGCACAAACCCATTCAAGCTATACTTTCCGCCTACGGAGGGCGTGAAACTCCACTACTACGACTTCTGCTCTTTATACCCCTACGTGACGAAGAACAATCCGTACCCCGTAGGTGCGCCTGAAAAAATGGTGGGTCCCACCATACCAACGATTGAGGAGTTTTCAGCTAACTTGAATGAGCGCTACTTTGGACTCGCTTTCGTAGATGTGCTCCCCTCGCGATTTATGGATGCCCATCTTACCCGTCGTTATAGATCACAAGCTCATGTTTCCCCTGTGCGTGTAGTGTGCAGAGAACAGTGGTGATTGTAACCATACAACCAACCAGCGTAAGATCAGCCCTGAGCTGGACCTAGCCGTTCGCCATGGGTATAGAATATTGAAGATACATGAGGTGTGGAAGTTTCAGAAGCTACCCAACCTTTTCACACCATATATAAACGCCTTTTTTAAGGATAAAGTAGAAGCATCAGGATATCCGCGAGGAGTTGATACCGAAGGTATACAGCTTCACGGATCCCAAATTGTTAAGGATCCTGGTAAGCGCTTTAGTGCAAAGTTGTGTCTAAACAGTCTTTGGGGGAAATTTGCAAAGAATACCGGCAAAGGGAACGTTCATTTGGCACAAAGTTATAGTGAAGTCTGGGATTATGCCAACGCTCCCGATAAAGAGGTTATGGAGATTGTGAATGTAGGTAATACTTACATAATAAAGTACAACATCACCGAACTGGCCACAGATACCTCACGAGTTACTGTACAAGCATACCTGTAGTCAGCTTCACAACGGCCTACACACGCATCAAACTTTGGTGTCTACTGCGCTCTCTTAGACGGAGGGTGCTGTACGCTGACATAGATAGTGTGATATTCACAGCGAGGGAGGGTAAATACATGCCTGCTATTGGGGAATTCCTCGGAGAGCTAACTGATGAGATCAAGCACGAGTATGGTGATGGTGCATATGCAGACTCGTTTGTGTTAACAGGGCCAAAAACCTATTGGGTTACAGGTGAGGGTGGGGGATGATATGAAATATATCGTGAAGGCTAAGGGTATCACGCTTAACCATGCAAACCGTCGAGCCGTTAACTTTGACTCGTTGAAGGATCTAGTGTGCTTGGAAGATGAGGGTGACCAGCCACCCCAACTGACTGTGGGGCTGCACACTTTTTGGGCGCAGAAACTGGGGTGTGTGAAGGAACTTAGGAGCACGAAGGTATGCCGTAACACCTATAGGAAGCGTTATCAGGTGCCTGGTACCTATGATACCGTACCCTTTGGTTAACTTAATCCTTGATTGTATTTATATATATGTGTATTGTTAATGATATGTTTATTTATCACGTATATTTGCTTCAATTAAGGTTTCATTTTCTCCTTTGCGTGCGTGCGTGGGCAGTAAAAAGCTAAGCTCCACCCACTGTAAGATCGGTCACGTGACTCCTGCCACTACCTGACCATATCTCTATCTCTGCCTGCTCAGTTGACCTCTGCATACCAGTGAGCTCAGACGTGTATTCTCCCGCGTAGAAGAAAAATAGTAATGGCTACCTTTAATATTGCGTGTTCAGCGTTTATGAAGTGGTATTCGGCAGAGTGCCAAGATGTGGTGGATACTGAAAAATTCCCTATTCCCCCCTCCTTTGCCACTTTTAAGGCTACATTGAGCTGTGCGAAGGACTTCTTCCTCAGCTTATTATCCCATCTTTACATGGGGTCGCTGTTTTTGGTTCGTCTTCTCCACTCTCCTCTGTCGTATACCGCGTCCTCCTCCAAGTCCTTCTCCCTGATGTCCGCCACCACACAGTCCCTCCATCTCGTCTTCGGTCTTCCTCTTCTTCTCCGTCCCGGCAACTCCATCTCCAGCACTCTGTGCCCCACATACTCCTCTCTTCTCCTGACGTGTCCATACCACCTCAGCCTGGCCTCCTGCACCTTCTTAGATGCTTCCGCCACCTTCACTGTTCCCCTTATATGCTCATTTCTGACCCTATCCCTCCTCGTCACTCCACACATCCATCTCAACATCTTCATTTCAGCCACATCGATTTTTCTTTCATTGCTCTTCTTCATTGGCACAGTCTCCATTCCATACAACATTGCCGGCCTCACCACTGTTTTGAATACCTTTCCCTTCAGTTTCACTGGGACCCTCTTATCACAGAGCACCCCTGATACGTCCCTCCAGTTCTTCCACCCCGATTGTATTCTACAGTTTATCTCTCTCTCTGCTCCCCCCTCTGCATCCACTGTTGACCCCAAGTATTTAAAATACTCCACCGTCTTAACACGCTCTCCACTCAATGTCACTTCCCCTCCTCGGTCCTGCTGCACATCACATCTCATATATTCGGTCTTCTTTCGGCTAATTCTCATCCCCCTACTTTCCAACGCCTCTCTCCAATTTTCCAACTGCTGCTCCACTGTGCGAAGGACTGTGCGAAGGACTAAGATGTTCAAATACTTAACGGGTATTCTGGCGAGGGCATTGTAGGATTTCGTAGTACAAACGATGGATTGAAGTATATTGTAGACCTAACCTTTATAAAAGCTCACATATACCGCAAAGTAGAAGAAACAACACGTTCAGAAGATAAGCAACGGTTATGGATAGTGAGTCTTGTTGATGAGTGGTGTGACAAGCGATATTATGTCATGTTACATCATACCGACTACTCCTACCCTACGTTGAGAATGTAAATCTTTTCATCATAGAGAATCTTAAGTATTTTTACCTCTATATTAATGTATATCATGACGAGGTTTGTAGTGAGGTTGTGGCTAATGGGCTGTGAGAGTTTTTAACAGAGTTTAGAGACGAGTATCGCTTTATCGCTTGTTAAACAAAAAGGATAAATATGGGCGTGTTTCTTTCAAATAGTGCACCGGATTGTGAAGATGTTTAGTTTGTGGAAATGAACGTCTGATGAGTGATAAAACATTAAAGCCAGTATTGCTTCATGTAGCGGAAAATTCTGTTTGTCCAGGGGCACAAGTGTTCGAACAAGCCTGTACACGCTTCAGCAATTTATGGTGTGACTCGTTCCCCCCAGCGAGCCGCCCTCCCGTGTACCTCACCCCTCCGAAACACACGAGTTCAAACAAACCCGTACACGTTTCATCAGCGTGACTCACTCCGCCCGTCGAGCCGATCCGTCCACCTGTGGCTCATAGTCATCTCAGAGCTTGAAACGACTAGACGTGTGAATACGATGGAACTTCCTTTGAGAAGCATTCTCAACGCCTCGTACGATGTCTCCGTGACGAAGTCATTGCGCGTGTTTAGGCGTGAAACCGGCACCATTAACTCTGTACTTGAAACGATTTGCAGGCAAGCAAGCAAACGTAATGATATTTATTTAATTGTTGAGGAGATGAATAGAGTCTTCGTGATAGTTGAGAAGTCGGGAGAGGACCGTTATAAAATATCTGCAGGTGTATGTACAAGAGGAGAGCAGATTAGTGATGCCCCCTCATATGCCGTTGTTTGCACGTTGTGTATAAATAACGATCAGCCATACATTGTTACACGACTTATGTGGAAGAATGCATCTGATAATAACGTTCTTGTCCCTACGCGAAACCGTTTCATCCTCGACAGAATGTTTGAAATCGTCGGATTCCGCAAGCTGAAGCCTACACTAGACGCTTGTGTTACGGATATGATTTATTTTGACACAGTTCTTGAATACGCAAACACCGCTCTGCTCGACGCATTTATCGAATGTAGGAATGAACAAGGCAAGAATGGTCTAGAGCTGGATGCATATTTAAAAGGCTTAGACTCTTCGAAATATCCAGAACTGTGGTACAAAGCATTTAATCGGTACAGAGCAGAGCTTGCCTACACTATTCACCCTGAAGAGCTGTACCCCTATATAATGAATAGCTGTCGTTACAACCTGGAAGATTATTTCAATTGCCACTATGCAGAGTGAAGAGTTCACGATTGAAAAGATCAAGACGGTAAGAAAAAACCCTCGCTTGAAAAGGAGTGCTTATAAACTTGTGTTTAATAATGATGTTGTGGTTAACGATGACCTCTTTGTGCGTGCTTTTGATTGTATTCTAGCCGTGTTTAAAGATAACTTGCCAGCCGAATGTAAAGTGGGCACAAAAATAGTATTGAACGACCTGAAAGCCATTTATATCAAGTATAGGCATCCGTGTAACATCAGTGGTGAAGTACTGCTTGAACGGTTTTACCGTGTAGTGCAAAGTAATAACGATGTGATTGTAGACTCGATTACGTGTGAGTTTAGCGTTTTGCGCCGTAGAACAAAGTATTTTGATGTATATTTATTTATTTAATTGTGTGTATATATGTATATATATTATTTATATTATATATATATATATATATATATATATATTTCCTCTACTAATATGCAATTGATTATACGTTTTGTAAATTATTATTTTCAATATATTTAATTATTTAATATAACTGTGTGTATATATATATTTTTTCCTGTATTAATATATTGATGGTTATACTACGTTTTGTATATTTTTGATTGTATATTTCTCGTTCGTATTTCTTATGCTATTGTTATTTTTTGATCATATATATTCCATTGTATATTTATTTTGATTATATATTCATCGTTGGTATTTCTTATGCTATTATTATTTTTTATCATATATATTCCATTGTATTATTATTTTCTATATATTTCGTGAAATTTAATCCATTAATTCGTCTAAATAAACAGAATGATGTAATGGTGTTCTATTTGATTCTTTTGGTTGAAAACGACATTTAATTACAGCAAATGGCTGCCTTCTAAAACGGATTTCTAAACTAATTGCCAACTATATCTGGATAGGACAATCTGGCAACCCTAATAATGTACACCTGAACAAGCCAATTACACCTTCTAAGTCAACTGGCTGGTTAAGTCAGAATATATGCTTTTATTAAATAAATAAACGCAATCTGGCAACTCAATAATGTACACCCGAACATGCCATTTATGCCTTCTAAACCAACTGGCTGGTTAAGCCAGAATATATGCTTTAATTTAATAAATAACGCAATCTGGCAGCTCAGCCAGATAAGCCAACTGGCTGATTAAGAACATATTAAAACAACGGCCGCTCGGCTGAAGTCTTAATATGCAGTTGGCTCCTGCCAGGCGAACACCTCTCTTCCTCTCTCTCCTTCTCCTCTCTTTCTCTTGGGGAATAACTCCGCCTCCAAGTTGCATAACCCTTGTTGCTCTTGCAACATTTCCCCTCCCCCTTTGTTGCATAACATCTTGCACCATTCCCCCTCCCCCTTGTTGCATAACCTTATGCAACAGTTCCTTTGCACCAATGATCAACATTTGCAATTACATTGCACTCTCTCCTTTTGCGCCCACACTACTCCAAACCTCAAACTAAACCCAATTACCATCCAAACAACGCTGGAAAATTGGAAAGACAAAATGTGCAGTGTTCCCAAATTAAAGGCCGGACAAGGGACGTCTTCAACACTGAAGGAAAATAACTTGGTCGTCAGGGGGCCAAGACTTTTTAACTAGCTTCCAAAGGACCTCAGAATCGTTACAGGGGTCAAAGTTGAAGTTTGCAAGAAAAGACTAGATGCCTTGCTCATGACGGTACCAGATGAGCTGGGTGTACCTGGCTATGTGCGGTGGAGAGTGCAAGAAAGCAACTCGCTCCTCCACCAAGCCAGGCCTAGAGGTGGGGCCACCGGCTTGACCTTCGTGTGAAGAGAGACTAACACACCTAACATAAACGAGGTTTTATATATATATATATATATATATATACTATTGAGCTAAAATGTGTTTGTGTCTGTCCGCTTTCTTCGGAACCGTGCACAGCCTAAACGGCATATCAGAAAATTCTGCAACCACCACCAACTGATAGCCCATGAGCTTCCGATCTGCTCTGTCAAGTTTCCGGGTCCTAGGTCACAATTACTGGGTCCGAAGGCCCCAGCACCGCGATAAAACTACAGAAAAGAAAGCAGCCGTGAAAATCTTGAGCTTCACATTGTGTCAAGATTTTTGAATCTTAAGATTTTCATGTGTGACATATACAGCTACATATACTGTGACATATACTGCTACCCGACCGGAGGGGGTAGCAGTATATGTCACAGTGCTACCCGCCCGGGGGTAGTAGGGGAGGGGGGGTAATTGGGGGAGTGGGGGTGGGGTAATGGGGAGAGGGGTGGGGGTAATGGCGTTTTTACTTTTGTGTGTAGAGGTAATGGGGGGGTAATGGGGGAGAGGGGTGGGGGTAATGGGGGAGGGGTGGGGGTAATTCTGGAGAGGGGTGGGGGTAATGGGAGTAATGGCGTTTTTTTTAAATTTGGTAGCTGGGTCACAGTGCCCGCCCGGAAGGCCAAGTTGTACAACGATCGCGAGCGATAGCGAGCTACCGCTTGTATATACTACATAATTATAACAAACAGATTTAAACTCATATATATGATATATTCCTTCCTTCACCAAATCGCAAATGAAGCGGGATGTTGCAGAGGGGTCGACCGCAGATCGATCCTGAACCGTCGTTCGAACTCGTATAAAGTAATAAATATACATACATATATATATATATATATATATATATATATATATATGTATATGGGATTGAACTCAGAATGGTCCCCTGAGGTTTTTTCATGATACATGAGCTTTTGGACAGCATCTAACCCCTAGATCCTGTCCCAAAGCTGGATCCTATCTGTCTTTGCAGATAGCTGGTGAGGGAAGCTATATTTTTGGGGCCTTTTTGCGAGTGACCGCCCAAACCCACGTCGGCCTAACATCATGAAAAAGAAAAAAACTACAGTGTTTGTCATTAGCAGTATGGGTGCAAAATGGGAGAGTGCAAGAATGTTGCAATGCAATATTGGTCAATGTTGCAAATGGTTATGCAACAAAGGGGGACGGGGTTATGCACTGAAGGGGGAGTGGTTTATGCAAAGGGGGAGGGGGAATGTTGCAAGAGCAACAAGTGGCTATGCAACTTGGAGGCTGAGCTATCCCCCAAGAGAAAGAGAGGAGGAGAGAGAGGAAGAGAGGTGTTCGCCTGGGATGAGCGCATATTAAGACCATCTGAGCGCCCCTGTCTTATAAGGTGTAAATCCGCCAGTTGGCTTAGAAGGCGTAAATGGCTTGTTCAGGTGTACAGGTTGAGTTGCCAGATTGCGCTATTTATTTAACTAAAACATATATTCTTGACGGTTGGCTTAGAAATCCGTCAGTCGGTTTAGAAGGCGTAACCAGCCATTTGATATAATTAAATAATAATATTGTTTACAACCAAAAGAATTAAAAACACCATTACATCATTCTGTTTATTTAGACAAATTAATGGAATCAGAAATATATAGAAAATAAATATACAATCAAACGATGGGATATATATGATAAAAAAAAAAAATAAAAATAATAATAGTATAAGAAATATGAACGAGGAATATATAATAAAAAATAAAATAAGAATAAAAATATAACGATCAATATAACAGTACAGGAGATATATATACACAATTATGTTAAATAATTAAATATATTGAAAATAAATACATACACTATCTTTTACTGCACAAAATAAAAAAATAAAAAATAAGAAATACAAAACGATGGAGTATAACCATCAATATAGCAGTACAGGAGAAATATATATATATATATATTATATATGTATATATATGTGTATATATACTGTATATATATATATATATATATATATAGTTAAATAATTAAATATATTGAAAATTCATCAAAATACATTCACTTTGTTCTATGGCGCCAATCACATCATTATTGCTTTGCACTACGCAGTAAATGCGGCTTAATATTATTTCACTGATCAAGTTATAGGGAAACCTATACTCTATATAAATAGCCTTCATATCGTTCAATACTACTCTTGTGCCCACTTTACGTCCGGTTGGCAAGTTATCTTTAAATACATCTAGAATACAATCAAAAGCACGCACAAAGAGGTCATCGTTAGCCACGTCATTATTAAATACAAGTTTATAAACACTCCTTTCCAATTGAGGGTTTATTTTTACTAATCCGAGCTTTTCAATCGTGAACTCTTCTTCACACTGCATAGCGGCAATTGAAATAATCTTCCAAGTCGTTACGACATCTGCTCATTATATAAAGAAATAGTTCTTCAGGGTGAATGATGTAGGTGAGCTCAGCCCTGTACCGCTCAAGTGCTTTGTACCAAAGTTCTTGATATTTCAAAGAGTCTAAACCTTTTAAATAAGCATCCAGCTCTAGACCATTCTCGCCTCGTTCATTCCTACATTCGGTAAACCCTTCGAGCAGAGGGGTGTATGCGTATTCAAGAACCGTATCAAAATAAATCATATCCGTAACAAGCGCGTCTAATATAGGCTGCAGCTTGCGGAATCCGACGATTTCAAACATCCTGTCGAGGATGAAACGGTTTCGCGTAGAGACAAGAGCATTATTATCAGAAGCACTCTTCCACATCATCCGCATATCAATGCATGGCAGGTCGTTATTTATACACCACGTACAAACAACGGCATTTGAGGGGGTGTCACTAATCTGCTCTCTTCTTGTACCTACACCTGCAGGAATTTTATAACGATCCTCACTCCACTTCTCAACTACCACGAAGATTCTATTCATCTCCTCAACACTTAAATAAACAACATTCCGTTTGTTTGTTTGTCTACTAGTCGTTTTCAGTACATAGTTAATGGCACCGGTTTTACTCCTGAACACACGCAACGACTTCGTCACGGACACATCGTAAACGGCGTTGAGAATGCTTCTCAAAGGAAGTTCCATCGTATTCGAGGAGCGCACGTCCAGTCGGTTCAAGCTCTGAGATGACTATGAGCCACATGCAACGGATCGGCTTGACGGGAGGTGTGAGTCACACCATAAGCTAATGAAACGTGTACGGCGCTGTTCCAACATGAATACTTGTACCCCATTATATTGGGTAGGTGTTTTTAGAAATTTTCCGATGCATGAAGTAATACTGGTTTTAAGGTTTTAACACTCCCACTCTCCAGAATACGCACCAGACATTTTTGCATAGGGGGATTTTTACGAATTAAACATTTTATTCACACTCCGGCGCACTATTTGAGAGAAACATATGACCATATTTTTCCTTTTTCCTTTGCATGCGATACTCGTCTCTAAATTCTGTTAAAAATTCACACAGGCCATTAGCCACAACCTCACTACACAATTCGTCATGATATATATCAATATAGTGGTAAAAATACTAAAGATTCTCCATGATGACAAGATTTACATTCTCAGTCGCAGGGTACGAGTACTCGGTATGATGCAACATGACATAATATCGCTTGTCATCCCACTCATCAACAAGACTTACTATCCATATCCGTTGCTTCTCTTCTGCACGTGTTGTTTCTTCTACTTCACGGTATATGTAAACTTTTATAAAGGATAGTCCTACAACATAGTTCAATACATCACTTGTACCACGAAATCCTACAATGCTCTCGCCAGAAAATAGCCGTAGAGTATTTGTACCTCTTGTTCCTTCGCACGATTCAATGTAGCCTTAAAAGTATCAAAGGAGGGTGGAATAGGGAGTTTTTCAGTATCCACCACATCTTGACACTTTACCGAATTCCACTTCGTAAACGTCGAACACGCAATATTAAAGGTAGCCATTACTATTTTTTGTCTACGCGAGCGCATACACGTCTGAGATCCAGGGCTTGCTGCGATCAACTGAGCACGCAGGGAAGAGATATGCCCAGGTAGTAGCAGGAGTCACGTGGCCGATCTTACAGTGGGCGGAGCTTAGAACTTTCTCCTGTGTACACACACACACACATATACAAAGGAGAAAGTGAAACGCTAATTGAAACACGATTTATTTAATAAACGAAATATTCAAGGTGTATATATTTACAAATACGTGTAATAAATAAGTTAACAATAGACATATCAAAGATTATGGTATCCAAAGGGCACGGTATCATAGGTACCAGGCACCTGGTAACGTTTCCTACAGGTGTTACGACACACCTTTGTACCCCTAAGTTTCTTCACGCACCCCAGCTTCTGCGCCCGAAAATTGTGGGTACCTACAGTTAGTTGGGGCGGCCGGTCGCCATCAACATCATCCAAGCACACTAGATCCTTCAACGAATCAAAGTTAACGACCCGCCGATTCGCCTGGTTGAGCGTGATACCCTTAGCCTTCACGATATATTTCATATCCTCCCACACCCTCACCCGTACCCCATAAGTTTTTGCCCATGTTGAGACAAAAGAGTCGGCGTATGCGATGTCTCCATACTCATATTTGATCTCATCAGTCAACTCCCCGAGGAATTCACCAATAGGAGGCATGTATTCACCCTCCCTCGCTGTGAATATCACACTATCTGTATCGGCGTACAAAACCCTCCACCCATGAGAAAGCAATAGGCCCCAAAGTTTGATGCGTGCGTAGGCCGTTGTGAAGCGGGCTACAGGTATGTTTGTAACTCGTGAGGTATCTGTGGCTAATTCGGTATTGTTGTACTTTATTATGTAAGTATTACCTACACTCACAATCTCCATGACGTCTTTATCGGGAGCGTTGGCATAATCCCAGACTTCACTATAACTTTGTGCCAAATGAACGTTCCCTTTGCCAGTATTCTGTGCAAATTTTCCCCAAAGACTGTTTAGACACAACTTTGCACTAAAGCGCTTGCCAGGTTTCTTTACGATTTGGGAACGGTCAAGCTGTATACCTTCACGGTCACGGTAACGTTGAATATAGGCCGATTTTTCATCTTCGGTATCAACTCCTCGCGGATACCCTGATGCTTCTACCTTATCCTTCAAAAAAGCGTCTATATATGGCGTGAAAAAGTTGGGTAGCTTTTGAAATCTCCACACCTCATATATCTTCGATATTCTGTAACCATGGCGAACAGCTAGATCCAGCTCTGGACTTGTATATACACCACTGATCTTAAGCTGGTTAGCTGTGTGATTACTTTCCCCATTGTTCTCCTCTGCACACTTCACGCACAAGGGAAACATGAGCCTGTGATCGATAACGACGGGTAAGGTTGGCATCCATAAATCGCGTGGGGGGAGCACATCTACGAAAGAAAGGCCAAAATAGTACCCGTTCAAATTTGTTGAGAACACCTCGATGGTGGGCAAGTCAGGTCCCACCAGTTTATCAGGTGCACCCACGGGGTACGGATTGTTCTTCATCACGTAGGGATATAAAGAACAGAAGTCGTAGTAATGGAGTTTCACGCCCTCCGTAAGCGAAAAGTACAGCTTGAAGGGATTTGTACGCCCTCCGAACAAACTATCACCACATTTGAGAGGATCCAGCACCATTGAACGTTTGATCGTGTTCATTTCTTCACGGTACTGTCCATCTGTTTCCATCCGTGCATCATACTCATGCTCCCACAAGACTTTGTGAGTGAACTGGGAGCCTATAAATTGATCGCGGGTGCGGGTCCACGCAAGACTGTCGGCAGGAGATCTACCGTGGATATCTCCTACGATTCCACACTCAGGACGAGGGCATCCGTGCCACCAGCAACCGTTAAAGGAGTACACAGTCTTCTCACCAGTGGCACGGTTTTCACTTAGACCATCAACCCAAAATACACGACAATGAACCTTAATGGGTATTTCACCCATGTTGCAGGCATGCTCTATGTATACCCTAGACTGCTGCTGTAGGTGTATGAGCCAGTAAATAGCCTTGTGCCTATAACTGCAGGGTGTCTTTAGGCATGAAGTTATTCTTGAACACTGTAAAACATAATGAGGCGATGGTGGTTGCGACTTGCAACGGATCGCATTTGAAACGGCCTAGGTACATCCTTCTAAAGGTCTGGAAACATACTCTAAGCACGCGCACATCATTCACGCAATAACGCTAACATTCATCAGCTATATTATAAGGATTAGATTCATTAAAACTGTTGTAGTATCGGTCAAAATCTTCACGTTCATCTGTACTCATACATTCATAGTTAAAGTAATGTTTGGGTGGAGGTAGTCCTACGTAATTTAAAGTTTCTCTAGTGACGAATGTATAAGAGAAATATCCTTTAGAAACTTCAGCGGCTACGCCCATTACCTTGGGTAGCATTGCTAATTTAAAAGGTGTGAATAATAAAGTGTCTTTAAACTGTACATTACCTCTTATTTGCATCTGTATTAGTTTGTTGCATCTTTTCAAGGGATCACCTGTAAATATCACAGATGACTCGTGCTCAAGCAACTCCTTATAAAGGAACTGTGTATCAAATTTTGCCCCGTTATGGGCGAAAATATACACAGTCATTTTTTTAAACTTGTTCGCTAACTTGACAATATAGGACACAGAGTTTCACAGGGCTATCGTAGGCATTCGTTTTAAAAACGTTTGTCCGTTTACCACATTTTTGACACTCATCACACTCGATCTCAATACACTCATCACAGATAGTCTGGCTTACAAGTAAATGTGCAATAACCTCTTTGGTTTCAGCGTTCGTGTATGTTTCTATATCGTAGTATACAGTTATACAAGGGCTATTTTTAGGCTTAGCATCTTTCATATAACATACATGCTTTACTCCAACCGTCTTATATTTCTCATGGCATGTAGAACAGTGAATTTCATCACATTTATGCTTGAAATTCCCCCAATTATCCATCATATGAAACATACCACATTCACAGATTCTCATTTTCCTGCACGTGCCAATTGATTTATGGAGCTCAAAACAGTTATTATTGAAAAATGTGCGTCTACACATCACAATCCCTCTTCTCAGCTTCAACTACACGGCTTTCACATTTGGAGCTTTTACACTGCTCACATACCATGTGACAATCTTTACAATGTTTCACTATATCATCCGCAAACTCGATACACCCCTTACACAAATCATGATGTCGTCCATATTTTCGACTTTTATCATAACTCGCGTAAAGGTCCCTTATATTACGGATGGGGAGATACGTTGTCCCTGACAGTCCTAAAATAAGTAGGGGTCTTGTACGATCTCTCACAGCTTTTAAAAACATACACAGTTCTACGACGATCATCCATTCCAAATACAACTATACGAACATTCATTTCCTGTTCTACCCTTCTCAGCTCCTCAGGACCCATATTACAGTCAAACTCAAGTTTACAGTCTACAGCTAGTTTACGGGCACGCTCCACTACCGTAGGCAACCAAATTTTTTGGGTCCGTGTATTTAGTACAGTAAACATACGAGCTAAGACTACTGCTATAAAGCCGCAACCACGATCGACGTTTATATGCCGTCTATAAATAGCCTGAGAATTGAAGTTAAGAGTATAAGGTGTGGCACTATGACCCGCAACACGGAATACACGGTCAATATTTACCGTGAAGTTGTCCATATTGAAGGCTATACTACTTTGAGAGGCCTGCATTATACGGCCTAATATATACTCTATATCTTCAGCTGCCAAACGTCTGAACGGTATTACTACCCAAAAATCATCTACATCTCCGTCATCTGACCCGAATCCGAAGGACAGCCTCGTCCTGACTTCACGTTCGTCGCGGTTCTGAAGGGCAAACTCTACAATACGTTCAACTATGCGCCGTAGTCCGTGTTCAACACCATTGCTATACATGGATCTAGGATCAACCCTGACTATATACCGATTTCTAGTCAAGGCTGGGGTGGGGGTAGCGGTGCGCACCAACTCGAATGTTATGCCATCCTCAACAGAACGAGAAGCTGCTGCGGCTGTGGAGGATGTACCCGGAATTGAACAGGAATAAGGGGGTATATTTGAGGAAGGTACTATTGTGGGGGTTGTGTCGTAGTAAGACGTAGAAGGTTGGGGCTCTATTACTGGTGGTCTAACAACCGGCGCAATCCTGGCGCGCTTTATACCTGACGTGGTGGGCTCTTCATCATGCCTCCGCTTTGAACTGGCGCGTGCTACAGGTATCGCTGGTGAGGATTCGTCAGCGGGGATGGATTCTGTGATCACAACTACACTGTCGTCGGGGTCATCTGTAATATCGATGATGGGGTGCTGTACCTCATCGTCATTCACGGTTCTGTGGGAGAAGAGAAAAGCAAGACTGTAGAATATAAGGGTCATCACTTAAATATTTATTATATTTTGTAAATGACCCACTTAGGAGTGTGACGTGTTAGAAATGGATTCTGTAGAAAAATTCAGGTTCACGAGCCCATCCACATGTATTATATCTGGCCTACAGGATGTGGTAAAACTGTGTTTATGCTTAAAATCATTAAAGAAAAGGGAGATATGTTCTCAAAATTTGTGCATAAAGTTATATGGTGCTATTCGACGTATCAATCAGTGTTCAACGAGTACCAAGATGATATTTTGTTCCACAAAGGTGTATATGACGTTAATTCGTTAAAGGGAAATGAACATACAGTCATTGTAATTGACGATCTCATGTTGGAGATGGATAAAACGTTTGCCGAGACATTTACAGTATTCTCCCACCATCTTAACATAAGCGTGTTCTTCATCAATCAGAATCTATTTTTCAAAAATAGATACATGCGCGATGTGTCGTTAAATACACAATATCTAGTCTTATTCGCGCAACGTAGAGATGTATCACAAATTGGGGTATTAGCCAATCAAATGTTCCCGAATCAGCGTAAGGAGTTTTTGGAAGTTTATAAAGAAGCTACAAGCCCGTTACGGATATTTGCTTTGCGACCTTCATCCGCGAAACACGTTTAGGGTGCTTCTAAGAACGAATATATTTCCAAACGAGCCTGAAACGGTGTATATTCCAGAATGACAAAGAGGCTAAAGAAATACCATGAATTAATAAAAATCTATCATCGACTGCCCCGGGCAATGCAGCAGATGTTTTAAAAATATCGACTCCGACTTTTTAAAATGCATCTGTGAAATCTGTCTTAACGTTATAAATTGCAATGTATCAATGAAACCACCTCAGAAGGCTCGCCTACGCCGTTACAAGAACATAATACGTGCACTCGCTCGTAAAAGTCAAACTGTAGGGAAGAAAAAACGAATTATTGTACAAAGAGGAGGGTCATTCCTCCCCATCTTATTTTCAGTTTTGGGTCCTTTACTGACTAGATTAATATAATGAAGAAAGTGGTAGTGATTCCACACGAGGTGTATGCTTCACTGCAAAGTTCAAAGAATCCAGACACGGATCTAGATCCCCGTAAAAGCAGGCTTAAAAGAATGGAAAGCGAATTGTAGCCCTATTAAACAGTGAAAAAACACCTGATGAGAAAAGAATCTTATACCAAGAAGCTCTGCAGAAATTTCTTCACGAGTACGAAAATTATAAGAACCCGACAGAGATTCCCGTGGTTATTAGGCACAGCACGGGGAACGATGGACATGGTGACATAGGACCTGTGTCCGACGATAGAGCTGACCAACCAAAGATTAATGGGTCGGCCACACAACATATCGAGCATGTATTAAAAAGCACCCTCCCACATACATTGAGGAATAAAGGTTTAAGTCTTTATAATCTATTGAATGAGGACCCGCCATACAATGGACCGATACAGGTGAGATCATTGTGGAAGGAGCAAAGGTACAGGGATCGAATATCGTAGACATCGTCCATGATCTGGTGAGAAAGTGGGATAGGCCCTCACCATCAGGATGGAAGCATATTAAAGCAAGACTACAACAAATAAATGTCCCCAAAACAATGATAGGAAATCTGAACAGGTTAAAAGACTTGGAACATGCGTCGCACGTGACACAATTGAAGACGCCATCACCCCCGGCGGTAACACCTCTGAAGAGGAGAAAGAAGAGGTTAAACAACGGTCAACCCTACCCACGTGCCTCTAAAATACGCAAATGGCTAACATATTAAGAAGACGTTATTATGACATTTCTAACCCAGCCTCCTACGGAGGCGTAGATAGACTGTACAGAAGTGTTTACGGAGTAGGAAAAAAGATGTTGAGAGATTTTTGCGGGAGCAGGACGCTTATACACTTCATAAGCCTGTGAGAAAAAGGTTTAAAACAGCCAAGACAACAGCTGCTTCGATTGACTCTATTTGGCAAGCAGATTTAACAGACATGCAAAGATATTCTGTGTATAACGATGGTTACCGCTACATTCTATTCATAATAGATGTATTCTCTAGATATCTGTGGCTAATTCCTCTGAAAAATAAATCACCTGAAACAGTTGCTAAAGCCACCAAAACGCTGATGTTAAAGAAAACAGGGTTCCTGGCTATTTTTGTACGGATATGGGAAGGAATTTATAGGCCGTGCTTTTCAGAACATGTTGACAGAGTTTAATATCAGCTATTACACTACCAATTCTATACATAAGGCTTCTTTGCTGAAAGAGTTCAACGTACCATAAAGGAACGCATGCACCGCTATTTTACACATAAAAACACATACAGATTTCTAGACATTCTGGAATCATTGGCCTCATCCTACAACCGCTCACACCATCGCACGATTGGGACAACACCTAACGAAGTTTTAGAAAGAGGTACGCGCCCAGAGGTGAGAAGAGATGGAACACCACCACCACCACACTCTGCGCGTTTCAAAATCAATGATTATGTAATGTCGCGTTCGGGAAATAAATTCGCGAAGGGATTTGAGCAAGGATGGACACGTGAGATTTTTAAAGTTAGGGCTATGAGACCTAAAGGTGAGATAATGATGTATTACGTTGAAGATTTGAATGGGGAAGAAATCGCAGGAGGCTTTTACCGCGAGGAGTTGCAGAAAGTGGCATTTAATTTAGGAAAAAATGTGTTTAAAATTGAGAAAATTTAGGAAGCAAAGGTTCAGGAAGAGAAAAATGTACCTGGTGAAATGGCTAGGGTACCCAGAAAGCTTCAACACCTATATAAAAGCTGATGCAATAATGAAGCTTAAATAGTATGCAACATGGCTCCTAACCATTTCTACGTCACACTCCTCCTCGTCCCTGTCTGTACACCCTAACACACTAGCCAACTTTGTAACAGAACTCCATGGACCCATTGAATTGGGTCGTGATTCGTATGAGGTGGGGATATGTGAAATTCAGCTGGACACCCTCTTTTTAAATATTGATTATAAAGATACCGTTTTTACGATTCTTAGAGACATTGATGAGTGTGAAAAAGCCGGGGTAACTCGGGATGAAACTATACGTATCGCCGGACTGAGGTGCACGGTATTACAGTACAGTAGTAACACTAGGTCCGGGCCGTTATGGTTCGGCTGAGGATGTTGTGAGAGACTTAAACGTAAGTTAAAAAACTCAAATCTTACGGATTTAGTATACGAAATCGTAAACAAAGGAAAACCCTGCACATACTCTAATCCTAAAATCAAAGCTAAGAAATATTAAAGACAAAGGTGTTCAAAATATACCTAGGGGCGATATCGATCAGCCTTCCAAAGAGATACCTTTCACGAGGTACAACATGACTTGTCCAGCCTAATGTATCAGATGAAATTGGAGAAATTGGTTGCAGGCTATACACCCCAGACATGTGCTATATTTACAGCAATATAGTGGAGCACAGTTTGTTGGGGATACCCAGGCACGCTGCTGCGCATTGCTCACATTCCCAACCATAGAGGAAGGAGTTTGAGTATTACATATGACAGACCCCATTATGTGAATGTCGCAACTAATCTAATAATCAATATCTATATATATATCTATATATATATATATGTATATATATATATATATATATATATATATATATATATATACATATATAAATATATATAAAAACGATTGATGGAAAAAATTTCCCATTCGGTGATGGGAGCTTAACAGTGAAGCTGCACTTTCGACGCACTGAGTTATAATGGACAGAAAGCCTTTCACAGTCTATCGAGGGGTGAGATACCAGCGTGGTAGTGGACTTGGATCCATTTTTTCAACCATACTACGTACGACTGTCCCTTTGCTGAAGAGGGGTGCCAGATACCTCGGAAGGAAAGCGCTTCAATCAGGTCTTAACACTGCAGAAGACATATTGGCTGGGGCTAAACCTAAAGAAGCTCTAAAAAAACACTTAAAGCGTACACGGGACGAAATCGTCAGATGCAGAGAAAAATGCGTGGTGGTGGGAATAAGAAGAGGACTGTCCGGAAGAAGGGATTACCATCACGTGGCATTAAACGGAAAAGGATATCAAAAGAGTGTTCTAAGCGAATGAAACCTATGGTTGACCATTTTTTTGACTGATATAAGCTAAGGACATTGATCTCATGAATCATAATTTGTTTACCACTTGTCGAGAGAGGAGGCACTATTTCTAACTCGCCATGGAACGCTTCATCCATCCGTGTAGTTCACAATGTTGTAAATCGGAGCTGTCCCTCTTTGACATGCCCCCAACTCAAGTTTCTATTGAACACAGTGACTTTATTACGATTAACCCTTTAAACACAATTAGTTCCTCGAGTGCCCCTATAGAATTCGTGATACCCAGCACAGGCCCTTACTTTTTTGACCCAAGCTGTGTGCACATGTACGCTAAACTACGTATAGTCCATTCTGATGGAATGGACTGCGATGACAAATATGCTGTATACCCTGAAACAAACTTTCTGCACTCCATATTCAACCAGTGTGACGTATATTTAAACAGGTCAACATATCGGCAGGCACGGGGTACTATCACCTACGAGCCTATCTGGAAAATGTCCTTAACTTTTCCAAAGAAGCGAAGGATAACTTTTCAAGTGCCGAGGGATATTATCAAGCTAAAGACGAAAGTAGTAAGAAGGACAAATTTAAAAATTCTAAAAAGAAGATATACGAATGTTTTGGACGCCTGCATACAGATTTCATATTCCAGGAGAAGTTGTTTGTGAATGGGGTGGATATGAAAATAAAGCTCACCCGCACGAATCCTGAGATCTGTTTAAATCTGGATGCTGATCAAGAAGAGGGAGTAAAACCCGTTGTGGTTCACATTATGGAGACATACTCCGCCTACGGCGAGTGAAATTAAGTTCGCCAAAACAAATAGAAATTGAGAAAAATTTACTACACACCACATTAAAATACCCAATTAACAGAGTACAGATCAAATTATACACTGTGCCAGCAGGGTTGGCATCGAAACAGATAGAAAACAGCCCTGGGAAATCTACCTAAAAGGATATTAATTGGAATGCAGGAACACAATTATGTGAGTGGAAAATATAATAAGAATGCCTTTAAATTCGAGAATTTCGCCCTTAAAAATATAACTCTATATGTTAATGGCATTGCGTTCGGAGGAACATTGGATATGGACTATTCATTAGACGCTGTGTTACCGCTTTGCCGGAGAGCATATACTAATCTGGCCCATATTGCAGGTGATTGTGATGAGGTCGGGATTGGGGTAACGCATAAAGAATTCATTGATCAATTTAACCTTTATCCGTTTGACATCACACCTGATTTATCTGGTAGTGTAAATACACATTTAAGTCCACAACAGAGTGGAAACATCTCAGTTAGATTGGAATTCGCCAAGCCTATAGACGCGCCTATAAGTGTACTAGTTTACCTCGAGTCACAAGCCCTAATAGAAGTAGACAGATTTAGGAGCATTGTCACTGACTTTTAAAAAATGGATGCAAATACACTTCAGAGAGTAATGAATAGTGAACGAATCATACGTTCCAAATTTATCGGTGTGTTTGCGAAGAATGAATCATTGAAATTGCCATCTACGAGAAATTGCGGTAGCCTTATTGTGAACACGTTATTGGTATTGAAGGGATTCATTGGTTTGCAATCTATTTTAAAAATAGGGACCGCATGTACTATTTTGATTCACTCGGGACTCAACCCTGGAGTGACCCTGTTATTGTAAAATTTCTCGATCAGTTGCATATCCCCGAAGTTGTATGGAATCCCTTCCGGCTACAAGGATATTTTTAGTAATACGTGTGGGATGTACTGCCTTTCATTTCTCATGCATATGTCACGTGGTAAAGACTTTCTAATTTTTTTAAAATTATTCGACCCGTGTCACTCAACCAAACGACGAAATGGTATGCAGACAGATAAAAAGCCGTTTTCCGATTGTGCGTACTCTTTGTATAGTATGATGTTTTGTTTGTATATATATAATTTTTTAACCAATAATGTTAGTTTAAGATGGTTATTGTACTAAAAACATGATTTCTTTCATTTAATAAGTTGATGAAAATACATTGTGTCTTCTTCCCCCAAAAAAAGATCGAAACAAAAAAATACTTACATTATTTCGTTAATGATGTGACAATCGTTGGGTTGACTGCTCGGTAAATCTTCTACCTCCGTATTCAGGTCCACGACATAGGTTTCTTCAAAACGAAAAGATTGTATAACACGTGTCAAATCCTCATCGGACCTTAAAGGAGAAAGAATAATTCATTAGTTCATACTGAATCTTTTTTAATAAAAACCCAAGACATATGCAAAGTATACATATAGTAAGAGTATTACAATGTTAAGATATCTTTGAACGCTCAGAGAATTTCCTTTAAGAGATAATTCCGAATAACATTTATTACGGAATTTATAAAATTATTTAAAACATGCAAAAGATTGCTATAAAAAATCATTGAATCAAAAACAGGATTTCAGCACAATATTAATTGCGGATACCTAAATGAAGCATTTTTAATGTGATCAGATGAATTACTACAACCCTCCATATATATGATGAAATAATCCAGAATAGTTCTCTTTCTGACAGGCACATTAAATAAATAACAAATTTGCGAATAACTGACTACAAAAAATAAAATAACAGGCACTTACTTTTCTACGGCAGTCCCTTGCGTTGGATCGTAAGGAGCGTCAATGCAAATTTCATCAACGGTTTGCGTTGGAAATAATCTATCCCAGTCAGCCGCGTTAAAAAGATTAATTGTGGACAACGCTACAATGTCACCATCTTGATATAATTCCGGTAAACTGTAAAGTTCTTGATTCATGGCGGAGGGAATGTTTATTTACTGGTGAAAATAACTACTGTGACTCCCAGCTGAAAACATTTCATTTTATATGCATGAACCCCAAGCACCACCCCAAAAGGCTAATAGGCGGTTCGTAAGTTTAATTATTGGTTGTCAATGTAACTGGGCGAGGTTATGATAAATTTGTGTACCAATCGTAACACCTATATTACGAGTCCACCCTTTGGACGTCCTGATTGGTCCACTAATGGTGTCTTTATCTTCTCTCCGTAGATTTAATGCTCACATCGTGTATTGCCACTTGCAATCTCTACCTTGACAATAATTGCATTTGCGCCCAATTGCAACATTGATCAACATTTGCAATCTCTATCACGACAATATTTTACATTATTATTGTTATTTGCGGTCATACTATTTGATCCTCAATTTTTCCCATTTTGGATAGGGAGATGGACAACTTGAGCGGCGGCAAGTCATTATAGGAATAGCTTCATCAGAGCCGCTCAGCTCAGTACCACAGGAAACAGAATTAGCGCCGCTACTCTTTATAATCTTGACATAGATCATTACCAGAGACAGCACAGTAACATCCGATGACAAAGATTAGAAAATAAGAAATCTAGATCTCTACAAGCAGAATGTTTTTGTGCATTATTATTATTTGTGGTCATACTATTCTCAGCTTTCCCAAGATTCCTGACTTGTGGATTTGGTTTTTTATATATATATATATATATATATATGTGTGTGTGTGTGTGTGTGTGTGTGTGTGTGTGTGATAATTGCCACTTGCAGTCTCTACCACGATGGTTTCAAATATTTGCAAAATATATGTTTGCGGTGATACTATTCGATCCTCAACTTTGATTAATGTATTCGGCTTGACTTTTTACCTGCCAATTCTCGCGCAGGAGTGTGATTAAATTGTGTTTAGCTCATGAAAATGAATGTCTGCTTGGGGTGGTAGATAAATGGGCGCCCTAGGTATCCTAGTGGTTAAGACAATGGGTTGCTGGTTGAGAGATCGAGTCCGGGCAATGACGTTGTGATTTCAGCCTGCCCATGCTACATCTCACTTTGGATTCCACGTTAAACTGAAGGTCTAAGGCGGAGTGAAAAGCTTGACCCTCGTCAAAATGAACAATTCGGTGAGAAGGAAAAACGAGTTAGCTATTATTATTATTACTACTGTAATTTGCACCACCCTATATATATATATATATATATATATATATATACAGGGTGTCCCATAAGTCCGGCATCATAGGAGAAATTCATATTTTTCTATTTCTACAAACCATAATTCATATGCTCGGGATGCCAATTTCCCGTCCACCATTCTGTTCAGTGACGAGGCTGTTTTTTATGGAAATGGTGAGGTAAATCGACAGAACACCCGCTACTGGTCTCAAAACAACCCTCACTGGTATACCTCTTCAAAGGAACAAGGTGCATCTCGGGTGATGGTATGGTGTGGCATTTGGAAGGGTCGCATCATAGGCCCCCTCTTTTTCGATGAACATGTCACTGGAGGCACCTACCTACGTATGCTCAAGGAAGAAGCATTTCCCAGTATCTTGAACGAAGAAGGAAATTTCCTAACATGGTTCCAGCAACACGGCGCTCCTGCACATTACAGCACCCAAGTAAGGGAATACCTGTACCAACAATTCCCTGGTCATTGGATAGGACGTCGAGGGCCTGCGGAATGGCGAGCTAGAAGCCCGGATCTCACGCCACTAGATTTTTATCTCTGGGGCCACTTGAAAGCGCTGGTATACGCAGAGAAAATTAGGAGTGTTGAACATTTGCGGCAGCGCATTATTGGGGCATGTAACACCATTACTCCTGACATCATTCACCATGTGCTTGCTGACTGGGTATCACGTCTGAATTTGTGTATTGAAAACAGTGGTGGACATATTGAGCACGTTCTGTAAATAAAAGCTTTTGTTTTGGCTTTTTTTTTAATTTTTCCTATGATGCCGGACTTATGGGACACCCTGTGTATATATATATATATATTTATATTTATATATATATATATTATATATATATAATGACAAACTAAATTCATTCTGCAAATATGGATCAAACAAAGTTCGTGCTCCGAATAGGAGTTGAATCGGTCTTAAGAGATTTCAGTTCATTAGCATTTGTAGAAAAAATTCTTTTATATACGATATCAGAGCGGCTGTTACAATTCCTAAGAGAAACAGACAAAAGATATAGCTGCACTGACGTTCAGAATGGAATGCAAAAATAATATATATATATATATAATATATATATATATATATATACAGTATATAGTGATCAGAAAATGGTGTTCCAAAAATAATGTGCACTAAATTAGTTTTAGGAACCTTTTTAATCACACTGTATGGTGAGTAGTGTTCCGTTCTTTGAGGTCATATGATGCAAGCCACACTTCAAATTTCTTATTTATTAAGATACTATCGTTATACATTGAAATTATGAGAACATGTTTATATAATTGCAATATGGGCCTCACCATTAAAAAAGAACCAGGAACACCACTTTCTATATATATATATATATATATATATATATATATATATATATATATACACTGTGTGTATACGGCTATGATTTGCCTGAAATTTGTTACTTGCTATGCCCCGAACCAAGCATTAAGTTATGTAGAAGTTGTATTCGTGGATCAGGTTTCCGAGGGTGGTCACAACGTGCCTGAACTGCAGAATGACTGCACAAGAAAATTGTTTCAGACAATCTTCAGGTTCCCCTCTACGGTAAGTCATGTCTGCCATTCCAATTTTTGATAATCTGTGATGCACAAAACTAATTCAATTAACTGATAGCTAATGAAATTAATGTATACCTCAAGTTTTGTTTCGACTTAAATCTCGCAGTATTGTTTAAAGGGGTAAACTGAAGAATTACTTCTCTTCTTCAGGCGTGATCAGAATGGACCCCCAGACAGCACTAGAAACTCCGTCAGCCATCATTGCCTTTCTCCAGATTACTGCCATCTCTACATTACTAGTCATATCACTGTTTCCAAATGCGCCAGAAGACAGGTAGTTGTGAAGCGAAAGTACGATCAGAACGGCCACGAGTCAGCTCAGAAAGCCAGGACCGCTTTCTTTGTCGATCCAGTCTGCGGGACAGCACCTGCAGAAGGATCGGTAGAAAGCAGTCCTGCAAAAAAACCCGTAACTCGTCATAACATCCAGGACCGACTTAATTTTGTAATAAACATAAGGATCGGACTGAGGATGACTGGTGTAAAGTCATTCTCTCGGACAAATCCCCTTTCAACTGATTCGTCAACTAAGGAGGGATCTGTGTTCGCAGAAGGAAAGGCCAGCGTTTCAACCCGGAGTATAGCTACCCACGACGAAGCATCCCGAGATTGTTACATCTAAGGGTGCTTTTCTGCTCGAGGAACAAGATCCTATATATTCTACCCAAAGGGACAACGATGACCACGAAATAATACCTCTAAATCCTTCGAGACCACCTGCTATCGAAATCACGAATACAGTTCCTAAAAGGATGTTATTTCTTCTAAGATGGTGAGCAAAAGCAGTAAATAGGTGGTTGGATGACCATAATATCACTCCTCTAGTGGAATGCCCTGGAAACTCACCAGATCTTAACCCAATCGAGAGTCTCTGGGGGCTGTGGATCAGGTGATACGAAAAAAGGTAGCCACTAAACTAGAAGGCGGTCAAGCCGGGTTCCCCGACCGAAGACATACTGTACAGCACATTGTAATTACAATAATGTACAAAGCTTTCAAAATATGCGATAAACAACCTGATCCTAAGGTTAGTTACCACAAGTGGAAAATGCCACTAATTCTGGTGAGTAGATTGAAGAAAATCTGTAAAGTGATTCTTCAAACATTCTCCGCAAGCGACGCAGCGTCTACATCAAATTCAAAGAAGACTTAACTTGCCTCAACTGAAGCTGATTCAAGATGTGCCAACCAGATAGAATTACATGCTGGAAATGTTGCAGCGACTCCTTTCCCAAAAGCAAGCTATCATTGAATATGACATCGAATGGCCCCTGGAAAATATACGTTGACTTCAACGCAATGGAAGCTTATGGTCAAGCTCATTGACGTGCTTGCTGTCTTCAAAACTGCAACACTCAAAATCAGTGAGGAAAACTCGCTTTTATCAGAAGTTTTACCTACAGTCAAGTCTCTGTCAAAAGGAATCTGTGCAGCGTGCTCAGTGAACGATGCTGGTGTCAAGATTCTGAAGAGCCAGCTGGGCGATTCTCTCGAACAGAGATTTCGAGAGCATAATTCAAATGAGAAACTGTTGCTAGCCACAGCAGTTGATTCCCGATTCAAAGGGATAGACGACGACATGCGAGAAAAGGCCAAGGAATTGTTGAGACAAGAGATATGCAGTCACATGGAGGGGGCCCAACGAAAGCGTATTGGAGGTGCAATTGCCGTGAAACGCCGCCGAAGTGGTCCGGTTTCTCCGTTCAAGAAAGTAGCTCTTTGGGAAAACCTTTCCGATTCAGAAGGTAGCGATCTCGACGATCACGTTCGTCCTATTCTAGTTGAAGAACCCCAAACGAGGGATACGGACACGAGGTTCACTGTCCCAGACGCACAAGTGGAAGCAGCCCTTGACGCCTATTGGTCGCAACTTCGGATCGCTGGGGAGAGGGATCCATTCATTTTCTGGCGAGAACATTCTGCTGATTTCCCGGAGATTGCCAAAGTTGCTGAGAAGTGCATGAGCTGCCCCTGTGGATCAGTTGACTCTGAACGGCTTTTCTCAACGGCTGGAGATGTTATCAATGCGAAACGAGCCAACATCACCCCAATCAACGTTGAGGAACAAATCATCCTCTCCAAAAATCTGAAGTTCCTCAATTTTGATTATTGAGTGAACTGTTATATTGAGTTGCACTTTTTGAATTACAATTTTTTAATTACATATTGTTTCCATTACATGACTTTTATGTTTTGAATTCCATTTCTTCAAATATATGCTTTGAATTACAGTACATGCGTCGAATTACATTCTTTGAACCCTCTTTTGATATTTTGAACAGATATCAGTATCGGTATCGGCCGATACTTTGCTCTAACTATCGGTATCGGTACCGATACTTTGGGAATACTATCGGTCGACCCTTAAGATATATATATATAAGCATGACTGCAAACTACAAGAGCTTTCCAAATATGCATTAATTAGAATGATTCGGTTTCGGAAAAAGTTTGCCTTGAAATTTAAAAATTTTATAAAGCATAAAAATTACTTAGCATTAATGAATGGGTTTTGTTTTCTAAATTTCATTATTGTTAACAAAAACAATGAAATATCCAATGGAAAAAAGAACATACCAATTAGTAATTTTTTATGCTTTTAGGAACTGTTTCTAAGCGAACTTTTTACCGAAACTGTATTTTTGCAATTTAAGGTATTTTTCTTAAAAACTTACATCGACGAAAATATTATAAGATATTTATAATGGCTTTCGGTTGGTAAACAAAAATAATAACTTCTCGAATGTTGAGCCAACAGCAACTGGCTACGCTTTATTCTAAAAGCTTTGCGTCTTCTCTTTCGAGTGGTATACAAAAATTTCTCCGCACACTGATTCTCTTTCAACTATAGTTAATAATCACGAAAAATTCCCGATGAAGTATTTGGGAAACGCTGGCAGGCGATATGAAAACGCAAAATTTCGTGTAGTACGCGACTTGAACTAGCAACTAATCACAGGCCGGTGTGCTATCTGTGTTCAGAAAGTTTTTGAAAAAACTGTAAAAAGTAGAATGTAGCGATATTTAGAATCCTGCAATTTATTATTTCCAAATGAATATGGCTTCCGTAATAATAAAACAACGGAAATGGCTATTTTAAGTCTTATGGAAAATGCAAACATAACTAAAAAGAACAAAGAAATGATGATATCAATATTTATGGATTTGAGTAAGGCGTTTGATGTAATAGACCATAATATTTTACTTAACAAGTTAGATTGCTACGTCTTTAGAGGTAAGCCAATCAGTGATTGGCTTAAAAGACCATTTGTCCAATAGATATCATTTTGTATCGGTAACCAGGGTCTGCTCCACTAAAGCGCTTGTCAAACATGGCGTACCACAGGGCTCAATTTGGCGTCCAGTGTTATTTTTATTATATATAAATGGTTTTCCACGTTCATTTGATATACTTAACTTCATAATATTTGTAGATGATACAAATGTGTCTTTTCCTTGCAAAGATGTTAATTCATCTAAGAATATACTTAAATCAGAATTTATCAATGTAATGAAATGGTTGACCACTAATAAACTCTTCCTAAATAACAGCAAAACAAATTTCATGATTTTTACTAACAAAAGAAATGTGTATCTTCATGAACTTAATGTTGATGAAATCGTTGTAAAGGAGTGTACTGTACTGTAATAAAATTTCTTGGTGTAATACTAGATAAGAATTTGCAATGGAGTGATCATGTAAATTACTGTATATCTCAAAAAAAGATTTCAAGGAGCGTTGCTATAATGTTTAAAATTAGAAATGTAGTCCCTAAAGAGGTTTTATTAACTATGTATCATGCTCTTGTTCTTCCTTTATAACGTACTGCACCCTTGTTTAGAAACTCTGCTAACAACGCTTTAAACAGTATCTTTGTCATCCAAAAACGAGCAATAAGGTTATTATCTGATGCTGATTTCCATGATTATTCGAGTGCATTATTTAAAAAACTAAAACTACTAAAGCTCAAAGATGTAATTAAACTGGCACATTTTATTTTTATTTACAAGCGTAAGCACAAAATCATTACCTTACAATGGGTAAATAAATATTTTGTAACTCATCAAGAAATCCACTCATATCAGACCAGAAATATCTCAAACATGTGATAACTCAATCTAGATCAGTATTTCTTAACCTGGGGGAAATTTCAGGGATCCAGGGAGGATTTACGGCAGAATTTTGTTTGGTGATCATATAATTAATGTGCATTATAAGTCTGGTAATGTTATTAAATTTTGTCTTCGAGGCTACTTTTTTCCGTATCCTAATGGAGGGGGAAATCGGGTAGGGCGGCGAACTGGTCGAAGGGGAAATGACACGAAAAAGGTTAAGAACCGCTGATTTAGACTGACTTCAACTCAAAAATTATCCATTTTCATTGGATTAAAACAATGGAATGATTTAAATGCTGACATAAAAAATATTGTGAATGTAAATGCGTTTAAAACCAAGTTAAAATCTCGATTAATAATGGAATACTAATAAAAATCTAGGATTAAATGTACATTACTATTGTTTATTAATTTCTCGTGTGTAATCTAGGATTAAAGGTACATTACTTGTTACTGTTCATCTCTTATCTCTCATGTGTAATATTGATTTTTTTGTATAGTATTGGGATCATACCTTTAATAATGACGTTGTATTTGTTTTATATTGATAATAATAATTTAAGATTAATAAATACCCTAATTAATAATTCTTATTTATGATTTATGTATTATTAATAACTATGTTTTATTTCTAATTAAAAGCCCAGTAAAGCCTAAAGCTTGAGGCCCAAATTAAATTAAATAAATAGTCCAGTTTCACAATTATTTATGTCATTGTAAATTGTAAAAGTACTGTATTTATTTCATGAATAAAGGTTATTCAATTCAATTCTTCAACATAAAATCAACGTCAGTTACGCAAAAGGAACGTTATAACGTGTTTCGTTTATAAGCATGACCGACGTAACTTGAATTTCGTGACACTAACATATCTATTCGATTAAAACCGTTTATCTCTCGTTAGAAGGCAATGAATTAAATACGATAAATTTAGTAGACTGTTATAAACTTACTCGTAGGATTAAGCTTCGCGAGAATGTGCTTCAAATATGGAAACTTCTCAAATCTTCCCTTAAGACGCGTTTCCTGAGCCAAATTTGCTATACAAAGGCTACAATTTGGGGATGAAATGGTGTAGGAAGCATGACTTTATTCCCGATTAGCGAGGGAAGCTGCCTCGAATTTTTAGTTCGCTGCGCTAAGTGGAAAAATATTTTGTATCTTCAATATACTTCCTTACTCAAATTTTCTCTATAAATTTATAAATATACTGTACATTATAAACACTTAAACTTTACTTATTAGTATACATTGAAGCTTGTTGCAAGAGACTATAAACAAACTAACACTTTTGCTATTATAAAATATAAAGATTTACAAATACTGTAGTTTGTTCCATTTTTAAATCTTTTATTTTATATTTCTTTTTGAAAATAATAAACTGTGACACCTCATTATAAAATTATTTCAGTTTCTTTCGCGTGAAAAATTTTCCATATATATATATAGAGG
The DNA here is from genome assembly GCA_023014485.1 of Bathynomus jamesi. Taxonomy (NCBI): domain Eukaryota; kingdom Metazoa; phylum Arthropoda; class Malacostraca; order Isopoda; family Cirolanidae; genus Bathynomus; species Bathynomus jamesi. The sequence continues at coordinate 567,430 of JAJOZX010002808.1, forward strand.
CCCTATACAGGGTGTTTCATAACATGTGGGACGCACTTTCAGGATGGATTCAGGACCTGAAAACAATGAAAAAAGTTTTATAAACATGCCCGAAATCGCTTTGCTTCCGAGTTACAGCCCGTTTTGTGTTCCAGCAATTCTTTCCGCAAACTGTTTACAAACACTGCTTGCCGACAATGTTTGTGAGTGTGTACGAGACTTATTTCATGTATGGCCTTGCCGATTGTAATGTTTCGTACACTCTATGACATGTTTCAGTATCGTTGAGTGTAGAGCCATCAGTCAGTCAGAAATGCAGCGCGGTGTTTCACTGTTCGTATTCGTAACTTCTTACTGTGAATAAGTGCAGTCCAGTGAAAAAAACTTAAAAGTTTTTGTGCTATTCATTGATAGTGTGCATCTGAAGTGAGAATGGAGTCTTATTCAAACAGAGAAATGGCAGACATGCATCTCATATATGGACTTGCCGAGTGTAATGGGGCCGCAGCAAGACGTCTGTATGCGGAAAGGTTTCCGAATCGCCATCTGCCAGATAAGAAGACCTTTCAGAGAATAAACGAGCGTCTTCGTGATACAAGATCATTCAACAAGCGAGTTTCAGATGGTGGTAGACCAATCAGAGCCAGAACTGTTGAGTTAGAGGAGCGGGTCCTGAATCGCGTGGAGGAACATCCTGGTGTCAGCACCCGAAGGATAGCAGCAACAGAGGGTGTAAGATACACAATTGTGTGGAGAATATTACGGGAACAACAGCTTTACCCATATGACATTCAGAGAGTACAAGGCGTTACTGAAGCTGATTTCCCACCACGAGAGGCTTTTTGTACTTGGTTCCTTCAACAGTGTGCTCGCGATCCTCTTTTTCTATCCTCCGTGTTGTTTTCTGATGAGGCTGCCTTCACAAGAAATGGCGTGATCAATTTTCACAACACTCATCACTGGGCCGAAGAGAATCCGCATGTCATCATCCAGTCAAGGCACCAACAACAATTTAGTATCAATGTATGGGCAGGATTTGTTGCCGACAGCTTAATCGGTCCTTTTGTTTTGCCTGGAAGATTAACAGGAGAATCCTATTCCATTTTTTAAGGAATGATTTAAGCGATTTACTAGATGAAGTTCCTCTTGGTGTCCGTATGTGGTTTATGCATGACGGCGCTCCGCCTTATTCTAATCGAGTAGCCAGAGGCTATTTGGATGACCATTTCCCTGATAAATGGATAGGCCTTGGAGGACCCATTGCGTGGCCTGCTCTCCCCCCGGACCTGAATCCACTCGATTTTTACCTGTGGGATCATCAGAAATCCATCGTTTACGTGACACCCATTGACAACGTTGAAATGCTTCGCCAACGTGTAGAACAAGGATGCTAGAAAATCCGAGCAATACCTGGAATGTTTGAACGCGTCAGGCAGTCTATGACGATGCGTGTTGAGGCGTGTATTCTACAGATCTACAGAAGCTAAGGCTAACAAAGACCCTAAGATCCACTCTAAGGTTGCCCGAGAGAAAGGAAAGGGTAGGGGGCTAAGAGAAGAGAATAAGGGGTTAATTAAGTAGCAACACCTATCACTCATGGGTTAACATTCATTCAGAAAAAGAGAAAGAAAGGCTCACCATCATCATCCGCCGACCACTGCCGACAAGTCAGAAAAATAGTCGGAGAGAATAGGAAAGGGGTGAAAGATGAAAAGAAGTAAAATAAGAACGCTTACAAACCATGCAAACACAGTCTTAACTCACTATCATACCATGCAAACTACAGACATGCAAGTAAGGAGAGGATAAGAAGGGAAAAAAAGAAAGTAGGTAAAGTAAAGCAAAAAGTGGGTTAGTTTACGCTCCGAGCTACATCTACGATCGTGTTAGTCTAATTTTTTTTTTTTTTTTTGCTGGCATCACACACTGGCATGTCACAAGCTGGCATTATTGTCAACAGACTCATCCTCGATCACCACCCCTAGAGCTCCTGTTGCTAATTGTTTTATTATATTAAACAACGTTAATAATTTTAACGAGGGAGAGGGAAAAGGGTGAGGCTGAGAGGGAAAAGGGTGAGGCTGAGAGGGAAAAGGGGAGGCTGAGAGGGAAAAGGGGGAGGCTGAGAGGGAAAAGGGGGAGGCTGAGAGGGAAAAGGGGGAGGCTGAGAGGGAAAAGGGGGAGGCTGAGAGGGAAAAGGGGGAGGCTGAGAGGGAAAAGGGGGAGGCTGAGAGGGAATGGATTGTTTTATTATTATATTAAACAACGTTAATATTTTTAAAATGCCTATCTAAACGGTTCTTGAACATATTAACGCTGGTAGAGTTCACGACTGACGCGGGAAGATTATTCCATTTATCAGTTACTTTAAACGTAAAGAAGTTTTTAGCGATATTAGTGATGAAACGTCTGCCACGCAACTTAAATCCGTTATTATGAGTATTATTATTATCGAAAGTGAACAGTTTGTCAAAATTTACGTTGTCGATGTTATTAACGATTTTGAAAACTTCAATAAGCTCCCCCCTTAATCTCCTAGTTTCGAGTGAATACAGGTCTAACTCTTTAATCCTATCTTCATAAGGCTTGTTGCGCAATGACGGAATCAGTTTCGTGGCACGACGCTGAACCCTTTCTAACCTATCAATATCCTCACGCAAGTACGGGCACCAAAACTGAACGGCATATTCTAAATGAGGCCTGACTAGGGACTTGTAAAGGGGCAATATAATATCCTTCGATTTAAATTCGAAATTACGCGCTATGAATCCGAACATCCTATTAGCTTTTGCGCAAGACCCCAGGCACTGGTTCCTAATCTTTAAATCCTTAGCGCAAGGCGGTCATTTTGAGCACTTCCTTTAAAGGTAAGGTGGATACTTGCTGGAACACATAACGGGCTGTAACTCGGAAACAAAGCGATTTCGGGCATATGTTTATATAAACTTTTTCATTGTTTTCAGCTCCTGAATCCATCCTGAAAGTGCGTCCCACATGTTATGAAACACCCTATATATATATATATATATATATATATATATAATATATAAACTGACAAAACCTCTCTCTCTCTTTCATACGCATAGTTAAAATTAAATTTAAGCAAATTAAGAGACACATTTCATTGTGCTGAATTTTAATCCAATGTATAAAATAAAAGTTATTCAATTCCCCATTACCATACTGAGTGCGGAGAGCTTTTGTGAAGTTAACTAAGCGATATGAAGAGCTTTCAACACTCGTACATAAATAAATTTTGTAGATTTTCAAAATATTTTTTAAATTTGTTACAAATAAATTTAAAAAAGGGTCGATGTAGGATTAAGTGTAGCGATTGAATGAAACCTTACATTGATTTATGGTATACATCTTATATTGTTTTGGTATTAATTAATTTCAATATGGGTTAATTGTATTTGCTTTATTACGCGTGTAAAATATTCATAAAAGACCTTTTTTTTTAAATTTGCAGTATACATTCATTGTTTTTAGCTCGGTATATATACTGGTCAAAAAAAGAAACGCAATTAGCTTGCATATGGTGTAAAATTTAAGTTGTTAGTGGTATTATCACAGTTTCAAGATTATGGTTAAATGTTTGTTCAAATCTTTTAAAGCCACTTAGTGCATGTTTTTAAACCTGACTAATCCCGGCTAAGACGCCATTTTGTTACAAACAATAAACAGAGATTAAATTGAATGTATTCTTTATGAAGGCATGCATTTTTTCTTTGACTTCACAGAATACACACTGCCCGTTGAGAAAACCAAACTTTTTCCCGCGATTGAGGCATGCCACGACTCTCAGAGGTCAACAGAGGTCGTGCCTTGGGCATGTTGGATGCAGGCATGTCTGCTGTCCAAGTTGCACAACGAATGCATGTGCATCCCAGCACAATCTCTAGGCTTGTTAGACGGTACAATGCCACAGGAAGTGTTCAGGACCTGCCAAGACGTGGGCGACCTCGTGTGACGACCCAACGCCAGGATCGCCACATTGTACTGCAGCACCTGCGTCATCGGCAGCGGAATGCTCGTCAGACAGCCAGAGAGACACCTGGTATCCACAACAACAGAATTAGTGACCAGACCGTCAGAAACCGACTCCGTAATGCAGGACTCCGATCCCGCAGGCCTTACAGAGGTCCTTTTCTCACTGATGCAAGAAGGCAACGACGCCTGCAATGGGCCTATCAGCACCGTGACTAGACACAAAGAATGTGGAACCAAGTCCTCTTTTCTGACGAGTCTCGCTTCAGACTGTCCAATTCTGATGGCCGTCAGTCAGGGTATACAGACGACCAGGGGAGCGATACTCAGATGCTGCAGTAGTGGAGCATGACAGATGGGGGAGGACCAAGTGTCATGGTTTGGGCAGGAATTGCCTTTGCTTCAAGAACTGAGCTGGTGGTTGTTGATGGCGCTCTGACTGCCCAGCGCTACAGGGATGAGATTCTTCACCCACATGTTCTTCCATTCATGAGGCATCATCCAGAATTGGTGCTCCTGCAACAGGACAATGCCAGACCTCATGCAGCCAGGATAGTGCAGGCGTACCTGCAGGGACAACAGGTGCAGACCTTACCATGGCCAGCCTTCAGCCCAGACATGTCACCGATAGAGCACGCATGGGATGAACTTGAACGGCGAGTTCGCAGACGTCAGCATCAGCCGCAGAACATCAGGGAACTGACCAATGCAATTATTGAAGAGTGGAGGGCCATCCCTGTTGCTTTCCTGCAGAGACTGTTGAGGTCGATGAGGGCCAGACTCCAAGCCTGCATTGTGGCTAGGGGTGGCCATACGCGTTATTGACTGTTTGTTATGTTAAAGAATCATTTACTATATACTGAGTCCTCATGTTTATTAATAAATCTCAAAAATTGCGTTTCTTTTTTTGACCAGTATAATATTATTATATATAATTAATACGATAAAATATAATATATTTTAAGCTAATTTCATATAATTACAGCTATTTGAAGTCCAAAATACATAAAAAATAAACCTTTTGTTTGTGATATATATTTCCTACAGCTGGTATTATAATAATAATAATAATAATAAAAATAATAATAATAATAATTAGATATTAAGGTTTCTTCTTACTCCTCCTTTCTCTTCTGTATTAGATTTACTGACGTTTCGTTCGTATACTATGAACATTAGGGTGGCCCACTTTTCAATTTTTTTTGAAAAGTATAGGTGATCGTGGTTTTTCCCATTATTGGCACTATACTAGCACATTGGTACCATTTTTACAAAAATTGATCAATATTTAGGGGTCTCGCATCGACCTTGAAATTACTAGATTTTTTTAAAAATGCGTACTTTTTAACTTTTTACTGAATCAAGATAAATCATTAAGTAGGGATGTTTTCTGAATCCTCTTAATGAGAGAAGTCGTTTGGTGTGCCTTCCAATGTCATACGACTAACGGTTTAAAGGTTGTGCCTGTATACAGGTAATACCAATGTGCTAGTATAGTGCCAAATAATGGGAAAAACCACGATCACCTATACTTTTCAAAAAAATGAGTCACTATACCCGGGCGGAATGTATAATGTATATAGGTAATTAGAAAATGCATTATGCCTGTGCCAGGTACCTAACCTATTTCTTTTTTTGCAGATCATAACATTTTGAAATTCTGTCTGAGTTCCTCATCCTTTGTCATGGACAAATCGATGGCAATCATAACTGGAAGAACTCTTGAAGTATACTATACACAATACGCACCTGATTATTGGACATGCGGAAACGATCAGCCACTTCCATGACAGCAGGTGCATTAAGGATGCGGCGAGGAAGATTGACAGACACACTTGGCTCTTTCGGCAGGGGGAACGCTAGTTCTGTCTCCGACTCTCCTGACATGCCAGTATCATCATTCTCCATGGCCTCATCTCCGGTTTCGTATGCACACTTTGAGGTTTGCGGCTCCTGGCGAGGACGTTTTCTTCCTTCCTGTAGCTTTCTTTTTACAGCGAAAACTTTATCGTTCCCGCTCATCGTTGCCATCCGAGGACCACGTTGATCGAGGTAGAAGTCAATGTCTTCTTTCTTGTCCTTGTCGGACAGCAGTCGATTCTTCTTTATATCTTCGACAGCGTCAGATGCTCCGATATCCCACAGCTTGTCCACACTGTCCGAAAACTTCTGCCGTTTTCCTCCGGCGTCAGTTTCTCGTTTTCTGCTCTTTTGGAGTAAGTGCCACTCTTTCCATAATGCCTCTAGCTTCCGTTCGCAGTTGAGCTTTGTGATTGTTTTAATGCGGGCCATGTTCCAAAACTTTAAAACGTTGTTTACGGTTTCTTTGAATGCATCTTTCCTGTTAGCAGTGTACTGGATAACACTGAAGAAGTATTGCAAAACCTGCCGTGTTGTTGGCAATTTGCTACCACTGATGGAGGACGACGGTTGGCCAACTAAAAAAATTTCTGAGGCCGATCTTAGAGAAGGTAGCGATGTTATTTTCGCCTTTCCTTTTGATGACTCTCTATTTGTAGCTTCAAGAGTTCTTCCAGTTATGGTTGCCATCGATTTGTCCATGACAAAGGATGAGGAACTCAGACAGAATTTCAAAATGTTATGATCTGCAAAAAAAGAAATAGGTTAGGTACCTGGCACAGGCATAGTGCATTTTCTAATTACCTATATACATTATACATTCCGCCCGGGTATGGTGACTCATTTTTTTTGAAAAGTATAGGTGATCGTGGTTTTTCCCATTATTTGGCACTATACTAGCACATTGGTATTACCTGTATACAGGCACAACCTTTAAACCGTTAGTCGTATGACATTGGCAGGCACACCAAACGACTTCTCTCATTAAGAGGATTCAGAAAACATCCCTACTTAATGACTTATCTTGATTCAGTAAAAAGTTAAAAAGTACGCATTTTTAAAAAAAAACTAGTAATTTCAAGGTCGATGCGAGACCCCTAAATATTGATCAATTTTTGTAAAAATGGTACCAATGTGCTAGTATAGTGCCAAATAATGGGAAAAACCACGATCACCTATATACTTTTCAAAAAAATTGAAAAGTGGGCCACCCTAATGAACATCTTCAGAGTTTTCTTGTTAGTGATTAGCCTTGGAGCGAAACACCTACTATGTATATGTATCTCTAGGTAGTTGTGCCACATTTTACAGTAGAGAAAAGATTGTGGGTATTGATGAGAAGCTTTCAGCTCCTATACTGTAGGTGTTTCGTTCTGAGACGAATCACTAACAAGAAAACTCTGAAGATGTTCATAGTATAGGAACGAAACGTCGTGAAGTCTAGTCTAGAGGAGAAGAAATGAGGCGTAAAAACTTTCACTATTTACAAATTAAGAATTTTGACACTTCACTCATAATAATAACAGACCAGTTTTTATTTATTTAAACTCAAAATACAATATTTTATTGACAAACATTATTACAAAAAGTAAAATAAGCGCAGCTTTATATTTATATTAAACTAAATTAATATAGTGTACATGCACAAGACAAAATAATAAATTATAATTGAGCAGTCATATTAATAAACCATTAGGCGTTTTGACCCATAATTCAATCAATCAGTTAATTAATCAATTGGTTGAGACAAATGATACTAATAGCGAGTGCATACAATTAATACACGCAAGCGAATAATAATAGAACAATAGAGACATAACACGCTTCAAACACAATTGAAGAACGCTATTAATGACAACATAAAAAAAATACAAGTTTGAACATTTATTAACATTTTTTTATTTCCTATAAATATGTCGGCAAACTATTACAAAATTTTATTGCTTTAAATATCACAAACTTTTCATGTTTACAACTCCGGATCAGAAAAATAGAATACTGTCTCAAATGCGCTCATGACCTTGACAATACCTTTAAGTTATACAGTACACCTTCATGAGGAATAGAGTATCTGTGACGTCATTATGATAAAAAGACACCTGCGTGCCAGTTTATATATATACTGTGTATATATATAATATATATTAGCAGAAACCTTATTAAACAGCTAAAAGTTAATGTATAACGACATACCAAAATACAGGGTGTTTCAAAGGTCTGGAATCATAGAAATATTTATTTGTTCTGGTTCCGGACTTTTGAAACACCCTCTATTAGAATATCTTGTCAGGTGTTACAAAACAATAAAATGTCTGGCAACATATATTGCTATTTATAGTTATAAATTTTAGAAGGTTCTACTTTAATCGGCGCAAAGGTAACTTCAGGTGATTGGCAGGACCAGTGTTACCATTTTTACAGATTTTATACTTTGTTTCAGATTTTCAGATTTTTCCCCCAAAGTGGGCGAAATCTACAGATTTCTAAAATTAATGATTTTTTGTGTTTCTTTTCGGATTTTCCTTCAAAATGGGAAAAATTTGCCGATTTCTAAGACTGAGTTTTTTTTCTATTATCCACTACGGACCACACTGGATAATACAGTAATATTATTGAGTTTCTCCATGAGAACCAACAAATTATTTCCGTGCGCCACCTGTCAGCAGAGAGTGGCAACATAACATAAACACGCCACACTCAGCAGGTGCCGTTGAAAATGCTAGACCTCCGACATTTCATCACATCACATGACTGTGTGTCAGTTCTTACTAAGTGGTCAACTCGTGCGTGGTGCGCATGTACAAATATGCTTTTTAGTACAAGTTATTTGCAAATGTCATGGCTATATTCTTTCAGCAATTATACCCTAGCTGCCTATAATGAAATTCTATAAGACATAAATTGTGCTTTATTAATAAATTTTTATCTGAATTTAACTTTGATGTGCTTTGTTTAACTGAGACCTGGCTTCTTTCTACTGAAACAGCAACTTTTGCAGCAAGTCTACCATCTAGTTATTCTTTTATTCATTTACCACGTTCTAATGAAGTTGAAACATTAACTATTAATGTTAAATACAAAACTTAGATTTGTACATAATTTTGTATTTATTTTGTATATACATTTACAGCCAGTGTTTTGATTTTATTTAATATGATTTTAGTGTGTGTGTGTGTGTGTGTGTGTGTGTGTGTGTGTGTGTGTGTGTGTGTGTGTGTGTGTGTGTGTGTGCGCACTTGAAACAATTCAATTTACTTTAATTGTTTTATATTTATATACTCTCTATTCAAGCAAATGACACTGGATGGAGGCTGTTAGGTAATTTTTTAGGGACCCTTGAAGTGAAGTCCAGTATGAGGCCAGAAAGAATGTTGGAGTAGAGTAAGTACAACCAAACAAATGGACAATGTCTTAATGTTTCCAAATCTCTCGAAATTTATGCAAACACTGTTATGTTTACCTCACTCCAGTACTAGAGTTGAGAGAGTTTTCTCAGCTATAAACAGAATGAAGACTAAGACTAGAAATAAATTGTCAACAGAGACTCTAATAGGTTTGCTTCATACAAAGCAATTTTATCAAAGGTAAATCATGCTTCGATTTTAATGTGACAAAACCACTGCTAAAGAAAACAAGGGGTGGAATCTACAGTACAGGTAAATAGCCCTGTTGTTGTTAATGCTAATGTTCATTTCATAATTTCTTAGTACTGTACAGCACAAAATTATGTATTCTATTGGATTCCTTTTTCCATTTTGTATATATGCATCCTTATTTTGTCGCTGTATACTTGTTCTCTCTATTTGCTGCTTTTTGTCCAGATCATTCTTAAACTGGCCTATAAACGTAGCTTGAATAGTATTTGGTTTAAATTATTCAGTTTATCTACGTTTCATTCACTAAATTTTGTGTTTAATTGACCATTTTTGTATTTCTGTTTGGAATTATGAATATTATTGTATATGTTACAAAAATAAACTTTAAAATCAAATGGTAGTTTACAGATTCTGTCTACAGATATTTTTATTGAAACTATAGATTTCTACAGATATTTTTACATCAATCTTTAGATTTTCATTATTTTTGGATGGCAACCTTGGGCAGGACATCAAATTGTTTAGCTACACGACATGGACAGAGAACGTGACATAACAGAGGGACAGAAGCGATCGATTCTTGAGCTCGAAAAATCTGGACGACAGCAGGCAAATATTGCTAATACTGTGTCGTGCAGCCAGTCCACAGTTTCCAAAATATGATAATAAAAACCCACTCTAATAGACAGAGTATATTTCCACAACAGTTTCGATGCCCACTGGCATCCTCTTCGGGTGGATACAGAAGGGGATGCCAGTGGGCATCGAAACTGTTGTGGAAATAAACTCTGTCTATTCGAGTGGATTTTTATCATCATATTTTGACCTTCACGTAGAAAAGTGAAGTTTTTTGCATTTAGTTTCCAAAATCTTGCAACAATCTAAGAATGAATCTGTAGCTACCAAGACACGATCGAACTGTGGGAGAAAGCGCCTTATTACTGAGAGCGAAGATATAAGATTGAAGAATATTGGACTCACTCATCTTCAGTGCTTCAACTTTCCAAAAGATGTGGGAAAAGTCTAGAACTCAAGCTTCCAAACAAACAACGTTACGCCGTCTTTATGAAATGGGATTTTGGTCACGAAAACCAAAAATTAAGCTGATGTTAAATGCGAAGCAAAAGAGAAGACGACTATCCTGATGCAAAGAAAGAGTTGCATGGATTACAAAAGTGCAAAAAATGCTTTTTTTCAGAAGAATCAAAATTTTGCGTGTCATTTGGTGGCAGGGGTCCGCGAGTTTAGCAAAGAAAGTCTGAAATGCACCATGAAAGCTGCCTGAAGCGATCGGTAAAATTTATGGAGTGTGTGTTAGTGTGGGGTTGCATAATGCAAATAAATGTTGTGGGGGTCACTTGAATTTGTAAATAGAACTGTCAATAGTCACGTTTATTAAGAAATCTTAGAATACTTCATGCTGGAGTCTGCAGAACAGCTGTATGGAAATGCACCATTCACTTTTTAACATGACCTGGCTCCAGCTCATGCGGCTGGTGCAACATCTGCGTGGTTTAATGCTCATGAAATTGAAGTACTACCATGGCCAGCTAATTCTCCCAATCTTAATCCAATAGAAAATCTTTGAAATAGTGCTAAGCAGAAGGTCCAAAAGCGTAAACCAGGAACAATTAGTGAACTGAAGAGGTGTTTGAGGACAACCTGGCAATCAGTAACTACAGAAGAATGCAAGAGGCTTGTCGATTCGATTTCACGTCGACTGGAGGCCGTAATCAGGACTAATGGCGGACCAACTAAATATTAAGATGCAGAGTTAAAAAGTCTTTGATAAAGGTTTAATATATTAGCAGTACTGTACTCAATAAACATCTGAATTTATTCTAATTTCTTTTAACACCTAAAAAGATATTCTAATATTTTGGTATGTCGCCATGCATTAACTTTTCACTATTTAAAAAGGTTTTTACTATATTTAATTATTTTGTTTGTAAATTGGCATAAAAAGGCGGTTTTTGTCACAATGACGTCACAGATACTCGATTTTTCCTCATAAAGGTGTATAACTTTACTCCTTCAGGCGTGGCGTTCAGTATTTTGGACAAACTGTATACCAAAAGTATAAGATTTATTGTTATTCAAAACCAAATATTTTAGTAACTAGTCACTTACTTTATACGCATTTTGGGTTCCTTTTCCCACAACTAAACTAAACCTATTTAAACATATAGAAACGTTTGTAGAAAAGTTGCATTTTACTACGATTTATATTATTGTGATTTATATTATTATAATTATTATTATTATAGTCACTGTGGCTGAAGGGGTTAAAGGTATTATGAAGGTCATGAGCGCATTTGAGACAGTATTCTATTATTTTGGTCCGGAGTTGTATGTTTATGAATCTTGTGAAGCAGCAATTGTAAATGGTTAATTAAAGCTACGCAACAAAACGGAGACTATTGAAATAAACTAAATTTCTTTTCAACGGAAAAAAAAATTCATATTGACCCTCGAAAAAAACATTTATTAAAGAGTACAAAAACCCCCCATTTATTAAAGAATAAAAAGTTACACTGACTATTATCTGTCTTACATTAAGTACATTAATTTTCAATTAAAGGGTATTACTGTATTATTCGCGCGTATATCGCTTTCCAGGAGGAATAATATGCAGTCACTTAATCGATAAGCATAGTATCGACGGAGGAGGATGATACATCATCCAACACGAGGGCATAAGCGCGAATATGCGAAATCAAAGTACGGAAGTTGAAGAGAATTCAGTCTTAAATAATTCCTCAACACATTCACTATAATTGCTAACTTCATATTTAGTTTTCTGATGTTCCCGTTAATGATAAATTACAGTTAATTTAAAAGCCCCGAGTAATTATGCTTCATTACTCGTTCAATAAGCGTATCATTAATTGGTAACACAGGATATAATGAGAAATTATTAAGAGAAAATGCGATAAATTTAGTTGTGGATGCAATCACAACGTACCAGTACCATAATACTAAAACCAGCATCATAATACCAAAAAAGTCAAAATTTTATTCCGAAACCACGCGCTCGAAATCACGACTTCTCTTCACAAATCTTACATACATTGTAATACATAATTAAATCATCATGTAAAGACGGAATAACAGATCAAATACGAAACCAAAATAATATATTATATATATATATATATATAATATATCAGCAAACAACCACAGGGAAAAGGAAACACAAAGCCGAGCGCTTTTGATAGATTCACATTATCAAGGAGGAACAGAAAATTTTTCTATTTTCTGTTCCTCCTTGATATGGAATATATCACGAAAGTGCTCAGACTTTGTGTTTCCTTTTATGTGGTTGTTTGCTGATAATAAGGTCACGTGATATTTTGGTGATTTTAGTGCATATATATATATAAATATATAATATATATATAATATATAATATATATATATATATAATATATATATATATATTTTTACGCCAAAGCTTGATGTAAAATATAATCTTTTTTTTTATAAAGTTAAACCAAAAAATTCTTGTGTTTCTATAAAACTTTACGATTCGACTTATGAAGGAGACACGGCCTAATCTCGTAGACCATTTCATGAGAAATATGAACTAAAAAATAAGAAATAAATACTTTTAGTAAAGAATATAGTGGATGGATGTGCGTGGTAGGTTTATCTTCGAAAGCGTTGACAGTTACTGTCACATTTCGCTACCTAAAACTGGACTGTAATGGCTTCCGTCTATTATTAAGCACTTTCGAGAGCGACTGAGTAATCGCGACAGTACCACTAATAAAAGAAGTTCATTACCCGAGTTAAATTGCTTCTTTTTTTTTCCTTCAAGCAAGATGAATTATTAATGTTTATAATACGAATTGATTTTCTTTAAAATATTATTTTTAAACACGGGGTTAAACGCACTATTATTTTCATATGTACTAATTAAGTACAATACGTGCAAAATAAATTTTACGACACTTTCCAAACAATATACATGGTGTCCAATGTCCATAAATTATCTTAAAAAAAATTAAATTCAAATTAAATTGAATTTGTGCGCATAATTTATGAACACCCAGTACATTTAGATAATCAAATCGGTAAGTACTAAATCTCAATAAATGCAAATTTTCAGTGGAATCAAACTTGTACATTTTAATATAAAAGTTTCTCGAATAAAATGAAGTTCAACGTTTATATTAAGTTAAAATTTACAATTCTTCATGTATCACGATTTTAGGAATATACAGTTCGCTTCATCATTTAAAAATACATGTATACATAGAAAAAATTTATTACAACAAATAAATAGTATGATAAACTATTTTACCACCATTTCGAATTTGATGTTACCATGGTCCTTAAACGTTTTCACGAGTTTATTTAAAAAATTACAAGACAGGAATGTTCCACCATATGTTTTCAATTTATTGAAATTTCAGTACACACACCAAACTTTCACTGTTAGATGGGGCAATGTATTGTCCTAATGTTTTGGTTCTCATGCGGAACTAGACAAAGTGCCTTACTCTCTCCTCTGTTGTTTAATATATATATATATTGATGGATTAATTGCTTCTCCCAATGAGGCATGAGTGGGATGCTGTATAGATGACGGGAAGATAAATAACTTGGTCTATGCTGATGATATGGTGTTAAGAAGCCCTTCGGTGAAAGAACTGAATCGTCTTATAAAAATATGTAAATCGTATTCACAGAATCATGACATTAATTTTAATGTTACTAAAATTAAGGTAAATCAATTCCATCCTAAAAGTTCGAAACCAACAGCTGATATTTTCAAAATGAGACACGAACCAATAGAGCAGGTACAAGAATTTAAGTATCTGAGTCAAGCCATCACCAGTTCCTTGAGTGACGACTCAAGGAACTCAAGAATATGGAAGTTACTGTGCTAAGCCAAACATGATTATAAGGCATTTCAAATTCTGTACAAGCGAAGCTAAAGACACTTTTTCGTACTTTCTGCACTAATATTTATGGGTAGCATCTCTGGGTTAATTATAAAACAGGCTCCTGCAGAACCCTCAATTTCCTTTACAACAGATCCTATAGACTTCTGCATAAGTTACCTCTAAGATGTTAGGATGTTCTCTAACCGCAACGTTCCGAGCCTCCCTGAGGTAAGAAGACGTACTCAATACAGTCTAATGCGATTAATTCAAAATTCAGACAACCAATTTTCCAAGCTATTCATCAGTCCTGCTTTAGGTCTTCTAGACTGCGGACCTCTTAGTATGAAAGTGTTTGTCTATAGCTCCACTTAACTCGTGCATTAGCCATCCCATTACATGTACTTTTTATTTTTATGAAACTGTTATTACTATTTTTTTATTATGTCTCGTCTCCTTAGATTTATTATTGTTATTTCTTTATTACCGTACTCCTTTTTTGTTTCCGTTTTTAAAATTTATTGTTTAATTAGCTGAATCGTTGATTAGCTTGATAGATACTGTAACTTTGTTTTTAGGTTGGGGGATCTGTCTGCTGCCAGTAAACATTATTATTGTCATCATCATTATCACCATTTTTGTAGACTTAATAGTGTGTAGTTTTTATTATTACTTATCTCAGTGCGTGTATTATTTTTATTTCTCTATTATCATAATTTTTTTAAGGTTTTTAAAAATGCATTATTGTTTGATTTATCTTATCGCTTATTACCTTAAAAAATATTGTATTATTTTATGGAATTTTTATTCTGCCAATAAAGATTATCATTATCATTACTAGAGAAACTCAACCATTTGGAATGGTTGTTGGAATGGTTGTTAAGCAGTTTATTATGTTATTTGGGCGTTTTAACTAAGGTTGTTGGGCTTTTTTTTGGGTTTCGAGGGGATGGGAGGTAGGTAGATTATCACGTTTTTGTATAGTAAACAGCTAAGAAGAGTGAGTGAAACCTGTAAACACTTCGTCGAGAGGAGATTCCAGCAACACTCTAATAATGAAAATTAACTTCGCCTGACCTGACTCAATCTAACTCTAAATAATTATAATCGATAACATTTCCCGTCGACGAAATACCATTCGCCAGCACCGACTCCTCTAAACAGACCAAAGGTTTGCCCAGGCCTCAAAAAGGGAACTTCATAAAAGAAATTCTCATCAGTCCATTTCTGAAAAGGATAACTTTGAGTACGGATGTTTCTTTTGTGGAACGGCTACAACTACATTTTTTTTTTATTGTCAATCCAAATTAAATTCCTTGAACATTATCATTATACTTAAAAAAGAACCATTCCAAGAACTGAATTTAGTTTTCATAAAATAAAAATACAAACTTTGAAAGAAAACCTAATGTCGAATTTTTGTTTTGCTACATTCCTCCTTTTTTGACTTCACCTCACGACGTCTTTGAAGTTCTTTTTAAAACAAACTGAATGAGCAAACATGATTTTGGTTTTCTCTTTTGAAGTATTATATTCCTACGGGATCGAGAAATGTATTTAATCTACAACATATATATAATATATATATATATATATATATATATATAGAGTGGCGCTCATAAGTATTCGTACAGAGAAATATTTCAGTTATATTCTTCCTTATCTTTTGTACCATGCAAAGGATAGTTATGAAAAGTTTACCAGTCCTTTGGAAAAAATTAACAAATAAAAAAATTAGTTTAACTCCAATACACAAGGTAAAATATAAAAAAAATTGAGGAAAATAAAAAATGTTAAAATGCAAACGTTTTCGTACATTTATTTACAAAATTATTTAATATTTTGTGTGTCCACCTTAGGCCTGAAGAATTTAAAATTTTATCAGTAGTTGACTGTTTGTTGATTATAAACTGTTGGCAATTCTGAATTCTACAATTTTCCCTGTAAATCTTCATGGGAGACGGGTGACTGTACAGGTCATTAGTATGTAATGGATGGACGTGCTAAAGAGGTGTCTACAGATCTTAATTAACCCTTCAGCGCACAGTGTTAATTTTACTGATTTTGTTCTGGCTAACGCCAGACGATTTTATTCAGTCTCGGAAAAGGCCTCTGTGCAATAAACGGTTAAGAGATCTGTTATTGCTGCACACGAGTCTGGAAAGAGTTAGAGGAAGATAGGAGAAGAACTTCGAATTCCATTTACGAAGGTTGCTGCAGTTATAAAGAAATGGAAAGGCTTTGGAACAATCAAAACTCTACCAAGATTTCAGAAAGTACAGATAGACGGATTGAAAGAATGGCAGCTGCGAATCCACGAGTGATTGCAAGTGATTTTATCCAAACATTAAGAATATCTAAGCCCGATGTCCATCCCTCTATTGTTAGGCTGACCATACGTACCGTTTTGAACGGGACAGTACCGTTTTTTTTATGGGTTCTGTATGGGTTCTGTCACTGAAGAATAATTGTAAGCTCAATATGTTTATGTACTTACTTTTTCATGAATACAGAATATTACATAACCCCCGTCCCTTTTTTGCCATCCCAATGTCCCGTTTTTGTCTCAAGGAAATATGGTCAGCCTATCTATTGTACGTCGTACGTTGAGAAAGAATGGTTGCACAAAGAAAATCTCTGCTACGAAGAGCGTACAAAGAAGCTCGTTTGAAATACGCCAAGGATCATCAAATTGGTGGATTTGCATTCTGGAAGAAAGTTCTGTGGACAGACAAGACCAAAATTGAATTATTCGGGTACAAGAGCAACGGTATGTTCGTCGAAAATCAAATACTGCATTCGAGGAAAAAAACATTCTTCCTACGGTTAAAAATGGTGGTAGAAGTTTACTTCTTTGGAGATGCTTTAGTGCTTCTGGTCCAGGAAAACTTAATGTCATCAGTGGAATCTTGAATTCGAAGAAATATCAGGAAATTTTAGAAGAAAATATATAGCCTTCAGTTCGGGAGTTGCGAGTGAGTCACAAATGGGTACTGCAACAAGATAATGATTCAAAACATGAAAGTAAGAGTACCATGAAATGGATTCAACAAAAGAATTTGAAGCTTCTCGAGTGGCCCAGTCAAAGCCCAGATCTCAATTTAATCGAGAATTTATGGTTTGATTTGAAAAAAGCTGTCCGCAAGAGAAACCCATTGAATCTGAACGAACTGCAACAATTTCCTTTAGAAGAATGGGCTAAAATTTCTGCTGAGAAATGTCTAAACCTTATAGAAAAATACGCAAAACGAATCAATAAAGTCATTGAAGCAAAAGGTGGACACAAAGTATTAAGCATTTTGTAAGTAAATGTATGAAAACTTTTGTATTTTATTTTTTTTTTATTTTCCTGAAATTCATATAATGTGTCGGAGCTAAACTAATTTTTTTATTTGTTCAGGTTTTCCAAACGAACGGTTAACTTTCATAAGTATCCTATGCATGGTATAAAAGATAAGGACGCATATAACTGAAATATGTCTCTGTACGAATACTTATAAGTGCCAATATTATATATATATGGTTACACGTGTTTCGTTGGAAAGTTCGAATAAAAGTGATATTACAATAATAATCCAGCAGTTAATCCTTTTTAAGTAGTGCCAAATTTTGAGTGAATATTCAGTGAACACAGTCGTATGCCTATTTAAATGGTAAAATAGCGGCGTTTGTTGAAATAAAGCAAATAAGATTAAAGCAACTTAATCTATAGAATCTATTCCGAGTGTTTTCTCTCGGAGGAAATCTAACTGCCTATCGAAAGGCAATATCCCTCAGGTATCCCCCCGCGGTGCACTCCAGAGCACCAATCCGTGAGAACCTACAGCGTGCCACATCCCCCATCCCCCACCCCACGGAATAACGGAAAAACTTTTCCTCCCTCATTTCTAAAGTCGAGTCAAATACCTTACTTAATAAATTACAATTTTGAGTTAATATTTCGAGCACAATCATTTACATACCATTGGAAACATGGCAATGGTAAATCATTTCATACAACCCTGTGGATACTGTAAAAAAGAAACAGATGAATCAGAAACAATTCGCTGTAATCTTTGCCAGAACTTATTCGAATTTCAATGCCTGAATTGGAGCGACGAAGAAATTTGTCTTATAACCGGCGCTAAACAAGTGAACGGAATGATGTTCTTCTGCAAAAGCTGCATAATCGAAATAAATTCGTTTACGGTTTTTAAAGCAGAACGAGACTATGAGGAAAAGGCAAAAAAGGAGCTTATGAATAGTGAACAGAGAAAAGATGATACCACAGAGCCAGATACGCCCGGCTCATCGGGGATTGTTTGAGCCAGGCGTCTAATTTTCTTTTGAAGATGTCCAACGCAACACCACTCGTGTTCCGTAGGTCTTTGAGCAGCTGATTAAACAGTCTTGGTCCTCTCACAACAAAACTATTTTCTTTTAGGGTTAAAGATGTTTCCTGTCTAGCCTTTAATTTGGGAACACGACAAAGTATTCCTTTTCTACTGTTCACTGTTGTTTGGGGAGTTAGAGGGTTCAGAGTAAGATTAGGGACTAGTTTCTCCAAACTTTAAAAGACAATACACATATGGAAGGAAGAAGCAAATTTGGGGCTTTAAACTTAAACTCCAAGACCATAAATTGAGAAAACATCAGATCACACATGGCCCAAATAGAGTGGAGAACAGTTTTCGAGAATAAAACAACTGAGAAAATGCTAACAACCTTGGAAGAAAAGACGCTGAGAATTTTGGAAAAATATGCTCCGAAAGCACAGCCAAAAGAAAAGGAACTGGCTGGAGAGGCAAAAGAGAAAAATATTCCGCAAAAGAAAGCGAGTAGTAGCGACGAAGTTAGCTAATTGCGGAGACAACAATACCAGGAAAGAAATACAAGAAAAACTGGAGAGAATCGATTGGGAAATACAAACTCTGATAAAAGGTCATACAGAGAGGGAAGAGGAAAAGGCGGTAGAAGCAATAAAGGAAAATCCAAAATACTTCTACAGCTATGCGAAAAGGAAAAAAAAAAAGCGTGCTACTATCGGGCCCTTAAGGAAAGGAAATAATGAACTAACAGACGATCTAAAAGAAATATCTGAAACATTGAGAGCCCAGTCTGAATCGGTATTCAGTACCCCAAAAAGTGATAAAGCGATACCTGACATAGATGCATTCTTCAAAGAGAAATTGCAAGGAGAATGTATAACAAACTTTGATTTTACCCCAGAAGATGTAGCGAGAGCTATAGGACAAATGAAATCACATTCAGCTGCAGGTCCGGACAAATGGAACGCACTATTAATTAAAAACTGTAAAAATGAAATAGCTACACCCTTATACTGGATATGGAGAAGATCCCTAGACACGGGGGAAATACCGAGCATCTTGAAAAGAGCAAACATCGTCCCTATATATAAAGGAGGGGATATATCTCAAGCAAAGAACTATAAACCAGTGTCCTTGACGTCCCACCTCACCAAAATTTTTAAAAGAATAGTCAGAGAGAAAATCTATGACCCCTTGAAGACACTGGAAAGATTCAACGAAAATAAACACGGATTCCGATCAGGAAGATCACGCTTATCACAACTTATAGAGCATTATAACAATATCCTAGATGCACTTGAAGGCAATGAAAACTATGATGTCATATACACGGATTTTGTTAAAGCTTTCAAATGCGATCATGGTATAATAGCACATAAAATGAAACATATGGGAATAACAGAGAAAGTGGGAAAATGGATCTACAACTTCCTCAGAAATCGACTACAGGTGGTCAAAATTCAAAACAAAAAATAATACAGCTAGTACAGGAGAATTCTATATACAAAAAAATCAGAATATACAACACTTGATTAATATATATATATATATATATATATATATATAATATGATGAATAAAACCACGAAGGAAAAGAAAAACAGAATGGTGCTCAAGCGCTTTCGTCTAATGACATCCTCAGGAACACTGAAGTACATAAAAAGTTACAGCCTATATATAGGTTACAAAAAAAAAAAAAAAAAATATATATATATATATACAGTGCCCGCGAAAAGTATCCGATCACCCTTGAAATTTGTATTTTTTACATAAAAAACAATGTTTAAATGTATACTAACCTTATATTAGTATTTTGTCATCTGTCCTTTGGTTTGGATGACTTGTTCTAGACGTTTTGGCATGGATTTAATCAAGTTTTGACAAACTTCCACTGATATTTCCTTGCACCATACCTTTTTGGTGGCCTCTTGTAATTTTTCGACTGAGCCAGTGTCGTGGCATTCAACCTTATTTTTTATTATTAGCCACAGATTTTTCTATCGGATTGAGATCTGGACTATTACCAGGCCAATCCAAAATATCAAATTTATTGTCAGTAATCCATTTTGTCACTATTTTGGCCCTGTGACATGGTGCACCATCATGCATGTATGTTTTTGTCCTTTGGATTGCCATTGCCATTGGAAGTTTATCCTGTAGCATTGCTAAATACCGTGCACCGTTCATAGTTGTGTTCTTCGGAAGAAAATATAAGTTTCCACGCCCATAGTAACCGAAACAACCCCAAACCATCACACTTGGAGGGTGTTTCATTGTCTTTAGGGTGTATTTAGGGTCCATCCTATTTGAGCCAATAGGCCGGCGAACCTTTTTTGGACAACTTCTGAATGTCAAAAATGTCGACTCATCGCTAATAAAACCTTCTTCCAGTCATCAACAGTCCAATGAATGTATTTTTTTACAAAATGCGACACGTTTTTTACGCATTTTTTCATTAATGAACGGTTTCTTAGCAGCATGGCGAGATGGTAATCCGAGTTCTTTTTGGAGCCGCTCCTGGATAGTTCGTTCAGAAACACCAGATAACAAATTATTCATATTAAATTTTATTTCTTTCGCAGTTATTGTTGGGTTTTTCAATACTAAACGTTTCATAAGTTTGTCTGTTCGCGAATTTGTTTTTCTCGGTCTGCCAGATCGTTTTTTAGGGACTGGCGTGGTTAGGCCCATTGTTCTTAGCCCGTGAAACCCATAAATTAACGGTACTTTGGGATATGTTTAATTCCTTAGCTATCTGTCTCTGTGATTTCCCATGCATGCAAAGCAACAATAGCACCTCGACAATCACTCTTAAGTTGTTTTTTAGCACACATTATATATAAATTTTATTTACACCACTTTCTGTAAAAAAAAAAAAAATATCAAGAAATTTACACAAACAGTGAAATCTGACAAATTTGAGACACAGCCACCCGCAACGAAGGCTACCAGAACACTAATTTGAGAATGCGTTGGATAGCTCTCATATCAGCGAGCAACCTCAAAGTTACCAGATGTCGCTAGAACAAATAGAAAGTGAATTACGTGTCTCTGAATATCAAGGGAAAATATTGTATTTTCTTGAGTGATCGGATACTTTTCGCGGGCACTGTATATATATATATACATATACAATAAACGGAGAAATGAAATTAAAAAAAAAAAAAATTATTAAAAATTAAAAGATTGTGGAAGGGGCATACAACTTTGTAAGGAAACACTATCGATTTTTAGCACAAGATCAAACTACCGATTTTTAGCACAAGATTAAATTAATTGTTTCCAACCAATGTTATAAAAAAAAAATAATAAAAATTTATACTGGAAATCTGCCCCGGTTTTATCACTCTACCCATCTTGTATATAAAAATAAATTGAAAAATAAAAGTTATTAGAGTGGCATACAAGTTTATCAAAGATTTAGCGTTCTACCCTTCTTATCTAAATCTTTTCTGAAGGAATTCAAAACAACAGGATCGAGTTGAAAAAGACCTTTGCTTATGTTGAAGTTATTTGTAAGTTGGATAATGGCAGACTCAAGAATATTTCTATTAACAATGTTGCTAGAGTGAAATAAAACTGAAGCATTATTCCAATCAATACAGTGGGATAACTCTGACAAATGGACAAAAAGGGCACTGGACGACTGTCCTGTTCTAACGGAATATTGATGCTGTTTTATACGTGTGTGCAAATCCTTTCCCGTCTGACCTATGTAAAAGGAATCACATTGTTTACAACCAATTTTATAGATAATGCCTGAATTATTGGTAGGGCTATTTTTTACTACGATATTTTTCACAATATTGTTATATGAAAATACTACATTAATATCCAAAAGTTTAAGTACTTAAACTTTTGGATATTAATGTAGTATTTTCATATAACAATATTGTGAAAAATATCGTAGTAAAAAATAGCCCTACCAATAATTCAGGCATTATCTATAAAATTGGTTGTAAACAATGTGATTCCTTTTACATAGGTCAGACGGGAAAGGATTTGCACACACGTATAAAACAGCATCAATATTCCGTTAGAATAGGACAGTCGTCCAGTGCCCTTTTTGTCCATTTGTCAGAGTTATCCCACTGTATTGATTGGAATAATGCTTCAGTTTTATTTCACTCTAGCAACATTGTTAATAGAAATATTCTTTAGTCTGCCATTATCCAACTTACAAATAACTTCAACATAATAAGCAAAGGTCTTTTTCAACTCGATCCTGTTGTTTTGAATTCCTTCAGAAAAGATTTAGCTATAAAGGGTAGAACGCTAAATCTTTGGTAAACTTGTATGCCACTCTAATAACTTTTATTTTTCATTTTATTTTTATATACAAGATGGGTAGAGTGATAAAACCCCGGCAAATTTCCAGTATAAATTTGTATTTTTTTATTTTTTTATAACATTGGTTGGAAACAATTAATTTAATCTTGTGCTAAAAATCGGTAGTTTGATCTTGTGCTAAAAATCGATAGTGTTTCCTTACAAAGTTGTATGCCCCTTCCACAATCTTTTAATTTTTAATATTTTTTTTTTAAATTTCATTTCTCCGTTTATTGTATATATATATATATATATATATATATATATATATATATATATATATATATATATATATATATTTTTTTTTTTTTTGTAACCTATATATAGGCTGTAACTCTTTATGTACTTCAGTGTTCCTGAGGATGTCATTAGACGAAAGAGCTTGAGCACCATTCTGTTTTTCTTTTCCTTCGTGGTTTTATTCATCATAAATATTTTCACGTGTTACTTTTGTGAAATAATGTTCATAATATATATATATATATATATATATATATATATATATATATATACGCGTCAAAACTGGAAATACATGGGTTAAGGTGTTTCTATCACACTTAAATAAAATAGTAAAGTTGCACGTAATCGAGTCCACATTTACATTCTCATTGCTTTGTGCCATACAATAAATGAGATTTAAAATTAACTCACCACTCAAAGTATGCAGGGGTCTATATTCAATATAAAGGGCTTTCAACTCGTTTAACACTATTTTTGTGCCCACTTTACAATTGGGAGTCAAACTATCATGCTCTTTAAACACGGATAGAATACAATTAAAAGCACGCACAAAGATGACATCGTCTGCTACAACATCATCATTAAATTCAATTTTATAAACACTCCTTTCCAAACGGGCATTTATTCGTTCCGCGCCGACCTTTTCAACTGTAAAATCTTTTTCACATCTCATATCGGCAATTGAAGTATGTTTCTAAATCGTGCCGACAACTGCGTCTTATATAAAGAAATAATTCTTCAGTGTGAACAGTGAAGGTAAGTTCAGCCCTGTACCGTTGTAGTCCTTTGTACAAAAGTTCATAATATTTCGAGGAGTCTGTACCTTCTAAATACGTATTCAGCTCCAAACCATTCTCGCCTTGTTCGTCCCTACACTTAGTAAAATCATCGAGCAGGGCGGTGTACGCGTATTCAAGCACCATGTCAAAATAACACATATCAGCAACACGTGCGAATAATATAGGTTTCAGTTTACGGAAACCGACGACTTCAAGCATTCTGTCAGTAGCATTCTTCCACATCAACCGTATATCAACGCATGGTTGGTTTGTATCATGGTTTACGCATAACGTACAAATAATGGCGTGTGAGGGTGCATCACTAATCTATTCTCTTTTTGTGCCTACAAATAAAAATCATTGATTTATTTTATGTTTTTTATGTTTATTATAAATTAAAATTATATACTTTCTATTAATTTTACTTTTAATTATATGTAATTATCTTTAAAAAGGCTGCCAACTGTAGTCAGTCTTAAAATCACAGATAGGAAGCATATGTACTCGCAGTAGTGTACTCGTATGTATAGTCTATTTTCCATTAACTGATATCGAGTGAACCCGAAATAGTTCAAAATATACTGTATACATATTAAATACTGGATCAGAATGATAATTCTTTGAACACTGGTGCACGTCTGTAGCTACTGATTTAGTAGCTACTGCTTGTTATGAAAAAAGACATCGTAGTTTTAGCCAAAATGGCAACATTCAGCTTAGAGAAGCTGATATACACATTCAGCGTACGCAAGAAAACAATAAAGTCGTGAAGATGGGAGTACTGCAATGGAATAGTTAAAACAAAATTGCCCACCTGTAGTGGTAACCATTCAAAACTTTAAGGGAATGTTTTCTCATTTTCTTAAGTACGAGTGTGTGTATATACACGACTTTAAAAGTTACCACTTTAGGCAGACCTTTCGTAGGATGGCAATCACTGAACAAAAATGTTGGTCCTCAACCATTAATCTTGTCTCAAAGTTACATACAAATTTACAATAACTTCTACTGCTGCTACAGAAAAAGTTATTTCTTCCTTGGGGATGATTCATTCTAAAGAATCACTTAGGAATTGGAAAGACTTCAAAACTTGTATAGCTTACAAATGTCTGAACAGAAAACCTGTTTGCAGCTAAAAGTTAAGATCAATTTATTAATAAAAGTGAATAAAACATTAAATTAAGATTTAAAATAAATTTTCTCCTCTATAAGAGTCATTTTCCTCCTGAAAAAAAAAGAATCATAAACTGTAATTTACATAGAATTTTAAAATTACTGTATTTGACGGCTTACAAGACGCTGCGCCGTGAAAGACGCACCTTAATTTTGGAAAGGTAAATTCAAATAAAAAAGTTTTTGATGCACTTTATTGTTAATACAATGGATATGTAAAATTCAATAAAAAGAAAACCCAAAAGCCAATAAAGAAAGATAATATGATTATTACTCTTATTATTTGTTATTAATCAACTTCAGATTCATTACTGACATCATCATTATCCCCATCATCATAATCATCATCATCTTCACTTGTATCACTGTCACTCTCATACAATAAATGATCTTCAGTGCCATCCATTGCATTACTTATACAACATTTTTTAAAGAACTTGACCACAATTTCAGTCTTAACATCATGCCATGACTTCAGCACCCATTCACACACTTGTGCTATTGATGGACGTTTCATCCTTCCCCACTTTCGGCTTCTAAGACGCAGGGCGATTTTTTAAGGTATTTATAAGGAAAAAAAGTGCGTCTTATAAGCTGACAAATACGGTAGCTTTATTCTCATTTTCAAAATTATCTTTTTGTGTAATGACACGAAAACAAACTATAAAAAAAAATCAATTTAATACAACAAAAAATCATTTAAATTAAAAACAAAAGTTATTAATTTTTTTTTAAAATAAAAACAAATCAACGATGGATTATACAATTCCTTTTCTCTCGATACGAACTTCATTTCTGTGTATCAGGAATACAAAATCAATTATCCGTGATACCAAACTGAAGAAGGAAGATTAACTTTGAAGTGATAATTTTTTCGTTAGATCATGCATAAGTAAATATCTGCCTTTGTTCGTCTCTCTTCCAAATTTCGACATTTCAAAACAAACAATGGAAATTCGATTCAAAAAATTTTGTACCTTTTGCTTTTCGAATGAGACACATTTCGGGTAATGACAATATATATATAAACTAGGCCCTATACATATAAAGATTAAGCTATTAAGGCGAGTGGGTCTTATCATTATACAGGTCCTATCCTGCATTTCTTTTTTTCCTGAAATGAACTTCAAAATTTTTCCAACTACCATTATAAGATTAGATGCCATTAGAAATGAAATGAGATTTAATAAATACGTCTCTTTGTACGTGCAAGTGAAAAATAAATAAACTCGCTTCTTTCGCGTTCGCGTTTCATATGAGCACAACTTTATATATATATATATATATATATATATATATATATATATATATATATATATATATATATATATAACCTTTGGTTTGCTTCCGCCCGAATTGTTCATTCTGACGAAGGTCAAGCTTTTCACTCCACCTTAGACCTACAGTTTAACGTGGAATCCGAACCACGCCCCACCAGCAGCCCAGCGTCTTAACCACTAAGGATTCGTAGTCAAAAATAAAAGTAAAAAAGTAAAAACACAAAGGAGAGACTTATACTAACTAATTCGAATGCTTTTTGTGCGTCACATATTGCGTTAAAGCACTTTTATTTCTATGTAAACCATTAAGGACGGTGCTTAAAATAATTTATATTGGAATCCAATCTCGCTGTGACGATATTAACTCCGTTTCCGTTCTAACCATTTTTTTTTAACTTGTTTTTATTTTCGTTTCCACCAATAATCATTCCATTAGCATTTGTAACGACCAACCAACTAATTCTCTTTCCAACCCTTTTTTTTTATGATACCATTTCTTGGAGTTTCATTTTTTGCACTTTGTTTTCCTATTCCTTTTGCTCCCCACCCACCCCTCCTCCGTATGTTACCCCTTTTTAACCCTCTTTCTCTGGTTTCCCTACCTCCCCCTTATTTCCCCTCATCCACGAATTGTTTCTCCCCACTCAAATGTTCCATTCGAATAAAAAGAATAAAGAAAGCTTTCGTCTGTTCGAAAGACATCCATTTTAGTTCAGAGCGTGTTGTTAGATCTCCAAAAGCGAAAACAAAATATTTCAGTGATGATTCGAGTTTTATAGTTTTTTTTATATGCATGGTTTTTATTGTTGTTATTTTAGGGTTTTTTATCATACAAATTTATTATATATATATATATATATATATATATAATATATATATATATATATATATATAATACACACACACCAGTGATTTGGGGTTCTTTAACTTCCTTCGTAATGGCAAAAGTTATCCGACGGAGATGACCTACAGATTTCCGTGGGATCTGAATCACGGGTCGCTACATCATTTGGACACAGAAATCGGTATGACGACGTAGCCCTACAATATATATATTCCATATACACCACTATGTTATTATTATTGCTGCAAACCCACAGGGAAAAAGAAAAAATATTTCAAGGCCTTTCGTGTATTCAGAAGTACACCTCGTCAGGGAATGACCCCAGGGAATACTTCTGACTACCCGAAAGGCCTTACAGTTCAGTAATAATTAGAACGTCTCATTTTTTCTCCGTTTGATTTATCATCAGCAAATTTTTCCTTGATTCATAATTCCAAAGCTGTAAGAAATTATTTTGTTGCTTCTTGTGTGTAGGCTACTTATGGATCAGTGTTTGATTTTCACGTATCGTCGTGTCTGAAATTTCATCAGTGATCGCGTGGTACTGAAATTTGGGAAAAGGGGCAAAAAGGAACCCAGAGTTCCGAGTTGCCCCACGATTTTTTTAACCAAAAAATTGCAACGGCCTTATCAAATTCCAGTTACACCTAATGCAAAGCTAGAACGCTATAAAACGTGATACAGAATGGAAGACACAAGGTGAAGATAAATGTTTTTGTATTTAATGGGTCCAAATACTCGTTCTATATACCTACAAAATTGATTTCCTTACTGGTCCCGATTTGCCTCACCTTCCCATATATATATATATATATATATATATATATATATATATATATAGATAAGCAAACAACCACAAGGAAAAGGAAACACAAAGTCCGAGCGCTTTCGTGATATATTCACATTATCAAGGAGGAACAGAAAATACCTATTTTCTGTTCCTCCTTGATAATGTGAATATATCACGAAAGCGCTCGGACTTTGTGTTTCCTTTTCCTTGTGGTTGTTTGCTTATTAATAAGGTCACGTGTTATTTTGTGATTCTAGTGCATATATATATATATATATATATATATATCTATATATATATGCTTCCGACATAAACGAAGCGATATCTACAACTGTTTTCATCAACAATAAAAAATAAATTGGTTGTGTTGCGTTCTGTACTTGGATGGTTGATGGTGAGCGATTAAAGTTTAGAGGATCACTCCATCAACTTTTATGGATCATTATCATTATTATTTTTATTGTGAGGATGACAAAGTGAAGACGGAATGAAAATTTTTAAAAAAATCAAATCTAATCATCTTTCGATTTCGTCCGCGATATTTGATGATTTCCTTTGGTATTTGTTGTTACAGAACAATAACAACAGCAACAATTAGTAGTATTACTAGTAGTATCGGTACTACTACCGCTATTACCACTATGATATAGCGAAATTATTGTATCATTATAATAATTTAAAATTATAGAATCGTTATGGTGAGGTCACATTTCAAGCAAAAACTATGTTAGAATATTATAATAATAATAATAATAATACTAAAATAAATAATAAAATATAAATTGTACACTCATTGTATAATTAATTAGTAACAATTAGACGGGATCGCTTCGATTGCGCATCCAGATGCTGCGCGGTCGATCCTCGCTGCGCTCAGGTAGCAAAAGTCCAAAGGGTCAAAGGGACACGTAAAATATCTTTTTTTTTTTTAAATTTCTGCAACCAAAAATTATATTAATCCCGAAGAACCTAGGAGCGATCTACCTTTCGTTACTACAGAAATGATCGTTCACTCATCTCAAAGTTCTACTGAGGTTCTACTGTCTCATACGCATTCTTCATTTATTTTCTTTCAAACTACGGTATTTGTCTCTGAAATTGACGAAGAATGTTTAGATATAAGATTGAAATAATAAGGTACAGTTTCTAAAACAAAGTTCTAAAAACAAAATTTCTAAAAACTATGAAAAATTATTAATTAGTAATATTCTTTCTTTGGATATTTGTTTTTTCGTGACAGTAATAGAATTTTAAAAATACAATCCAGTCACTACTAATTAGTAAATTTTTGTTTTTTAGAAATTTTGTTTCTAGGCGAACTTTTTTCTAAAACTGTACCTAAACTACAAATACTTCAAAAGCAAAAATTGCTAAACAATACGCCGTACGCACAAATCTTATTCCCGAAAACAACTTACAGCTACAGAAAACTCTAAATATTGCCGAAAATAAAAGAAATGTAATTCATAGTTTGTTCAGGTCATTAAAAATTATTAATTCAAGGCACTTATTTTTAACTTTGAAATGCAAAAAAAGTTGTCTTTCTCCTCGAAATAACGGTGTACATACAATCGTGTGACGGCCCCATCTAGAGGTGCGAGGGTATATATCCTCAAATTTGGTTTTAATTTGAGAAACCCTGAAGCCTGAACGATAGCATGGCCCTTCACCAGAAATGCTCGGATTCGGATAAGCTTTTACTATATAACTGTGCATAACTATTATCTCTAATTTGCGCTTCTTTGCAAAATTTGGTGCAATCTTAAAAGAACTCCGTAGGTTTGTTATGAACTAATAGTTGCCACTATATCCAGAAGAGTTGCTTTCGAGAAAACCATCCTCATTTCTTATACAACACCCAAACAGCTAATGATCCTATAAATTTAGCTAAAATTCGTTGAATTCAAAGTTTCATTTCGGAAATTTTAACATGTAATGAACTTAGTCCCCAAATTTTAAGCACTCTATAAGTTTGGTGGGAATCTGCCAGAAAACAAACAAATTCTTTAGTTACCCTGTGTTTAGAGAGTCGTGTTCCGGTGATCTTGTTTCTCAAGGAACCTCATCCAATCTCAATATGTCGCGAAAATTTGCTGACAATTGTTTAAGAGGGGAATAACTTAGCATAATAATATTAAATCACTTCGGGATTAATAATACAAAAGAAAAAAGTGTGAAACGAACCTCTCCGAACTTTATTTTTATTAAGCACACACAACACACACACACCACACACACACACACACACGAAAAGTAATAAAATCTAATGTAATGAATTAAATTAAGAAAAGAGCGAATGGGGAATTTTGATTATTTTCAGAAGATCTTCTCTTTCCACACAACAAACGCACCGAATTTGCTCTCGTAAAACTCATTGAATGTTGAGGTTGGCCTCACGTCAGAATAACCCCGCCCACATTATTATATCTGCACACCGGGAATCACTCCATCAAGAAAATAAATAAACAAACAAGGGATTTTGTATATATAATATATATATATATATATTATATATATGGGATGAATTTCACATTAAACACGTGAAATGAATGAATGATGTAAACCCACAAAGAAAATGAAAAATGATTCCAAGTTCTTTCGAAAGGCCTTGGAATAATTTTTTCTTTTCATTGCGGATTTGCATCATATTATATATATATATATATATATTATATATATATATATAGGGAGTTGGCACTATCATTTCTAAGGAATCCCAAATTCTCGGTGAATAAGAAACCCACAGAATGATAATTTCGAAGCTTTATTAATGATGTTTTGGAAATGCAACTATTAAGTCTCAACAAAAAAAAGATAGAATATAATATATATATATATATATATAATATATATATATATGTGTTACGTTTTTTTTGCGAAATCGGTCTTTTTACAAATTCTCCGGTCAGTTTGCAAAGCAAAGAAACCAAAACAATAGTAATTTTACAAAATGACCTTAAATGTTTGATCATTTTGCAAAAACACAAAAATCGGTCAATTTGAAAAATCACCAATTGGTTAGCTTCCGCCCGAATTGTTCATTCTGACGAAGGTCAAGCTTTTCACTCCACCTTAGACCTACAGTTTAACGTGGAATCCGAACCACGCCCCATCAGCAGCCCAGCGTCTTAACCTCTATGCCACCTAGGGTACCCATTTATCTACCAACCACTTTCTTTATTGTGTAGAAGGATGAACAGCTGGGTTTTGCTGCGCGCCGGCTGCCGTCGGGTCTCGAACCAGGGCCGATGGATTCGTAGTCAGTAACGCTAACCACTACACCATCGAGGCGCAGTGTCGGAGTATTTGCAAAATCTCTTGTTCTAATACTGTAGAACCTTCTAGCTCCTAACCTAACCTAACCAAGTGTCATTGTGGTTAGGTTAGGTTAGGTTAGGAGCTAGAAGGTTCTACAGTATTAGAACAAGAGATTTTGCAAATACACCAACAAGATTATTGATGATTTTGCAAAGTGGCCGATTTTTGTGTTTTTTTGCAAATTGACCGATTTTTGTGTTTTTGCAAAATGATCAAACATTTAAGGTCATTTTGTAAAATTACTATTGTTTTGGTTTCTTTGCAAACTGACTGGACAATTTGCAAAAACACCGATTTCGCAAAAAAATCGTATTATTATATATATGAGAGTGTGTGTGTGTGTGTGTGTGTCAAAAGTTGATTGCATAGATTAATTATACATCTTAAACTGAAAAAAAAAAAAAATATATATACACCTTCTTTCACCAAATTCTGCAAATGAGGCGGGATGCTGCAGAGGGGTTGATCCTGAACCGTCGTTCAAACTCAAAGTTTACAAATATGTAGCGGCATAGACGCCTTCAAATACTTTCGCGATTTCCACTTGACAATAAGTCCGCTGTTCCATCGAGACAGCCGCGACCAAGATGACGTCACATCGTGAGACACACTGAAGCATTTCTTCTGCACTGAACGTCACACCTCGACCGCGTTATAAGGGACTCCCGGGCACGACGCCTCGATCGCATCTCACCTCGTTCTCCAGTGGCACGAGAGATCTACAGAAGCTAAAGCTAACAAAGACCCTAACATCCACTCTAAGGTTAGCCCGAGAGAAAGGAAAGAGGAGGAGGTTAAAAGAGGAGAATAAGGGGTTAAGTAAGTAGCAAAACCTATCATTCGTGGTTTAACATTCATTCAGAAAAAGAGAAAAAGACTCACCATCATCATACGCCGGCCACTGCCGACAAGTCGGAAAAATAGTCGAAGAGAATAGGAAAGGGGTGGAAGATGAAAAGAAGTAAACTAAGAACGCTTACAAACCATACAAACAGAGTCTTAACTCAAACACTATCATACCATGCAAACTACAGACATGCAAGTAGAGAGAGTTACAGATATGCAAGTAAGTAGAGGATAAGAAAAAAAAAAGTAGGTAGAGTATAACAAAAAGTGGGTTAGTTTACGCTACGAGCTACATCTACGTTCGTGTTAGTCTTTTTTTTTTTTTAATAATTTTATTGCTGGCATATCATACGCTGGCATGTCACAAGCTGGCATTAATCGTCAACAGACTCACCCCCGACCACCACCCCGAGAGCTCCTGTTGCTAATTGTTTTACTATTTTAAACAATGTTAATATTTTTAAAATGCCTATCTAAACGATTTTTAAACATATTAACGCTGGTAGAGTTCATGACGGACGCGGGAAGATTATTCCCTTTATCAATTACTTTAAACGTAAGAAAAATTTTAGCGATGTTAGTAATGAATCGTCTGCCACACAACTTAAATGCGTTATTACGGGTATTGCTATAATCGAAAGTGAACAGTTTGTCAAAATTTACGTTATCGATTTTATTAACGATTTTGAAAACTTCAATAAGCTCCCCCCTTAATCTTCTAGTTTCAAGTGAATGCAAGTCTAACTCTTTAATCCTATTTTCGTAAGACTTGTTGCGTAGTGACGGAATTAGTTTCGTGGCGCGACGCTGAACCCTTTCCAACCTATCAATATCCTCACGCAAATACGGGCACCAAAACATTATTGAAGTGCACATTTATGCATTTCAACTGAACTTTCATTCAAACAACTGCAACCTGATTTGTTTCACTTAAATCTCATTTATTTTGTTTAATAAAAGAAGAAAACCAACTCTATTAATTTCATTAATTAATAATATTATTTAATTCATTATTTAATTCATTTAATTAATAACATTATTTGATCTGAAAAGATCATGGTAACCCCAGCCTCAAGCAATCATAATCATTAACTTAAATATTAACCTCATTAACAACAATTATAGTGTCAACGAGGCACTATATTGTATCTGTCTCCTGTCCTATCGCTCCAATCCAGCCTCTGGATCCTCCCACTGATTGGGAGGCCCTTAGACAGTACTTCCGTGATTTCGCATGGAATGATTACTGTTTTCGTGTCCAGGGCCCTTCCGGGTGTGTTGAGCGCATCACGGCGGTGACACTCTCGGGCATGGAGGCGTACATTCCATATTCTATTCCTACTACTAACGTAAAAAACCCTTGGTTTAAATTTACTTGTTCTAATGCTCTCCGCAACAGAGGAGTCTTTCAGAAGGTACCGTCGCCATCTAACTCCTGACTCTCACTCATCTTATATTTCTGTCCGGAATCGTGCAAAAATCTGTTCTTTAAGTCGTCAAAAATTCCTTCATAGACAAAAATGTGAAAACCTATACAATTCTAATTCTTCTCGTTCTTTTTGGCATCTAGCTAAGAACCTCTTCAACAACTTTATTGCCTCTTCTTTTCCCCCTCTTCCATTCCGACGGCTCAGTTGTCGTCTCATCTCCTGACAAAGCTGAACTCTTCGCTCAAACTTTCGTTTCCAACTCAACCCTCGACGATTCCGGTGCTGTTCCTCCATCTCCTCCTCCTTCTGACTTTATTATGTCTGAAATTAGAATCTCTTCCAAAGATGTTCTTTCTGCCCTATCTGGGATCAACTCCAGAAAGGCGTACCATCCTGATGGTGTTCTTCCTGTTGTTCTTAAGAACTGTGCTTCAGTACTGACACCCTCTCTTGGCAAATTCTTTCGTCTTTGTCTCTCATCTAGTACTTTTCCTTCTTGCTGAAAGTTCACTTTCATTCAGCCTGTCCCAAAAAGGGGTGACCGCTCTCAACCCTCTAAGTATTGTCCAATTCCTTTGATTTCTTGTATTCCTAAAGTTTTTGAATCTATCCTTAATAGGAAGATTCTTAAAAACCTCTCTTCTCACAATCTTCTTTCAGATCGTCAGTATGGGTTTCGCAAGACACGCTCTACTGGCGATCTTCTTGCCAGACTCTGTACTAGATTCGTCAGCCAGACTCTGTATTGAACGGACGCATTTCCTGAGCTCTCTGATATTGCATCTACTTTTGCATATTGCTAAGAATTTTACTTTTGGAAAGTTTTGAATTTTATATACTTGCGTTTATATTCACATTGTTAGAGTTAAGTAATTGAATATTAGTGGTTTTTAGCGATTTAGAAGTTTTTCATAGCGTGCCGGCTTAATTTTACCTTAAACTTGTGACGGTTATAAACTAATT